>CM053594.1:133455637-133552114 GCA_028646575.1 Pseudocheirus occidentalis | reverse complement strand
TAAAAAGCAGATCATTCAAACATAAAAATGGACCAACAACCACAGCAACTGGCAACTAATGTAAAATAATTCTTAGCTTTCAAGTTCAGATACTACCGACAGTAGAGGACTTCATGAGGGGAAAAAAAACACTTTAAAATTCTTATCTAATTCATCCTCTAGCCCTCAATGAATATAAGTAACATATCTAGTTTTGAGATATGAGAAGGAAGGATTATTCTAAAGTCACACTCTGAAAAGCACATTGGAATAACATCAGACCATGGAAATCGTCTCACCCTTTGGCAAGGTCAACACAAGTCAGGTCAAGGTCAGGCTCCAGTAGGAAAAAAAAAAAAATGAGGACCCCTATGGGCAAGAAAAGGGGATTCAGGGCATTGGGTTTGCTCAATGCAAGCACACTGAGGATACTTGGTAAGAAAACAGGCCTACTTTGTGGAAGATGGAGAGTTTAAGAAATTTTAAATTCCTTGGTCCTCTCTCCTATTAAATTGAAACTGAGAACGTGTGTCTTAACTGTTTGACTTCTCTGAAAACTTCTAAAAATCTAAGTAGTTTTTAAAAAGGCAAATAATACCCTGTGCCCCCCAAAGCAAACCTCCAGCATATAGAGTACTAAGGTACAATGGAATGAGTGCTAGATTTGGGAGTCAGTGGGCCTAAGATTCAAACTCACCCGTGCCACTTACTACCTGCTACAACCTAAAAGAAAATGGGGTTGACTAGGTGGCCTCCATGAGCCTTTCCAGCCTTCAACCAGCGATTCTGTTAGGTGGCAATACACATTGTGTCAATGTACTTGGAATATAAACGCTAAGCCTTACAGCTTTCATAACTATAGATATAGGTAATTTGAGCACCCTGAAAAAGCACAATAACTAAGAAATTAATAAACATTTTCTATGGAAAAGAGATTTTTACCTTTCTGTTCTCTTCCAGGTGAACTAGTTATCAGGTGTGCTACAACTAGATTCACTAGTATGATCCAATTGCTAACCAGAAAAAATGCATGGGATTCCTATCCTTGTCACAAAAAATGTATCAGTACATACAGTGGGTAGCAGAGAAAGCTAAAGCAACAGAACTTCGTGTGTATTCCTCTACTTTGCCCTTGACCCTGCTTATATCATATTTTGTATTGCAGCCCCTTCCCCCTCACTGCTTCAACAGCAAGAGTGATCCTATCTATCAGGGCAGGCTTAAAAAAGATAGCTAAGTTACTGGTCCCCAGCAAAGGCCTGCCTCATCAAAGCATACTGCCTCCCCTATTCCTACCCTAAGCCCCCAGCAACAGTTCAGTCCTAAGGTATCCTACACCTAATTCATCTACAGCCTAAATGGAAAGTTAATATAAGCTTGGTCCTGTTGTTCCTTAGAAGAAATCTCTACCCATGCGGGTGGGGCTCCTTTGCTGGCAAACCCAATAAATCCTCATGGGTTCCTAAATCTATGATATGGGGTTTGGGTGCTGGTGGCCTCAGTGGACTGTCAGTTACACTGCCTCAGGGTCATCATCCTGAAATTCAATTAAATCAAATCAACATACATTATTGAATGCCCACAGTCATGCACTGAAATTACTACTAACTTAATTGTGTTTACATACAAAACTCTGATCAACCAGAATTTGCTCAATGGACATAACATAACTCTATAAATGAAATTAATTTTCTGATGTAGGTGTGTGCCCCTAGCATTATTTAGTGAGACCTAAGACATCACATTTTGAGGTGATTCATCTCTTCTTAAAGAATAACACAAAGAAACAAAATCCACTTACTTGAGTTTTACTATACCTAGAAATTAAATTGCTTTTAAAGTTAATTTGCCATGGATTCTCTCCCCCACCTCCTCATTTTGAGAAAAAAAAAAAAAAACCTACATAAATGGAGAAGCCCTGTTAATGACCCACCACCTTTTTTCTTCTTTTTATAAGCAGGAATGTTTTTCCCCTTGTGGCTAGACCTGATTCATTCCCTCAGAAACACATGGTAAGTGAATCAGGCACCTGATGATTAAGAGACTCTTGTTTCAAGATGCAACTGACGGGGACTGTTCAGTGGTCATCTCCACCCTTCAGAAACACTGAGTACCAGAACAAGTTATGGGTTGTCCTCACTTGTACTCAGAAACTTGGTATTACTATAATATGAGTTCACAAGGCCCTTACTCACTATGGGGATTGAGGGCAAGCAATGACTCTCCACTTCCCTTTGCAATGATTCTCCTAGGCTGCTCCTACATCCTGAGGAGGCCATTGTTCATCAACATGATGAAGCCAGCTCAGTTTCAGGTTTGGCCAATTCTGTGCATTCAGTGGGAGGTGGGTGTGCTCAAAGCAGACTCTCAAAGTCACAATTCTCATCAAACAGGGCAAATTTCTGCATAGCAAATATTTCCTCTGAACACCTAAGTCACTGTTCCTACCCACTCTCATCATCTACTTGCTTCCTTTGAGGCTTCAAAAGCTATTAAATAATTAGCAATTCCAAGACATTTTTCCTTCCTCTTTATTCCCTTCTGATGAAACAGTGAGAAAGAGAACATGTCTTTCTTCCACACAGAATAAAACTGAGAAGTCAGTTGTGGTTGACTACTACTGCCAGTATCCTGACCATTTCCCTAGATTGGTTTTATCTCCCCCAGCTCATAAGTCTCATTTTTTAAAAGGGGCAAGATGAATATAAACTACTACTTCTCTCTCCACCCTATAAAAATATCTGAAAGAAGACACCATCTCAAAGATTTATGCCGAGTCGTGTGTCCCTTTTGTGTTGCTGTCTTTTGAAGGGCCTACTGCCTAGCACGGTCTCAGGAGCTCTGTGAATTAAAAATATTTCCAAACTAGACATTGCTGTACTTTTCCCTTGAAATGACTTCTACCAAAGGCTACTGGCTCAGTTTCTCAAGTTTGTTTTGGAAGACCAGTATCATTAAGTATATTTTTAAAAAACATTTATGTGGGAGTGACTGATAAAGAACTCTTGGAAACCAGAAATTGGTGCTACTGTATTCATGATATATGGATTTGTACTTGATTGCAAACTCACTCTCCTGCCCTGGAACCAAATGATGAGATTAGCAAGACTTTGGTTGCAGGATTTACGAAGCCTCAGAATCCGCAGACAGGGAAGTGGCAGCTATTAAAACTGCACCAGGACTCAGTAATAAATCTAATACTTTTCAACTTTTTTTTTTTTGCTAAATTTTCTTTTCTTTCCTACAGAGGCACATCTAAAGTGACCCAAATTTTCTAAAATAGCATTTCTTGTTTTGCATCAAAATATAACAAAGGGTCCTCCACTCAAGTAATCATTAAAACTTAGCTGCTGTTTTTATTTTTTGGAATGTATTTTAACTTATAAATGCCATGAGGCATTCTAGCAAAGGACATCATTTGTTAAAGATCTAACCAATAAATTACTTTATTAGAGTAGAATCAAGTATAATAAATTGGGTGTTTCATAAATGCTAAATACAAACTATAAAAATGGATTCCACACCTCACTGAAAAAACTGCATGCCTTATTGGTAACCTAGAACTTGATTTTATTTCATTTCACCATGTCTGATTATACAGCTGAGCCTTTCCTCATTCATAATTAGGCTGAACTAGCATCTACCAAAGAGTGACCATGTAGAGGGCAATGTGGTAGAAAAGAGATTGTGTGAATTTCAGCAATTCTTTCTTTCTGTATTATCTCTTCCCCAATCACATGTAAAAAATTTTTTTATCATTCATTTTTTAAAAATTCTGAGTTCTAAAAGTTCTCCCTCCTTCTCTCACCTTCCCCCCCACCCCAGAGGGTAAACAATTTGATATAGGTTACACATGTTCAACCATACACAAATCTTCCTGTAAAATGAAGAAGTCGACCGAGATGACCTCTAACATTGCCCAGTTTTAGATCTATGATCCTCTGACAATGAAATTGCAAGCAAAGTCACTGCGTTTTTCCTCAAAAAACAAAAACAAAAAACCCCAAACAAAACCCCAAAACCCAAAAAACAAAACTTATACACAACAATGAGCAATGAATGAAAGGAGTATGAATGTTTTACCCTGTAGAACAGGTAGTGTCTAAAGCAGTGGTTCTCAACCTTCCTAATGCCACGACCCTTTACCTTTAATAATTGTATGTGGGCGAATCTGCATGTGGGCAGACCCTTCTAGAGACAGATGGAGGAGTGGTGTCTCCTGTTCCTAAGACCATTTGAAATATGTGTTTTCTGATGGTCTTAGGTGACCGCTGGGACAGGGTCGTTATACCCCCAAAGGGGTCACGACCCACAGTCTGAGAACCGCTGTGTGTACCTGAGATGAAACTCTCCAAAAGAAACTCTGGACCTCGTTAGCAAAATATGGACAGATGCCTGTGAGCAACCAGAAGTTGCACAATCTTTGCCATCAAAATAAATCAATTGATATATTTTTCTCAAAATTCCTAAGTAAGCTTTTACCATTAATTTTATAGAATTATTTTATCGATTGAACAGATCTATTGCAAAGAAAAGAGTTTTGAAAACCTGATGACTATATAAAAGATACGAAAAGATTATCGTCACCCCCACAAAACACTACTCTGCCATGTCATTATGCCTCAAGGCCTATGCTATATGAGCCCAAGATCTGACCAGTTATAATGATAATAATGATCATGATCATCATAATAATATAATATGGCTTAGATTATGGTCCTCGTGAATCATCATAGAATAGGGTGGCCCCTCAGTTCTCTGGGCATGGCTAAGCATGACACAAAGGAAATCTTTAAAAGGACTTCAATGAAGCAGAGCTATGTTTATGTTGACTGTGATAGTGGTGAAAAAAAAAAGGGACGGGGTACAAAAAGAACTAATAATCAGAAGCATTTTAGACTACCCATAAATCCGCAGAGAACTGTTAAAGCTTAGCACAACGTCCGGCACACAGTAGGCACGTATACTACTTGACTAGCAGTTTATATTCAGTGTGAAATCCTTGTCCAAGGACAAGGATACACACTAGAGGATAATCAAATATTTACTGTAGAAAACAAAAAGAAAGTTGCAGATAAATTTTTTAAAATTGCTGAATTTTTTTCTGAAGAGGCAAATAAAGTAGGTGGAAAATGAAGTTGGTTTTATTGTTCAACCAAGAGCAATAAAAAGAATTACATGAGATACTTGGTCATCTCATTGCAGAGCTTATGAGATAGGGGGAAAAAAGACCATCAATCCCTGATGAACATTCCTACTAAAAAATTACTTGACACAAAAATACTTGAGCAATCATCAAGGGTATTCTAGATTAAAGTATAGGAATGGAACAGGCAGACATGATAACATTCTGCAGCAGATCACTTTATCGTCACACAACTGACCAAAAAGAGGTATACAGAATACAAGATCACATTGTGCCTTAGCTGGATTTGGTACAGCAAATACTGCCTCAGACATGCCCAAAAGGTCGGTGACTTTTAGCAAGTTATTCAAATTCAGATAAAGAGAAAGAGACTAGAGAACATCACAGAAGAGTGATGGTGGCATGATCAGATTACCTTTGTGCACCAAAAATAAACCTCTCTCAGTAGTGTTTAGAATGGGAGAAAAAAATTACCTTTTAAGACTGAGATCAGGTTAATTAAAACCAAACAAAACAACCGAAAGTGAATGTCTATGCCTAAGAATCCATGGTTTTAAATTGTATTTTCAAGCTGTCTGCCCCACATCATCTTAACATCCCTCACACTGTTCACTCCCACTTCCCAGGCAGCAATCTGATAGATCACACTATCAGGAAGTGCTTTTCTGACATGTAGCCAAGATATTTTTCCTTTTCTTTATTTCATCCTGTTCTACTGCTCCAGTACTAACTATGAAGTTAACCATTTATTGAAAGGGCCTAGAAATACCTGGTAAGAATTTGAAAAGAATCTAATGGGCATACACAAATACTTAAAAGGCAAAAGGGAGGAAAGTATTCATACTTAGAGCTACAATTTCTGATAAGCAACCCACCACTGGCACACTCACAAAGAAAATTCAAACAGCACAATTGGAATGCCTCTTCTATTTGAGCTCTGAAGAATTCTGAAGAGCTAAAGACTGAGCCCACGTACACTAGGTTAGATGAAGTCTTTAGTGTATGTGTGTTATGTGTGTGAGATTGTGTCTGTGTTCAAAAACATTAGCAGTGGAACATCAAGAATACTGTCAAGGTAACTTAGAGAGCTAAAGACTTCTTTCTCTGGGGAGAGAACATGGATCATGCTTCCTTTGGGGAGCTAGGAGAAAATTCCTTTTTCACTCTCCTTCCAGAAATCAGGTAGCCACCAAGTCCAGCTCAAGACTCACCTGTGCATATTTCCATTGGTCGTGAAGGACTGTCCACAAACCGAACATTTATAAGGCCTTTCACCAGAATGTACCAGCATGTGGCGATCTAGGGAGCTTGCAGAGCTCAGAGACTTTCCACAGATGCTACAGGAATGGTCTGTCCCTCCAGTGTCTGTGTTATGCTAAAGAAAGCAACGGTCTTATTAAAGTCATTCTAAATCACTGTCAACATTCAAGGAACCATTGTAAAAGCAAAGTTTAATAAAGCAACTCCTCCAAACCTTATAGTCTACTCTACTCCCAACACTTTTCCATGTCCCATGGTTCTTGTGTTTGGTGGATTTTGCTGCTGTCAAAACAAGCAGGTTAGGACCTTGGATGGGCTTATATTTTGGCTCAAAAAGGATGGGCTTTTGCCAGCTTTTTTTCTGAATGTCCCCCCCTCCTAATTTTCCATGCTTTCACTATAATACCGAGAGAAAGGATAATTTATGAGCCTCTCTTTTCCTGCAGAATGTACGTGTTTAAGTCAACAGACCATATTTGGAATGCCTGAAACAGATGGAATCTCAGCTACACATCAGATAACAGAATCTGGCCCTTTAGAATCATGGTGGTTGCTCCATGTCAGCCTCTAGCTTAACCTCAATTAGATACTGTCTCCTTACAACTTGATACTGCTGGTGAAGAGGAAGTGAAACTGTACAGGGGCTAGAATATTTTTCTCAAACTTTTCTTTAAAGAGAAAACATTTATACCCAACTTGGAGGCCAAAGGTTTTGACTACTTAGGAGGCCCACAATTCCAAAAAAAGAACTGCTCTCTTCCACAATATTTATCCATCATCCTATACTAAAAAGTAAGTTAGGCCAGATAAAGTCAGATTTCTCTAAAAGAAGCAAAATGGTTATGTTACGATTCTGAGCTAGGTGTCTCAAAATGAATACAAAGATAGCCATGCCCATCCTAAGGATTTCTGTCAACAATGACGGCTGTCTGGCATTCCATGATTTGTACCACTGATAGGAAAGTTAAAAATCAAAAGAGGCAGGTTGGGATTTTCCCAAAGGAAAACAAAATGAATTAATAGATTAAACGAAATATAATTTTAAAAATTTACAAATGAGACACTTTCTACTTCACTTGATGAAGAAGAAAACACAAAGTCCAGCATACCTGACGAATATGCATAGTTAGCTGATGCTGAGTAGTGCAAATCTTTTCACACAAAGGACAAGTGTAGGAAGACTTTTCTTCTTTAGTTTCCTATAAAGACAGGAACAAAAAGAGAATAACTTATGTTTATTTATTCAGCACTATTCCTATATGAAAACACAACTAATCTTAATAAATCTGTTAACCACTGGTTTTGTTTAAATTGAAATTCTGATATTAACATCAACCAAAATGAACACTTTATATACATAACTGACAGAAAAAGAATATTGTGAGGGCAATGTTAAATCTGTTATGTACCACATGCTTTTCTTTTAAAAAAAATCTACTTTTAACCTATTTAATGCTGAGGGAAAGTAACTGATAAAGATGATCACTAAGTCAGAGACACCTAAGAAACAACACAAGCCTGTTAATTCTCCAAGGGCCCCTCCTTCCTAAGACTGAAGCAGCATTCACTATCAAGATGTATGTATGTAGCAGGAGCTCAAAATATCATCCCTTCAGAAAACACTGGAAAGGCTTCAGAATGATGATGCTCAGTGACTTCAGAGGGCTGACTGAGCCGAGCCTCTGTCTGGAGACCTGCCCCAGAATGCAGCCTCCTACCTGAGAAGGCTTTTGTGATTGCTTCCGTGCCTGTGGCTTCTCTCCTCTGCCCATCCTCCTTTGTATTCATTTTGTATGTACTGAGTTCTATCTCCCCTAACAGATTGTAAGCTCCCTGGGGGCAAGGAGCTATTGGCCTTTGTACCCCCGGTTTCTACCACTGTGCCTAACACAATAAAAATCCTCAATTTTTCTTCCCCCAGGAGGGAAAGCAGGGCAGTTAGGGTTAAGTGACTTGTCCAAGGTCACACAGCTAGTAAGTTAAGTGTCTGAAGCCAGATTTGAACTCAGGTTCTCCTGATTCTATTCACTGCCCCATCTAGCTGCCCCCCAAAATGCTCCATTTAAATCAATAAGTATGTATGTATTCACTAAGCAGCTACTATATGCCAGACCCCATATACAAAGAGAGAAATGAAGCTTCCAAGGAACAATAACAATGATGATAATAATAGTATTAATAATAGCATCTATACAGTGCCATACTATACAGTATATACTGCATACTGTATACAGTGCCGTACTATACAGTATATACTGTATACTGTATACAGTGCCATACTATACAGTGTCATGCCTACCCAGTGCTGGGGGCTTCTGAGATATCTCGTTTGACACTCACAATTCTACAAGGGAGATGCTATTATTTGCTGCATTTTAGAGTTGAAGAAACTGGGACAGAGTTTAAACTAGTGTCTGAGGGAGGATGCAACTCAGGTCTTCCCAACTCAAAACCCAGATCTCTAGCCACTCTAGACTAATAAACTAATGATGGAGTAAAGAAATGCATAAAAAATACATACAGGACATATGGGATACAAGGAACAATGATGTAAAAAAGACAGAAATAAAAATGTAATTTAAAACCCACAGCCTAGATATAAAGTGAAAAAAAAAAAATTCATGCCAAGTAATTAAATATAAGGTACTTGCAGGGAAGAGGGTAGATTAGTAGTTAGAGGAATCAAGAGAAAATGCTCCAGACAGATGATGATGTATCTTAAAAGAAAAGAAAGACTCTATGAAGAAACTCTATAAATGGCCAGTGCAAAGGCAGATGTGAGAGATGAAGTATCCATGAGTAAGTGTCATTAGTAAGGAAGCCAGTTTGGTCAGATCACAGTATATAACATCCAGTTAAGTCTAGAGACTTAGGTGTGGGCCAGGAGAGCCAGGGGCTCACTTTGGAAAGAGTTATGTGATTTGGCCAGAGGAGATTATGGGAAGCCGTTGAGCCTCCCGGCTTTGAAAACCCAGATGTTGACGTTTCCCTCTCCGGTAACTGACTAGGTTTGGACATAATGATCAGACAGCTGGAAGCCCATCTGCTGATCTGTTTCTTCGTCTGCTTATAACTTCTGTTTGTATCATCTGAAGTTCAGGGTGCTGACTTTTCCCCCTGAACTAGGTACATGATATATGTTTGATTAAAGTAAGATTGTTAACCCCCCCCCCAAAAAAAGAATGGGGGAGAGCCTTGGTCATAAGAAAACCATTCAGTGCCCCCCCACAACTCTCTAGATTCTACAGGCACCAACCTTACTTGATAGAGGGAGAATCCTCTGGGAATTCTCAATGAAATCAAAGATCTCCCCTCTTCCTAAACCTCTTTTCCACTCTCCCACAAACCATCTATCCTATGTCACTCAAGAAGGATCAGTTCCAAAGACATAAGAGAAGAGCCTTCAAAAAATCTGTGTTTGATTTTATATAGAAAAATAATGAATAAAAATTCTCTCCTAAGACTCTTCTAATGATGGTTAGTCATTAATGGTCCAACCTTTTCCCATACAAATGAATGTTAGCAACACCCCCTCAAAATAAATTAATGTTATTTAAGTAATCTCCCTCTAAAAAAATGAATTAGTGACACTGATAATTGGGAAGGAAGTTAAATAAACCTTTCCTATCAGACTTCCATCTCTCCCATATAGTATCAGAATGTTTTTTATGAACATCACATATTCTTAGGTTATGAATGACAACAACTGTTCTAAGGAATCAGAATCAAGGTGGTGTTGGATCACAGGACACAAAAAATACAATAAGCCACCAGAAAAATCCCAGAGATGGTGCTGATAGGAGTGTATCAAGCTAGGAATTTTTATGTAATTATTAGGCTTTTTGTAGGTGTAAAAAAAAAACCACACATACGTACATTAAATGCAATTCCAAACAATCAGGATTTTAGATGACCTGCCTTCTGAAGAGACAAATTAACAAAAAAGGAATTACTAGTTCACCCTGAAGCAGAGATCAGACATCGTGGAGTTGTTACCATTTACCCTGGGGTTTATTATTAACTGGAACCCAAACTTTCTCTAATCTCCAGCATTAGTATACTACATACCATAATGCAGATCAATCAAATCAAATATGGCTTGGAGAGAATGAGTTTCATTGACCCACTGGACTCTCTGTTCTACCACCATATAGCCAGAAATGGTGAGCATCACTAGTGTTGAAAAGGCATTGATGAAGAATTTAAAATCTAGCTACTGGAGTCTGGTTGGTGAAAGGAACACTTCCTGAACTGAAAGATAAAATTAGCAGCTAATTTGATAACTCACTATTCCATAATGAAGCAACCTGACACTCTTGTTGGGCATTCAGCTAGAGGCTAATCTGTTCTGGAAGACTAGAGAGCACTTAGGAGATTTAGCCCCAGGGCTCCTTTTCATCTCTCTGGGACTCCATTTTTTTCTTGGAATAAGAGTGGGGAAGAGAAGGCCCTCAATACAATCCTAATACAACCTTTCCTTAAAAAATAAATCAAGACAAAAACATCACATAGGAAAAAAAGTCTCGACACAGCAGCAGAATGGGAATTAAAATAAGAACATGGGCCATTGGTTCTCCACTGCATTTATCAACAAGGGAGGGGTCTGGAACTAAACTATCACATGGTGGTTGATGTCTAGCCACTTAAATGGCATGCCTATGAAACACTTCAGTGGACTCTGCATGCCTCAGAAGAAAGCTAGAACTCTCTCACCCGTAGTTAGAAAGACTGGCTTGGCTGTTAGTAAGAAAGTGGTGACTAAAAAGAACCTTCTTTTGCCCTCCCCACCAACAAAACAGAGAAGTGTTTGAATGGGAATGAAATGGTTTGGGGAGTGGGAGGTCACTGCTTTCCTTTTTAATCTCTTTTCAGGGGGGCAGTGAGGGGTGGGAGTTGAGTTTCTTCCTTCCTGAATCAAATTAACTACCTTTTCTAATCCAAAGATCCAGGCACACCAGTTCAGCTCCCAAGTAGCCAAATAAAGGAAAGTACAAAAAAAGACGCGATCTCCCTGAGTTCAATTCTGGCCTCGGACACCAGCTGTGTGACCCTAGGCAAGTCACTTCACCCTGTTTCCCTCAGTTTCTTCATCTATAAAATGAGCTGGAGATGGAAATGGCAAACCCCTCCAGTATCTCTGCCAAGAAAACCCTAAATGGGATCATGAAGAATTGGACATGACTGAAAAATGAACAAGCAGTCAAGACACCAAACCAAATAGTGTGTTCTACACTATCATAGTTCCTGAAATAACATCAGCCAGTTTTTTCCCTTGATACTGATGTTGTGATATCCCAGATGAGAGGTCATGGCTATGAATGAGGACCCCTTAGTCCCCAAAAACACCCTGCAAAGAATGTCTAAAGCAAAGACCTTTACAGAGGAATATGCAATTTCAACGAAGAATAATGTAAAACAACCAATGACCTATGAAGAGAACAAATAATCATGTGGTTTGAGAAGCCACACAAACATTGTGGTGCGGTGGAAAGAACACTAAATTCAGAGTTGGTTAACACAAGATCAAAACTCAGCTCTTTTCTTCCTACTTGTGTCACCTTAAGCAAGACATTTAGCAGCTCTGGGGTTCAGTTTCCCTGTCCCTAAAATGAGGCTGGACCAGATGATCTCTTAATGTTCCTTCCAACTCTAGAACTTAGGAAAAAGTGTTCAATGACTTCTGAAGCATAGGTTTATGGAGACAATAGTTTTGAGATCAGAGTATTAAAAGGTTATTTATTTTTAATGAACATGTCACAAACTGCACAGCTAGAGAATTTCTGGAGCTTCTCCTTCTATCTGCAGGAATTTTTAAAAACAATCTTTCTATGTGCCTAGAAAAATTTAAAGATCATTTTCTTTGTCTCAGGGTGCTCTGTGACACAAAAAAGGTCAGAGAAGGAATAAGGATCATTCATTCACTATTGCTACTCTCTTACTCATGTTAGATAAAGATAGGGGGAGCCACTGGCATAAAAGATTTGAGAGGTTAATTTCTTTAAGGATAAATATTGTCCAAAATGCTCCATTTGCATAACTGAGGATTTGCCTAATTTCTTAACCTTTATAATCCTGGCCCATTTATCCACTCCAGCTTCCTTTGATCTATTGCCCACAGAGACATCAGTCTAAATCATGATTTTTTTTCTCTAGACTCTCTGGTGTGCCTTGAAAAGCCCAATAACCAAATGTGAGTAAGGAGACAGAACAACATGGAATTACATCACAACTACTGAACTCTTCAGAAGAGGTAGACAGAGGGAAGAATGATCCCAATGCTCCTAATGGATCTAATATTTCAATATTTATAATACTACAGGAATGGAGGTTTACTCTCTAAAAGAAAACTGACATTACTGTGAGATGTGCTCATTCAGTAATTAAGAAACAATATATTTATGTGATTACATGGCACTAATTTCCCAAAGATCTGAATCAATGATATTCACTTTGACTCAAAGGCTGGACTTACCAGACTTCAGAGATACATTTATCATTACTTACCTGGTTCCTCCTGCCAATCCGATTCGGTCCTGATGACTTTGTTGGAGATTTGATGGCCTGTGAGCTGCCGCCATTCTCTGCAATCTTCCCTACACTCATTACTGCTGACATTATGGTATTGATGGAAGATAAATCTGAACCCTCTAAGCTGGTGGGCGACTTTGACGTCATAGGGCTACAGTTTAAGCTGAGGATTCTTTTTGCTGGAACTTAAAAAAGGAAATGTAAAACATAAAAGAATGTTAGGCAAAGACAAGACCAAAAAGTAAACATTTATTCTTTCTGCCACTGGGAATTTCAGGAGATGTTTGTAGAGAAAGGTAAAAAAGTTGAGAAACCTGGTGGAAATTGAAGGTGATTGTTTTGAGGGCTCCTATAAAGAGCAAGGAGGCCTTCTTTACTCTCTTCACCAACAATTAGGCCAAAGAGCTGGAGAAAGTAGTGGTAGCAATGAAAATCACTAAGCTTTTGAATCTAAAAAGAAGATCTGAGACAACTCTGCCAGACCTGTCATTAATTCCAGCGCCCCAATAAAATCCTGTTGGCAGTCTGTGAACGACCAGAACCCAACTCATCTGTGACACATAACCTGTACATATTGTGACAAGTCACCTGTAATGAGTTGCAGAATAGCAATAATAAATATTTTGTAAGGTCAAAATACTTCTCCCTGCATATACCTATAGTAAGTTGATGGATAAAATATTTAGTGACAAAAAGTTAATTAAATTTTGTTAATAAATTTTAATGAATTTTTGTTTTACTAATCAATACCATCGGATTATACTTACAATGCATATGTGTTAAACATTATTCATTCAGCTCAAAGAATGAATTTGTTCGTTTAAAATGTTGAATTGAACTGTATATATCATCAAAACTAAATAAAGATAAAAACAATGATCTTGGCATCCACATGATTCTGGGACCATTACCTTAATCTAATGGGTTTCCAGGGTCCTAACATATGATATGCAAAACTCAGAATTTGGGTTTGACATAAAGCAAGGTCCCACTGAAACTAAATGTTCACAATTAGGGAAAGAAGCATGAAGACAAGGTAAACTACCTTCAGTAATTAAATCTTGAAAATCCAACTGAAAAACATACATGAGTGAGAAAATACAATGAAGAGTCTGTCAGCGAGTCCAGAGGCTTCTATTTGAAAGAGCCATTCCATAAAAGACACACAGTAGATGAGGTCCAGTCAAACACTCTTAATATCACAACAATTACCTTCATCTTCTCCAACTGATACACAAGATTCTCTCCTCTAAAGGCTGCCTTCCACTAAAAGTGGTAGGCTAATGTCTTTGTTTAGCTTAGTTTCTTCCTCACTCTCAGTACCACTAATTCTGGAAAAAAGCAAATGAAGAAATAGTCACAGTGAAGAAGAGCTAAGTCATTATGTTCCCATTTACCTACTTGACACACAGAAATCAAAATGTTACCAAAAAAAAAAAACCCGATAGAAGGCTTACTGAAATGTGCAAATATATTACAGGAGATAGCAAAAGCTATAGGGGTTAAAGCTCCCCCCCCAAAAAGAATTCAAATTCTATCATGAAGCAGAAGATGAAAGATGGTGGTGAGGCAAAAGGTGACTTTAAAAGTAAAGAAATAATATTTAAGTGATCACATATAAGAACACTTTCAAATGAACAAAAATGAAAGCTAAATTGCAATCTAGCTAAGTATCTAACACAAAATACTAGAGACAGTTAACACAGTTAGCTAACTTGCTAATAAAAAATGCTACAAAAGTTGCAAAAGTTTAACCAAAAGAGAATAAAGAAAAAAAAACCCATGAAAATTTGTTATTTCCCATTCAGTCTGAACAGGAAGACATTTGCTAAATCAATTTGCTCCTTTGGGATAATGTACAAGGTGTGATTCTTTGGCTTGCTAAAGGGAAGACAATCTATCTTACTTTAAAATGTAAAGAAAGAGCCATTTTTAGCTAGAGCATCTCTTGGACTTGAAAACATGAGTAATAAAACAAAATGAGGAGCTCAGCTATGCTGTTCAGAAAGAGGAAAAGGCTGGCTTCTCTGTAGCACTTTGACTCATCAGAGAAGCTGTTGCAAAGCACTAAGCCCCTGGAGGTAGGACAAGTTTTTATTCCAGTTTGTTCAACTGTCTTGTACTTGAGCTCTCCCTCTGGGACAGATAGGAAGAAGTACACAATACAGCACAAGCAAGAAGAGAAAAAAGAACCTGATGTACATTATAAAGCAGTTCATTGTTCTAAGGTAAAAGGAAAAAAAAAAAAAACCACCCGGGTAACATTTAAGCACCAATCATGCACTAATTGGACCAGAATAAAGTTTTATCTTGTTGACTAACTCTTTTTTCTCCTCTGCTTAATGGAGTAGAAAAATGAAAACAAAAACAAACAAACAAAACCCCACCAGGCTATGGAAACCAAAGCTGGAGATATAATTTTTTACTGGAAATGAAAAGTATTCACATTCCCAGTCAAAGTGTTTGCAACATCAATCTGTCATTCTATTCCTCTTAACTTCATTCCCCCTACCAGCCACATCTGCAACATAAACCTCCCCATTGATGAGGTGTAGGCTCTGGGACCCCTCCCCCCTTTTTTGAGTTCTCCTTGATTCTTTGAGGTACAGGCTCTGGGAAAGTAAACCTTCCCAGGTAAGACATTTGCCTGTGGTCATGAGCCTTAAATTGTGGCTCTGCACAAGTCTTTAGACCCCTTTGTTCCAATAGTTTCCCACCCATGAACTGGCCTGGCTCACCATTGTCTATGGTCTCCAGGTAGCCTCCAGCAACTTCCCACCCATAACCACTCATTACTGGAGTCTGACCTCATCTAACTCCTCCTGAATACCCTCCCCAATCTCCTCCTCTGGACCACCCCTAGATTCCTCCCACAACCTTTTTGTATATAGAACTCCATCTTCCCTCCATGTGGTGTGAGAGCGCCATGGGATAGCTTAGCATAGACTTTGCTCTGTGAGAGCGCCATGGGATAGCTTAGCACAGACTTACTCTGTGTGAGAGCACCATGAGATAGCTTAGCATAGACCGCGCCTTAGAATGCCCTAGCACACAGACTTGCTCTGTGAGAGCGCCTTTAAATGGCCTAGCACCCCACGTGGTGAACTTGGACTTTAAATAAACTTTACTTTTTCTTTGGCTGAGAAGACTTGAGTGGAATTCTTTCAGCAGGACCCGGCATGTTGGTATTTTGGGGTCTCAGGCAGCCCTAACCCTCTTGGGCACCCTCTTCACCATTACCCCCATGAAGTAAAAGGTCTATAATTATGACATAGTCAGATCAAACTTCCTAACCAGATTTGAAATAAATGATCATCTTTGTCAAAATTAACGTGCTGCTGCTGGAAAGAATATTTGACTTGGTGTCAATGAATAGCTGGGATGCCTTGGGCACAGCCCTTTAGTCCCAGAGTTTCTGTATGAGGAGGATCCCATTCAGGGTCTTTTTAGAGATTCTTAACCTACAATCCATACATGATTTAGAAAATTTCTACCCTCTATAACCCCATTTATTTTATGTTATATGCTGTAAAAAAAAAAAAATCATGCTGACAAGGTAGTCTTCACTCAGACTTCTAAAAGGTGTGGGACCCAGCAGGTCCCTTTTGGCTTTAAATCATAAGAGCCTTTGACCCCATGTTTGCTATATATTACAATGGCCTAGATTTAGGTGAGGTATTCAAAGTGCTGCCCCTTGTGGAGGGGTGTGAAGAGGGGTGGGGTAGGGTGGGGTGGTGGAAGGTTAATTGTCTCTGAGCCTCCCAACCAGTAAAAGTGAAGAGGTTTAGGAATAGTTATAATTTGAATAAAACTTGCAACCAAACCTCAGGAAACCCAAGGAGAAAATGTTTTTTTTAATCAGGAAAAAGTATGCTACGTATGCTAGATCAGACTAGGAATAGGTTCCTAACATTCCAAAGTAGGAAATACTATAAAAATATATCTAACCAACCTTTTATCTTCTTATTTTCAATTGAACCAGCCAACCTCACTGAAGAGCCAACATTAGCCGGATGCAGAGGAAGAGGAGCTGATGGACAGTGTCACGCCTCAATGCAACAAAGGCTGGAGCACAGATAAAGTGCAACCTATAAGAAAAGAATAAAAAATATTATTACTCAGACAGATCACTGGTCTTTCTCAACGAGATTTTTACTACCAAAAGCCAGCTTCATGGAGACAATCTTCTCAGGAGACATTCCTTTCCTCCCTGAAATGTGAGGGCTGCCTTTAAAGTTCTCCAACTAAGCATAGAGTTCTAGCCTGTTGGACTAGTCTGGATTAGCTTGAATTCAATCTTCTAGCACCAGCAAGAAACAGGATCATTACACCTAAGACTAAGACATGGTTGGGGCAGATAGGTGGCACAGTGGATAGAGTACCAGGTTCAGAGTTGGGAAGATAGCTTCAGATACTTAATAGCTGGGTAATCTTGGACAAGTCACTTCAGTACCAAGAAAACCCCAAATGGAGTCACAAAGAGTTAGACACGACCAAAAAACTGAGACATGAGTAAATGGCATCTTGTATGGGTAAAAAATGCATATGGCAGTAGGGGCAGCAAAAGGAGGTAAGAGAGAGGGGTAGCTAAGAATGGGGTCAAATAAAAAAACAGAATAAATTAGCCTAAAAAGTTTAAGAAAGGGAAAAACAAGGAGGAAATTGCAGAAGAGCTATTTAAGGAAATTATTATAATTTGCTTAAAAAGAGAAGATGTAGTAGTGACAGAGAGGGATGAATGATTGCAGAACATACTTAAAAAGATTAAGATGTAATGAATTAATACTTTCTAGTCTAGTCTAGGAAGAAAACCATGCTAAAGAACAGTGAAGCATAATATGCAAAAACTATTTGGTTATTAAAGAATTTAAATACCATTAAAAGAAGGTATTTTTTCTTAATTTCTGTATTACCAAAAACATTATTTGGAACAAATGGTTGCCATCATGTCCTTAAAAATTAAAAGACTTGCAAACTAGACTTTCAAGAATCAGTCAATAGTATCCAAACAGAAATTTCTCTCCTCTATCTTCTTCTCTGACAGTTGATTTGAATCAAGAAAAAGCAAGTGCATCATTTCTTCATCTCTCATCTCAGTGAAGGAAAAGGGACTGGACTGGACTGCACAGACCTCCCTCAGCTCAGGAAACAGTGGAATTCTTGTGATTCACTAAGTAACAACTGTCTAACATGCTGTCTCTTTTAAGAAACCTCAAGGAAACACACTCATCCCCAAGTGCATCACATACTTACCACCCTGAATTCTATACATTCACATTTACTGCATGCCTACTAAAAATAAAATATTAGAGCCAGAAATTAGTTTGGTGATCAATTCCAGATAAAGGAAGTAACAAGATAGAACAGAATTTAGATCTTATCAATGATCCTAGTCCCATAATTCTGTATTGTATATTGGGTTCCTAATCTTTACAAATGTTCTACACTAGCACTTTCTCCATAATCTCTAACCTTCCTTTTGAAGATTGCCCAGGGTGGTTTAATATAATCAGGGAGGAATAAAGAATAGTCAAAAGGACCAGTCACTTACATACATTCACACCTTATTTTCAGGAAGATGGATAGAGGACCTCAATTTCACAAGCTCCTTTATGAGGCATATGCCAATATTCAAGATGCCATCAAAACAATTTACAAAAGGCTCCACCTTAATCTCAAAACTAGATAACAAAATGTCCCTTTCAGATCAACCCCACCCATCCAAACCAAGGAACAATGCCTAAGGTCAAACAAAATAAAAGTAGAAGACACTCAAAGTCAGTCTAGGTTTCTATTTCACTTTTTAATGACTTGAAGATTGATTTGGGGAAGGGAAAGGGAGGTTAAGCCCTAAGAAGAGCCTATTTTATTTTTATTTCTTAAAACCCCAGTAACAGTCATCGTGGGAAGGCAGAACATCAGGATATTGTTCAACTTTCCCCCTTGCAATCTCAAAACCCTAATTTCTCTGACTTAGAAAATTTGCAAAGACTAAAAGAACTGCATAGGATAAGAGTTATAGAAAGGTTATAACTTGTAATGGCTGCACATAGTCGAGCCACAGATCCAAAATACTTTAAAAGGAAACAAACTGGAACGAGAAAGGGATGTTTCTTGTCTGAAGTTGTGGAGTGTAGGGTAGGAGTCGACGTTAGCTGAACAATGTTAGCATTATTGTGAGGAACAAATCAGTAAAACTCAAAATAAGTGCTATTTCAGCAAAATGAGATTAAAAGATGTAAATCACAGAAGAGAAAGAAACTACCTTCCTCCTCTGGTGTGATTAGTCTGAAGTAAATTGGTGATTCAGTTGAATCTTCCAACTCTGCAGATGAGTGAAAAGACTGGTCCAAAATTAAAGATCTACTTAATATATACTTTTACACTGTGGGCTAGAATATCTTTTTTTGCTGTGAAAGCTGTTAAAAATGGAATATTTTAGAAAGGGATTTATTTTACATCTTACTAACTAATAATTTACAACTAATTTCTAATATCTAATTTCACATTTCAATAACTAATATCAGACATTCAAGGTAATTTAAAGTAGGCATTCCTTCACGGTCCAAGATTTATGTCCAAGATGAGACTGTCATTTCATCCTTCATGTAAAAGGTTTAACTTTAGTTTCAGTCCCAACATTACCTAAAACAGAGCTGGGCAAACTTCATTGTTTCCTTTGAGTCTACTGATTTAAAGACTTCAAACTAAAGTCTTGAAGGTTACAAAATAGGTAGCCCCAAGAAGAAATTTCAGACTATCTCTCCCTCTTTTCTCAAATGAAGGATAAAGGAATAAACATAAACTCCTTCTAAAACTTCTCTCACGGTAAGAGTCTAAAAAGGCTCACTGGAAGAGCTGAGTCCTTGATGTAAGCTAGTTAAAGCTAAGATAAAGACAACAGGGATGGTCCCTCCCCTCCTACCAAGGATGTCCCCACCTAGAAAAGATAAAGAGAACAATCCTATGTAAGGCCAGAAAGAAAAGATTAAGGAGAGTGGTCCATCCAGACAGACCAGATAACCCTGAAAGATAACAGATAAAATGAGATGCCCCAAACAAAAGGAGCTAGGAACAAACCCACTTCTGAGGAATCCCCCAAGAACTGAGTTAGAGAAACTAAATGCTTTGAAGTTTAGTTTTGTATAGCCCCATACCTTGAATACTGCCAGAGGCCCAGAGAGATTTTTGAGTAGGTTAAGGGTTTGAAACCTACCACTGAACTGACTAGATGAACAGCCTAATGGTGGACTAATTCAGGGTTAACTAAAACACTAATTCAGGCAAGAGGAATTCAGAATTTAAAATGGTCTTAACATTGAGTATTGTGAGCTTAAGATGGGGGTAAAAACATACTTCCTGCTAAGAGAAGACTGCGAACCATCGACAATTTACAAGGAAAAGGAAGGGAACATTCAAAATCTTTGCCTTGCACAGAGCTTAGTGAGAACTGGCTGCTAGTTTATGAGCAAAGTCAGAAAAGATGGGTCCTAATCTAATCCAATATGGCAAAGCCTTATGCTTGTTAACAGAGGGCACAACAGCAACACTGTCTGTCCTAATAAGTACTGCCTTGCGTGTGCTCTGAAGGCTAAGACAGCTGTGATGATGGCTTAAGTTCCAGGAAGTTGATGTGTTTCTTGGCTTCAAGACCAGTCTATTCCTTGGACTGAGAAGCAATCCATTAAAGCCACACCCACCCAACCCCCTCCCCCTTTTAGGTTGGCATGGACTCCATAGTAAACCAGATCTTCCGAATGACATGCAGGGCCTTTCACCAAATGAGCCGAGTACTTCACAATCCCAGGCACGATGAGTTGGCTCTTTAGCCAATTCTGGCTCTGGGCCCAGTAGGAGAGAAGAGACTACATGGAAAAAGATGGAAGATGCATCTATTCCCAGAGCTGTTACAAAGGAGAAGAAAATGTCCATTTTGAAAGCAAGGAGGGAAGCACAGATTTCTATGTGTATACAGGTATGGCCTCCCCTACTAGTATATGCAAGTTTGGTTTTCTTTTAGGTTTCACTGTATCCTCAAAGCAAGAAATCAAATGGCCTAATTCCTCTCTAAGATTTGGGATCCACAGATAGACTTTTGATCTTCTAGGTATTATTCAGTGTCCAATCCTTAGTGACTCATGTTTCAAGACTCTTCCTTTTCTTTACTGTCTCCCATAATCCTGGTGGCACAGTAAACAGAGTACTGGGCTGGGAATTGAGAATCTTACTGAATTCAAATCTGACCTCAGACACTTAATAGCTCTGTGACCCTGGAAGAGTCACTTAACTGTTTGCCTCAGTTTGCTCATCTGTAATTTCAGCTGGAGAAGGAAATGGCAAGCTACTCCAGTATCTTTTCTAAGAAAAAACCAAATAGGACCACAAAGAGCTGGTTACAAGTGAACAGCCACAGCAAAATCGGTGGTGATTTAGAGCATTGTACGAAAACAACTGAATAAAATCCTCAGACCTGAATATAAGAAAATGATCTAGATAGCACCAAAAAGTTATGGCAAAAAAAATACTGAAGTTTGATGGAAAAGTAATCAAGGAGATAAGCACGGGATTTCAGTTACCTTTTTTTCTAAAAAACTACTAAGCATAAGGAAAGCTGAAAGGCACCCCAAAGTCTGTCTTTCCTGCTGGTTCCTAGTTACCTGGGAACTCTGAACAGAACCTGAGCCACGTGCTATGAGTAGCTTCTTCATCTAAGAAAAAAACTGGACTTATAAATTGGATTTGAGCACATGGACCACATGGACTTGATTCAGGCAGGATAAAACTAGAGTGTCAGAGGGCAACTTCAAAACCGATGATGCATGGAAGCCCAAAGCCAGAAAAATAAATGTAATAGGTGCAGTAATTAGCCCAACACACTCAAGTTAACTGCAAGTTACGAAACCTTAATGCCTACTCTCACACACCCCCACGCCCAAAAAAATGAGTTTATGAAATCAAAATGCTGAAAACTTTTCCTTAGGGTATAAGACTTGAAACAGTTTTCTCCTATAAAAGGCAGGATAGATGGTCACTAAGGTTCCAGACCCAAGTTCTATGAACAAGTTATTATCTTACTGTGTAGAATGTACACTTTGGTTCTTAAAAAGCAAAGAAAATGTTCAAATCTATCTAGGGCTCATTTGCTACTTCCTCAGGAACATGGACAAGTCAGATATGAAATTTAGGCTGGGTAGAGCCTGCCTATAAAATTATGTGCACAGGAAGCAAAACCACTCTGGCTGGTCTTTTGTATAGATCTCCAGGGGCTGCCCTGGTCATGACCTTCACTACCCAACAGCCTTCCCAAGACTGTGAGCAACTCCAAGCAAAACCGTATTAGCATACTTTGCTGGGAGTCACAGAACAGCTCCTTAGAGGGTGCTATAGAACAATTCTCCAAATTTCTGCAACACTAATAAGATTCTGGTAGTCCTAGACACATAAGATCCCTCCCTTTCCGAAAAAGGTGTTCAACTTCTCTCTTTGCACTCTTTGTTGATATAAGGTATCTTAGTGAGCAGTAAATAAGCAAAGTTCGGAAACAACGTTTTCCCTCAAGATTGTCTTTTTCCTAGCAAAATTCTTTTTCAACTTAAATACAGTCCAAGAATAGACTATGACCTATATAAAACATATGTAAGCTTTATGGTGAAAACACACATACAAACACAGAGTGGGAAATAAATAAATGTGGCTCTTACCAACTACTTTTTACATTTGGATGTGCCCTCAAATGGAGAGCATCATTATAATATAGGATACAATTGTATAATAATGATGAGATTTCAGAATTCTACAAATCTGGGACTTTAAAACATTAAAAGAAAATAAAATATCCTAGGGTAATGAGATTTTACTACACATTGGCGTGATCCTCTCCCCATGCAACATGCAGCTCCAAAAAAATTTCTTAAAGGAAATTAAGAAAAATTCCTTTGTTATGTTTTATGTTTCTTTTAATTGTCATACTATTTAGCCAGTGGGGTAGGTTTACTTAGTGTATAAAACACAGGACTGGATTCTTGCCTAACTTATCCTCCACAGTTAGAAGATCGTAGATTTGGAGCTAGAAAGAACTTTAGATCTTATTTTTAAAATATTAATAATAATTTGCCCTTTAACAAAAAAATTTGATCCTCCTATTCTTTCTTTCTTCAGGCCCCTCTTTCTTGGAAAAAAGGAAATCTTGAACACTAATGATTTTTTTAAAAAAGTTTTAATTTAAGGAAAAGAAAAAGTTTACTCCCATTCTCAAAGCTCTTCCCCAGGGAGTGCGTCTTATGGACAGGATTTAACTGCTGCCAGATTCAGGAAGGCAGAGACAGCTGCCACATGGCAGCCATTTGTTTAAAATGCACCACAGGAAGACACAGTCCTCACTGCTTTTCAGCTATCAAGGAGAACCTTCCTCCCTCAGTAACTTCTCTTTTCTTAAAGACCTCCCAGTTACCTGGCCACTGTAGCCCACTGTCACCATCATCTAGTACTTATGGGAACACCTGAATTTTCCTTATCATTCTAATCAAAGGAGATTGGGGTAGGAAGGCAGCAAAGGTGGTGAAAGCTGACACTCCTTTTTAAATGGGGGTGGAGGAAGGGAAGAGAGAGAGAGAGAGAGAGAGAGAGAGAGAGAGAGAGAGAGAGAGAAACAGAGAGACTGACAGAGAGACAGAGACAGAGGGAGAGAGACACCTAGAGAATAACATAAGAAGGATGCTAGGAAATGATGCTCTTACATTTAAAGCTGAAACTCCTGGGCTAGGACCTATAGTCTTTCTGTTTGTGGAAGAAATGAAGACAACAGGAATGCATTAGGGTTGATTCAAATGGTAAAACCCCTTTCATGCTACTCTAGGCTACTCACACCTAGATGTTTACTGAAGGGGTGAAGAAACCCTGAACCTCAGTTACAATGAGGACCACAATACAAAGAAGCTAGTATAATTGAGAAGTATGTTCCATGTCAGAGGAACCAGTCTGGCTCCAACAGTCATCCAGCCTTGCGACCTCCTCCTTTCTCCATCTCCATCGCATCCTCATCCTCTTTTCCAGCAGGCAATCAAAAGTTTTCTTTTATTGCCTTTCACCCAGAATTCAAGAGAAAGCAAATCTATATAACTAACTTTATAAAACACCTTTTCAAGAAAATGGCAACCTCTCTCAAAAAAAGTTTTAACCCTAATTTCATTGGTTTTCACATCAGTTTACAAAATTTGGTTTTGTGATAAACACACACTAAATGTTTAACACTCTAAGACTGACAAAGCATTTTTTCCCCACTAAAACCTGGCAAGATAGGTAGTACACATGATATTATATTCCTATTTTGTAGATAAAGAAAAGAGAGGCCTAGATCAGTTATGTGGCTTACCCAAGGTCATACAGCTGATTAAAAACTTGAATACAAGTCTAAGAGCAGTCCTCTCACCTCAAGGCCAGAGTAACAAACACAGCAACTGTTGGCACCCTTACAGTGCTGTTATCACTTGCAGGAAATAAAGCTCCATCAGTCTTAAATATATTACACTTAGTCCAAACTAAACTTAAAATTTACTTAAGCCCCAAAAGGCAAATTATTGCACATCACTTGCTGAATAAAGTGGATAGTTTTCCTTTGGTGTCATTTTGCTCAACACGAGTAAGAAGAAATCTTACCTTATCTAACTAGTTGTGTATGTTAATTTCTCTAAACTTCAAAGTATCATAGATCTAGTCCTGGAAGGGATCTTAGCCCTCATTTTGCCAATGAGAAAACTGATCAACTGATTTGCTAATGAGAAAACTGAAACTCGGTAGGCAGAATCATCAGAGACAGATTCTGAACCCAGGTCTTCTGACCCCACAGCTCTTTCCCATGGTGTCAGACCTACAGAATAGGCTTAATTAGCTGCTACCTACCCTCACAGGGCTGCTGTGAGGAGAGAGTAACATACTGAATGTAAATTCCTCTGAAAGTCTTAAAACTACATAAAAGTCAGCTATGATTTCCAACACTCATATCTACCATCCTTTCCATTCTCCAACTGTAGAATCTGACCTAAGTACCTTGTAACCTTAAGTTTCAGAAGTAAGGCTTTGCAAAATTGTAAACTAAATGGCTGAGGAGTGTTTTGCTGGCTGCTGTAAGAAAGAGTATATAACATACAACTATATTCAGTCATATTGACTGCCTTCCAGTGAGGCTGTGAGGAAAACTACAAGAAGAGGGAGCAGATAGCTTTAGGGGATTCTCAGCAGCTCCTCCACATAGAGCTGTAGGAATAGCCCCCTTAACTGTTCTGTTAACTGGCTTATAGCTGGGAAAAGAAAGTTTCTACATGTCTTCCCTCTATGTGCTAAAACTAGGCTCAAAATGAGTGAGTACCAAGGAATTCCCAAACAGAGGTGGGTGGCTTAGGTTTCTAGGCATCACATTCTCATGCAATGTAGGGTTTTAGCCACAACAAGCCAAAGCATAAAGAACTAAAACTGTGCTTCAAGATTCTTAATTAACATCAGAGTGTGCACATACAAAATATAATGAGGTGGTAATCAATGACACCTTCCCTTGTCAAAATGATGAAATTTTAACTTTTAGTTACAGGTTTCACTGAGGGGAAAAAAATTCTAGGGCAGGTGGGTGGCAGTGTATAAAGTGCTGGGCCTGGAGTCAGAAAGATCTGAATTCAAATCCAGCCTCAGACACTTACTAGCTGGGTGATCCTGGACAAGTCACTTCACCATGTCTTCCTGTTTGCTCATCTGTAAAATGAGCTAGAGAAGGAAATGGCATTTTTGACAAAAATAAAAAATAAAACCCAAATGGGGTCATGAAGAGTCAGACATGACTGAAAGGACTCAATAACAAGAAAACGGAAAGGAAACATGAGCCTGTTGTTGTTGTGTGCCAGGAAGTTCTACAAATACTATCTCATCTGATCCTCACAATAAGCCTTGGGGGGAGATGCTATTATATTAACTGAGGCAGAGAGAAGTTTAAGTGACTTACCCACGGTAACAGTGTTCGAGATTGGATTTTAACTCAGATCTTCTTGACTCCAGACCTACTGGGTCACCCAGCAACCTACACACTAATGGTTAGCGGGCTGACTTTTATATACTGAAATTTATTCTGCTTTAGTCCTATCTAGGTTACTTACATCTTTGAGAGGGAAGAGTGGGACAGAAATCGCTGAGATGAGTGGGAGAAAACTAGTATTAAAATAAGCTAATATAAAACAACAGCAAATATTCAATGATTTTCTCAGAGTAAAGCTGGTAAGACAAAAGCTGGAGATAGTCCATCAGAGTGGGTAGCAAGTTGTCCAAGACCCACCATCTTAATCCTGGCAACTCAAGAGGGAAAAAAAAAAAGTTTCCATTCCACTGCCAATTTTTACTCTTCTCATATAATAAGTTTTAATACCCGAGATACATCTCTAAAGGATGGAGTCATTGTGAGGATTATCACACTCCTAAAGCAAATCAGAGGCACACACTCTCTCTTGGCTCTGCTTTATGCTTTAATACTTTACTCCCTGGGTGTCTCATCGCTTCATTTTCTCTCCAATACAAAAGGTCTATATTTCCCTTCTTCACAGTAAATGTGAACTGAGGAATATGAGGAATATGCTAAAAAGAGCATTTGTTCATTTATGCTGATCAGCACTCAGGATGCGGGCTCAAACACAGAAGGGGTGCTGATAATAACAACAATCACTACTGTCTATATAGTGTTCACTATGTGCCAGGCCCCTGCTTAAGTACTTTACAATGATCTCATTTGACTGTCACAACCACCCTGGGAGGTAGCTATATATTATCCCCACTTTACAGATGAGGAAACTAAAGCAAACAGAGGTTAACTAACTTGCCCAGGGTCAAAAAGTTACTAAGTATCTGAGACTGAGTTTTATAGGTGCCTGTTCATCTCCTACTTTCCAATCACAAAGAAAAGAGGAAAGAAAAATAATCTTTCAGGTGCCTTCCCTTAAATTAGCTTATACCTAAAGGACAATTCAATCTGCCATCAGAAATAAACCTGTGACTCACCATGGTCTTCAAACATCAAGGAAGCGGCACCTATCCTCACAGCAGTGCACACAAAAGGCTAAGCAAGAAACCAATAAACCATTTATGAAATGGTAATGACTACCTCAGACTGTTCAGAAATATCAAACTATCCCTACTGGCCATATACTGACTTAAAAACCACAAATTAGCATTATCTATATTGTACTGTACTTTCACTTATGTTGGTAAGTAATTCCCTGTTAAATTTTCTTCTCATTCAGCCCCATCCTCTGTTATAGGTCATAGAGTGAAAACCTCTGCAGAATGAGCAAAGATTTCCAAGCCCCAGCTGATGGCCACTGGCAAGCAATAAGCCAATATAAACCAAATTCAAGTCAAGCATTTGACCTGTGCCATCAACTATCAATGTACAAAACTCCATCGTGGTCTAGCTGTGTTTAAAACAAAACAAAAACATCCTCCCCCAGCACTAATGAACCTTAAAAGTTTTTCAATGTACTTAAGCCTCATATAATTAAACACCATAGAATTACAGTGTCCAATTCTCTCCTATCACTTGAAGCTACATTACAGAAAGGATACATTGTTGTTCTGTGAGACCATCTACATTCCTTTTATCTTTTCTTAACAGTTTGCCACCCAGTGTTACATGGGGACCCCAGCTGCAACAGTCCACCCTTTTATCTTTAGCTGACCACGCAACACCCTGCAGCCGACTGAGGTCTAGATTTCCTGCTGCTTGCCTACAGGGGCTATTCAACTTGTTTAAATATTACTTGCCTGAGAGCCTTGGCCCAAAGCCCGAGCAATACCTACCCAGCATTCATTTCAACGTGTACTTTAAAGATCTCCAAAGTCCGATGTACTATGCCCTGCTTCAGTACGGGAGGGGCTTTTGATGCTTTAAGAAAGGTGACACTTTCCAGGTTCACTTACATTTTGTTTTCCATACAAAATACTATCATCATAGAAGTTATCTGGTTAAATTTAAGTTTATAATGATTAAAAATTATTAAGCTAATATTTGAAAACCAATGGAATTAAAAAGAGCAGTCTGTGGGCTTTTCTACACCAACAAAAGAGGGGGTAATGCTTTACTCTATCTTCATATCTCTTTTAAGGTGGATCTGACTGTCCACCTCCTTCAGCCAAACCAAATCCTGAGGACCTGACGGGGCTTCATGCCCAAGGTGTCTCTAGGACAGTAAACAGTAATGGCTCCCTTACTGATGCACTTAAAAAGCCCAGTGAGGAGGCTGTGCAGCATCAGTTAAGCTGTACAGTAAACAGAACAAACACTAAATTCACCACACATCAGCACACAAGGTGTCTGACTGACCTTCTTTCAAGAGGTCACATGGGCGTAGTAGATAGAATGCTGGACCTCCTAGTCAGGTGACCTGGGCTGAAATCCACTTCAGAACAGTTGTTTCCTTATCTGTAAAATGGTGATAATGTGACCACAGCCCCCCAGTCCCCCCCAGGGGATGTTGGGAAGGAAGGGCTTTGCACAACTTAAAAGTACTTCATAAATCTGAGCAGATTTTTAAAAAGTATTATTATTTCTTCTTTCTTTGGAGGAAGTTAAACTGAAAACCATATCCTACAGCATTACGTGGGCACATATCGTGGGAATGAGATTTTTTTTTTTTACAGTTCATTTCCTTGGAACAAGGAACATTAAAATGAAGAAGAGTAATAAAGCTCAGGCTCACTCCTTAACCTTAACTGTAAAATGAGGAGGGCTGGGCAACCTCTACGGTTCCCTCCTTGTTCTAAGATGTCTGCGGCAGAGGAAAGATGGCTAAATGGGAATGAGCAAAGAGGAGACAGATTTTAAAATGGTGCAACATTTGCTATGAAAACTAGCTTGTAAGCCAAGAAATTCACAATAGCTTTACACCCATGCTTATGTCCTACCTTAGTTTCAGTACTGAGATTGTTTCTTGCCTAGCTTCTCTGTTCTCTAAAAGAACATCTGACAAGGCCACCCGGGAAGAAAAGGCTCTTTCCTCCATCTGTTAAGATGGTGGATTAAAGGCAGCAACTTGGCTGAACTTTCCCAACAATTCCCTCCAAACAACTTAATGCCTCAAATCAAATTCTGGAGCAGTCAAGTCAACAGAAGGTCAGAGTGAGACATTTTTCCAGTCTCAGACAACTTAGGAGGAGGTCAGTGGTAGAAGCCTGACCTGTGTGGAGCGCATGTACTTGGTGGTGACAACAGCAGCAGTTGCTTGCTTTGGGAGCTCTCAGCCCAGAGATGGCAAGGAAGTTGGACAACTGGTCAGAAAAAAATTAAGAGTGGACCCTCTGCGAGCACTGGGCACAACTGCTATAATCGGGGACTCTACTGGTGGAGAGGAGAGCAAGGGTATTGGTCACAGTTCCAGAACCAAAAGGGTGACAAACTGCACCAGTATCTTGGATCCTGAGCATAAAATAGAAAAAGAAAGAATCTACCTATCACCTCCTGAAAGAGGACAAAACAAAAACTCCAAGGAATATTATAGTCAAATTCCAGAGCTCCCAAGTTAATTAAGAAAATATTGCAAGCAGCTAGAAGAAATTCAAATACTCAAACCACAGGATCACACAAGATTTAGCAGCTTCCACATTAAAGGATGCAGAAACTTGAAACAGAAAGGTGCACAGATTTTGCTTAAAAAAGTACAAAAATGTTTACAGCAAGCTTTCTCTGATAAAGGTCCCATTTCTTAAATACAGAGGAGAATTTAGTCAAATTTATAAAAATAGGAATCATTCCCCAAATGATAAATGGTCAAAGGATAGGAATAGGCAGTTTTCAGAATAAAAGCTATCGATATATAAAAAATGTTCTGATAAAAGACTATGGCTACTCTAATATAATGATCAAAGACAATTCCAAAGAACTCAGAAAAAAAATGTCATCCACCTCCAGAGAGAGAACCAGATGAATTCTGGGTGCAAAATGAAGTTTAACTTCCTTGCTTTTAAATTTTTTTTATGATATAATATGGAAATCTGTTTTGCATAATTCCACATGTATTGATATCACTTTGCTTGTCTTCTCAGTTGCTGGGGGAGGAAAGTTGGGTGAGAAAAGGCAATTTGGAACTCAAATTTCAAAACCAAAGAATACAAAAAATAAATTAATAATAAATTTGTTTTGAAAAGAAGAGACCTCTTGTGTTTACAAGTCACTCTCTTGTCCAGTAGGCCAAAAAAAGAATAGGAACTAGCTAACCAGTCTAAGCCCACTAGGCAAACAGCAGCCTTTAGCATCCTCAAATTCCTCCCAGCCACAAAGTTTGAACAGGTTGTTCTAAGGTTCTAACATGTTGTTCAGACAAAGAAAGCACAAGACTTTCGAAACAACTGTATTGAAGGCACTCACACAAGGACGTTTCAGTGAATAAAAAGAAACCTTCCCAGGAATCTCAGAGGACTCCATTTCAATTCTAGAAGGAAAGTGAATTCTCCCTCCTCTTCCCTTTCCCCACCCCCAATGAACCCTGGCATACATGGTGCTGCAACATTGATTTCAACACCCCATCTATGCCAGGATTAAAATTCAGACAAAAAAAGAGGTATATATATATATATAAATTGTATCCAAAAAAATCTGAAAAAATTATCTATACCATAATCAGTGTCCTCATATACCTAAAAACTGCCTACTAGCTATCAATGGACAGTTCATAAGCAAAATGGAGGGCAGCCTGACCTAAACAGACAACTTTCTCTGTCTGGCCCAGGAGTGAGGCACCAGAAGTGATGTGATCAAAGTTATGAAAAATTTTTTTTCCTAACAGAGCTACTCAAAATTGAAATGCATCACTAGGTAGGTAGTGGGGCTCTATTACTATTAATCTTCAAGCAAAAGATCAATCAGTCAATAAGCCATATATTAAGTGCTAAGCACTGGGATAAGTGCTAGGGATAAAAGTGCCTGATCTCAAGAAGCTCAAATCTAATGGGTAGAAACAAGAAGTCAAAGAAAATACTAAGCATAGATGCCAACCTGCAAGTGGTTAAGGAATGAATGAAAGATGAGAAAGGGGAGGCATCTAGCATAGAATACAACAGCAAGTCATTACCCTTCACTTACATAGTACTTTAAGAATAATAAAGTGTTTTCCTTACAAGAAAAGAACATTATTATTCTCTTTATACAGACAAAGAAAACTAAGGCTGGGGGAGAGGAAGGGTTTAAACCATTTGCCTAGGGCCATAGAGCCAGCAAATGTCTGAAAATGTTCAGTGACTCATTGGAATAACCCAAGTGACAAGGCAGTTCGGGGTTGTAAGTCTAAGGAAAGTTGAGGGTAAGAGGCAGGCACTTGAACAAAGAAAAAAGGAAGTTCTAGTGGAATGGAAGTGATTTTTAAGTTGCAAGAGAGACTAATAGATGGAATAGTCTGAAGGAGCTGGATAAATGAGTTGATTAGTATTATTAACACTGAGTATGTAAACGCATTTATCTCTATATATTCTCTGGATGCTTTTGTAACTAAATTTTGCTTAGAAAATCAGAAAACGTGATGTGGGGAAAAGTTAAGTCTTTTTATAGACAACAAAAAAAGTCACATAGCCACAAGAAACTACAACTTATATGACAGCGGTTCTCAACCTGGGGGTTGTATGACTCTTTCACAGGGGTCATCGGAAGACCATCAGAAAACACATATTTCCAATGGCCTTAGGAACCAAGACACCGCTCCTCTATCCCATCTCCGTCTCCAGGTGGGTCCGTCCACATCCAGATACACCCACATATGAGTATTTTAAAGGGTCGTGGCATTAGGAAGGTTGAGAACCACTGTTATAAGACTTTAAAGATAAATATCTTGATAAAAAGAGTTTATTATATAAGTAAATTTAGCCAGCATTCAATAGGATAAAAAGTATATAATTTAGGTGTCCCCGACCTAGGTTCTTAGTTGTTCCAGTATGCCAGAATTTCAGGTTTCTAGACCACAAGTATTTATTATTATTTAAAGTTTTAAAAGCCCAAGGCAAAAACAAGGATTTGGGTGTGGTCCTGCCTGAAGGCATAGGGATGTACTAGAAGATTTCTAGAGGTAATTAACTTCCTGCACTATAATTCTTCATATACTCACTGGGTCCTAAGCAAGAGTTTCAAAGTACAAAGAGAAATAACAACCAAGTAACAGACATGAGGCTGTGCCTAAACCATCATCTTAATCTCTCCGACCTTAGTCATTCCTGCCATGCACACCCTACCTACCAAACACCAGGACCAATTTGGCTTATCTTAATAATGATGGCAGGAGCATGGCTAGTAGGCCATAGAACCAGGAAAAGCTGGGTTCAAGTCCCACCTCTGACACTTACTGGCTCTATAAACCTGGGTAAATCATTTAACCTTCTCAGGGCCTCCTATAATCTCTCAGGCAACTCTCTAAGATGACATATTGAAGAGAAGGTGCTAACCTAAATTGTTAGAGGGAGTTCTTTGCTGGGAACCAATGAAATCACAGATCCAATCCCTCTCCTTAAAAACAGAAGTCATCTCAGCTCTCTAAAGATCATAAATCTAGACCTAGAAGGGCCTCAGAGATCAGCCGGTCTAACCTACCTCAATGATAAGATAGTAAGCCACTAGCCCAAAGTCACATAATAGAATAAAAATAAGACAAGTAACAGAACTGGGATTTAAACTCAAACTAAGGCCAAAATCAGTGCCCTTTGCAAATACCACATGTTGTACAAACAGATTGCTAGGAATCTAGATGTGGTAGCAGCAGCTATATGGGAAGACTCAGTTCCATCTTTCGAGAAACTGGGATTTTACCTATCCTCTGTTTCTGGCTTTCCTAGAATTGGGTACGGAGAAAGGAAAGGAAAACTCTTTGGTCAAAACAAAAACAGAGGATAGGTAAAAGTTCATAGGAATAGGGGTGGGGAACAGACAAAACCATAGCCTCTTTGGTAAAGCTGAGGTTAAGGAAGAGAGAATAGGTAATGATGTGGTTTTGAGGGGTGAAGGAAGAAAACAGAAGGATCTCAATGTTCTTTATTTGTCTGCTAGAGAGGAGGAACATTAAGGAGTATGATTAGGTGGTTAAGAGAGGGGAAAGGATAGCTGGATAGATGGGACCAGATTATACAGTTTTAAGACTCTAGACTAATTGTCATCATAATATGGATAATATGAAATGGGGCTTTATCAAAATTAGCCTGACATTGAGATGTGGGAGGGGAGACCTCCTAGGAAGGCACTGTTGTAACTAGGTATGAAGTGATAATAGAGAAAAGGAGAAGAAAAGGCACATTTCAGGAAAGAAATGCCAGGGCTTTGTAATAACAGAGATGAGGGGCGGGAGGTGGGGAAAGCCCTGTGTGGGAGGAGGGAGGAGTCACAAGTAGAAGGGTGTGGATGCTAAGTCATTAGAGGTTCTAAATGCAACTGGATGGGTTTGTGCTAAAGGTGAAAGTGTTCTTTGAGAAGGAAAGTAACTTCTTCCTCTGGGGCGGAGAGAGAGAGAGAGAGAGAGAGAGAGAGAGAGAGAGAGAGAGAGGGAAGGAGGGAGGGGGAAAGAGGCAGACAGACTGAAATGAAGGAGATACAATGTTTAATTAGCAGAAGGGAACAAAAACTCATTTCAACTAATTCAATTAAACCCAACACTTATTAGGTGTCCACTACTGGTAAGGGCTATTTAAGATAGTAATACTCAAATAAAACATTCCCTCAGGCAGCCAAAGAGCTCATATTGCACTTGGTCAATTCTATATAGAGTATATAAGCATAGTACAAAGAAAACTGAGGATGTTCAGGGAAAGATCAATGAAAAGTTTTCCAAGAAATTGCCCTGAGCAGAGCTTTGAAAGGAAGATAAGGATTCAAATAGGTGGAAATGAAGGCCTGGAAGGGCTTGGGCAGATTTCTAGGGAAGGATGTCAAAAGTGGAATTTTGTCCTAGTCTGTCTATAAAGCTGGTGAAATTATCTGTGGAGAGTTAAGGGGGAAAGGGAAGAATTAAGTGAGAGCTTAAGGCATGGAGGAAGGGAATGGTTTTTAATTCTTTTTTTAATGGCACGGACCCCACCCTCAATGTGGCATTAAACAAAGCTACACAAATTACACATCCTTCTTAGAATATTCATAAATGCACAAAATAAAATACATGGGATGACAAAGGAAACTAACTATAATTATCAAAATATATAGATATTCTAAAACCTTAACTCATAAAACTCAAGGTTAAAAACCTCTAGTCTAGAGTTGGGGAAGCATACCAGGAGTCAAGCAAAGAGGAATAAAAAGTCCTCTGGCACAGTGGTGTCAAAGCCAAATTAGAAACAACCCACTATACTCTTACTGTACATAAAGAACCCTGCAGGCCGAATATTAGAAAACCAGATGTCAACATTATCTATGCTTTGTTGTATTTTTATTATGTTAAATAATTCCCAATTACATTTTAATCTGGTTTGGGCAGCACTAGGGAGTGCCATGGACCGCTTATATGACACTGTACTCAAGCAAGAGGAGAAAGAATGGAGCTTGAAAAAGAATACAGTTTGTGATTGTCTCCTGGAATGTGTTTTGGCTGGGATGGGCACACCTTCTAAGTGGTTAATACCCAAGGCTCTGACCCTGGATTTTTCTCTCTATGCTTTCTATTACCTCCCAAAATTTTAATGACCATCTTTAACCAGATGATTCATAAATAAATCAAGCTGTAGTCTCTCTCCTGAGCTCCCAGTATGGAATACTGACTGTGTACTCTCTGCATTTTGAATCTGACGTCCCAAAGAAAACTCTTTCCCCTCCAAACTCAAACTTTTTTTTTTTATGAGATCACCACTCTTTTTTTAACCTCACAGGTTAGTAATTTTTCAGCATAATCCTCCATTCCATACTTGTCTCACACCACACCCCTCACAACTGTCAGGGCTATTACAATGATCCTAATCCATCTCCTTGTCAATCCTCTCCATACTCCTGCACAACCCATACACTACTATAAAAGCAACTTTCCTTATAGAGATCTAATCTATGTCATTCTCATACCCAATAAAATCTAACAGCTCCCCTTTGTCTCCAAGTCCTACACAACCCAATCTTTCTAGTCTCCTGATCCATCACTCTGTTTCTTACATTCTACTGTCATCCGAGCTTCTCTGTTCCCTACACACAGCCTATCTCCATGCCTTTGCCTGGGCTGTCTTGTCCTTCATTCCTGCAATGTATTCCTTTCTCATATCTTGCTTCACAGAATATCTCAAACCTCAAGATGCAGGCAAAATCTTCTACACAAAGCCTGTCCTGATTCTCCCAACTTCTGACAGTATCCCTCCATATGTACATATTATCTTCCCAAAAGAATGTAAGCAGCTTTAGAATAAGGATTATATTGGTCAGTCAATAAACATTATTAAGCACCTACTACAATGCCAGGTAGCAAGTTATATCCCTAGCACCCCATTTAATAAATGTTTGTTGAATGGATAAGCAACGTGGGTAACAGCATCCACTTGGAGTGAATAGCATACCTAGTTTCAATTAACTGGAGAAACATTGGGGAAAACAACATCCATTTAAAGGTTGCAATATATTTATTATTTATCCTCCCAAAGATTCCTGATTGACCTATGTAGCTAAGTGTCTACCTTTCCAATTCAGGGAATTAAGCCATGCTGAATTTACAGATAATTACAGGACTTTCTCACAGGTTCAGCTGATCAAAGTAAAATATGCATAAAGAGGCAATTTGATTCAATTAATGTATTAAGTTGCTCTTTTAAGGCCGCATCTTTATTTTCTTTTGCTTAGATTTGCATCAAAATCTATTTCAATTATCTCCTAGTGATCCTAAGCAAATTAAATCATGTAAAGTAAACCAAGTAAAGTAAATGAGGGTGGGAACTAAGGGAACAGGACTGATTAGAGAACGCACTAATGTAAAAGAGATATCCCTTTTCTCCATTCGTTTAAACTAACTAAAAATCCTCTGTATTACCTTCTGAAATGGGAATTATGGATACAAAATGAATAGATATATGTATATGCCTTAGCTGGCTCTGGTTTGCAGGAAATGAAAATAAAAATTTCAGCAATTCGTAGTTTTCTGGAATGAATGTTAAGTTCCAAGCTATACAAAGCTTAACAGCTGCTCCCAGCCAACAAGAAAACTAAAAGGGCTGATGCTATCTTTATCCCCTACCTCCTAAACCTAAAGTCAAAGCTGGTACTATCCAGGGCATAACTGCCAAGAAGCTGTCTCAGTTCTAGTCTGCTGTGCACAGGAGACAAAGGCGCAGATGCATGGAGCCAGTAAAGTGGAACTAAACAACAACAAATAAAACCCACCTAAAAGACCGGGAAAAAAAGATCCCAAAATGACATAAAAGACTGAAAATTTAAAAAAAAGTTTTAAAGGAACTAAAATTATTTTTGAAAAGTACTTGTTTATCACTTGGACAACAATTTTCTTCCATTTAAAGAAATTAAGAAGATCCGAAAAGTATTGCTTGTCTCTCCTCTGCAACAAGCTTCTTTTTCTGTCTGAATTTCATAATTTTGGGGGGTGGGAGGATACTTGTAGTTTCTTCGAAGGGCAAATATGCATCTCATTTACTACTGCATTCCCCAAAGACCTTCCAAACTTCTCTAGAACCAGATATAGACAGACACATGCAAAGAGAAGAGGAAGGAATCAAGACAGTAATAGTGGCCTGTATGATTTATTATTCTTCACAGGCATCAAATTTGTACATCCATTTAAATGGGAAGATTTTTAGTCTAAATGAACTCCTTGCTACTGAAAACCACTTCCCATTATCTCTTTACCCACCCTACACCCTTCGCCATTTACTAACAATACAATTATTGTATATTTTTAACAGCAACTGCTTCATGACCATGCATGCATCCAAGGCAAATATTCTGCCATTAGCCCACTACACATCCATAAACCACTAACAAATAAAGCTGGCAGTAAGTGCAGTGTAAATGTGAACTCTAATGGATGAACTACATAGCTCCCAAATACAATCCAATATTTTTAAAGAACTGACAATTGCTCCTAAGTCTGGCAAATTACGCCAGTAAGATAAAAGTTTGTCTTTTCTATACTGTGTGTGAGAAAACCAGTTCTCCTTAAGCTGGACAATCAGTTTAATTGGTTATACAGTCAGATTCCCCAGCGGGGCAGTGAATTTTGTATTCCTTGGCTCCTAACTAATTCTTCCTTACCCCAAACCCCTCCCTGAGTTATCTTGGAGCCTGAGTGAGAAAAGTGGATGATTGAGGTGCAAGCCTCATCTCTACTAAACTGCTGGAAAAAACAACTCAATCACAAAGATCAGAGCCAGAAGGAGTCTTGAGAAGAAGAAACAGGCCCAAGGTCACATAGCAGTCAATGGGAAAGCTGAACTTTCACTCCAGTTCTCTTTCCAGCATATAACATAAGGACTTCTAAACAAAGATGCCCAAATAACAAGTCCCAGGCATTTGACTATGAATAATGCCTAAAGACACAACAAACTAGAAAGAATTCTGCCTTAGGCTTTTTCAATCTCTTCTCTAGAGCAGTTTTCTGTCTTGCCATTTAGTGACTAGATTTTTCTGAAAAGATAAATTCTTCACTGTAAAATGATGATTCTGTACCAGTTATTCACCAAGATAAATATATTAATAAGAAACATATAATAAGTGCAAAAAATACAAGAAGGGGCAGACTGTAAAAACCCAAAAGTTTCAGATCAAGAAACCCACAGAGTAAGTAAAATCAAATACATCACCCTCTCGGACTCCAAGTGAAGCAAAATCCATCCTTGTGTGGGGCAAACATAGCATAGCTTTTGGGGAGGATCATGATATAGACTGCTTGTATTTATTTTCTCATAGGCTCCTCTCCAAAATTGGGAAATGGGTTAGGTTTGCTTTAGTTTTCCTCTTGGTGATGGACTAAAGGTTTCAATATTAAGATTAGGTAGGAAAAAAAATGGCAAGATTACTGCCTTTATCCTAGGAAAACACTATGCTTTAGTGTATGAGTGACTTGCTGTCAGCAGGACACTACCAGGCAGACAGTGAGAAAGCAAACAGTGGAGCCTACTCTCCTTCTACTAGAGAAGAGGAGAAGAAGGAGGAAAGAGGGTGGACATCAGCTTCTTCCTCTTTTAAAAAGTTGGACAAGTTAAACCCAAAGTCAACTCATTCACGTTTTGATTAGGAACTCAGAGAAACCTTCTGTATTATAACAGACTATCCCACACAAGAAGGAAGATTCTTCAGATGGACTATTGAGGGTTCCGTCTATTGGTCTTCTGGGGGTGAAGTTCTACAGTTCAAGATCTCCATCCTCCCGTTTATTTACATGTACAGGCTTTTCAGTGCCTCCTAGGGAGGAAGGCTTAAGGCTCAGGCACTCCTCACTTTTTTTGATTGAGTTCCTTTGGAAGAGGAGATGAGAGATGAGGTGACAGGTGACAGAAGCCTTAATACAAGCTCAAGTTCACAGTTCTCTGACCCTCCCTAGAATCACCAGGTGTGTCACATTCCATCACCTTTGGTGCTTCAGCTACGTGGCAAAGAAAGGTAAATACTCCTGAGATAACGTACCTTAAAAAAAAAAAAATAGTGGAATCTCATTCTTCCTCATTTTTCACCCTACAAAAAACATGGCATCTTTCACCTTTCTTTCTATATTCTCTTCAACAGTCAGAGGTGAATACTTAAGAATCCTTTTTTTCTTCTTTTGCTGATGAGACAGTTTAAATTTAAAAACATTAAGCCCCCTGAAAAATTAAGACAAGCTGTAGAACAATCTCTCAATGAATGAACTCACAGGCCCATTCCCTATCCCTACCAAATGTAGAGTATACTCTACCGGAACTGGCCTACTTACTGTTTCTGGTCCTCACACCCTCTCAGTACTCCCAGTGTAGAATCTTTTGAAACCTCTTACAGGAAAAGCCTTTCCTAATTTCTCCTTTTTAGTGCTCTTTACTCTCCAAACTAACTTGTATTTACTTATCTCTGTAAATGTTGTATTTACTAATTTGATTAGCTTACTATTACTGTTCCTGTTTGGGAAACATTAATATGAAAAAAAGAGAGTCAAACCATTCTAAGATCCCAGAAGACTCCCAAGTGGTGGGCTTTATATAACTAAAACCTGCTTTACTCCCTCCTCAGTTATGCCCAAAGCCCTTTGTAGGTTAGGTCTCCTTCTGCACACTACAGAGTGTCCACCTGGTGGTCATTTATTTTCAAGGGCTAAAGAGAGAGTTCCAAAACAACTGTCAATTCTCTATTCACAACCAAGCCTATCTATATAAAGGTGTGGGGAAGAGGCCATGTGGCCCTCTAGGTCCTCAAGTGCAGCCCTTTGATAAAAGGATTTGTTCTGTAAAACTTGGACTCAGTCAAAAGACCCCACCCAAGGACCTAGAGGGCCACAGGTGGCCTTGAAGGCCTGCAGGTTCCCCACCCCTGATCTATGAGCTTTTTTCTCCCCTCCCTACTTCCCCCAAGCTTCCAGAGACTTCTCTCTTCACTCCATTATAATAAGGAACAGGCACCCCTGTGTCATTGAGGTTCCACCTTTTGGGTATTACTGATTATTTGCTGCCCCCCCCCTTTTTAACCTCCATCAATATGCACCCAAACAAAATATACAGGCATGCTCAGCCCTATTTCTTTATCAAAGCAACTCCAAAAGTACCATATCTTTCTTTGAATCTTCCCCTTTTTAGCTCTCTCTCAGGACACAGGCAGCCAGTCCTTACTGTCCCCAAGGGGAAAGTACATGGATCATATGACTGCTGTAATCCCTCCAATAAAAGCAGTCATTGTCAATGTATTCCTTGAAATCCTGGCTGAAACCAACAATCAAATAACATTTCCAATCCTCATCAACCTCAAATGTTACCATCTTCTTTCCCTTTTCTCCCTAATCTTATCTCTCTTTTCTCTCCAGTACTAATAAATGATCTAAGTTATCTGCCCAATTCTTAAAGACGCAATGGCAATAATACCAAAGGAGAAATGAGAAAAATGAAAATCTAATAAAAAAATCTAATAATAGTCACAATGAAGCTAATATCTTCATTAAATGTGAGGCCTTGCTTCAAAATGATGGGTCAACCAATTTTAAAGTCACTTTATCTAACTAAAGTCACACTCTTTTCTCCACCCTCTGGCCCAGTTGGCTTTCAAAAAAGCAGATAAGCTCATTGCACCCATGATGCAGGGAGGCCAGCAGCTGTTCAAACCCATGTAGGAGTCCTTCCTTCCCCACTCCCCACTCCTCGTGCCAACCTCTCTGACAGTTGTCCTTGGGGCTCTCACTACCTATACAGCAGATGTTCTAAGAACACCAACTTAACTGAGGGACAATAAAAATAAACTCCAGGTTATTTCCATAGGTTATCAAGTAAATATAACTGCAGTACAAGACTGAAGGGAAGCATTTACAAGTTACTCTTCTACATCCGCCCCATCCCATAAAATTCTTATCCTCTCTGTCTTTCTTTCTCTCTCTCTCTCTCTCTCTCTCTCTCTCTCTCTCTCTCTCTCTCACACACACACACACACACACACACACACACACACACACACACACACACACACACACACACACACGTTTCAGGATGCTTTCCACTTGCTTCACAAATAGAAACCACTGCTTCCCAAACAACCAAATTTCAATTTATGAACTCCTTATCTCTGAAGATGTTTCCAAGCCCTGTCTGTCCTACCACACTACTTCCACCCACAACTTGAACTGTGCTGTTTTTACAACATTTCAAAAGGGACTATTTCCAAAAGAGTGCCACTTGACCTTAGAAATAAATCCTACTTGATTCAGGAATTTAAAACTTTAAGTTAAACTTACTCATATGGTGATTACATCATGGCACATCTATGTATACAATTTGCTGAATGATACAATTATACCCTTGGGAAAATAAAAGTTCTTAAAGAGATTACACTTTAAAAAGCAGATAAAGTTAGAATGTTTTGAATGTGAACATGAGTCAGGATAGAAAGAACCTAGAGACTCAAATTCTGGTCCTGGCCCTAATACTTAAATGATATTGAGAATAACCCAAAAATGGGACTACTACTTAACCTTCAAAATATATTCAGATTTGCCTGCCTCCAAGCTTTACTGCTCTACTATACCAAGCTATGAGTAATTATCAATGGGTTCAATTTTTATAAGTCAGACTAAGTAACGGTCCATTTGGCACTTGTATTTAAAAACCAAGTGCTTAGAAATTAAGAATGTTTTACCTGTAGTCCTAATCTGACCTCTTATTGGTTTTCAAAACTGGAATTTCTATAATGATGTCCAAAAATATGGATTTCTTGAAGGTAGGCCGAAGAAGGCAGTCTGAGAATTACCAATATGACCTGGCGTTAAGTTACTGCATTAGTTTCTGTCAAATGGGACCTACTGGTACTAGGAAGAACTTGCATTTACAAAACATAAGAACACCTCCAATGTCTCTTGTTGAGACCACATTACATCTGGAGTACTATATTCACTTCTGGGCACCATATTTTAGAAGGGACACTGACAAGATATAGGAGTATCCATAGGATGAAATCCAAGATGCTAAAATATCAAGAGATTGTTTTAGACAATGTTTCTTTTAAGAAACTTTAGGTCAAATCCAGTCACAGACAAATGTTACCTCGGGCAAGGAACTTAACCTTTGTTTGCTTAGGTGTTCTCATCTGTAAAATGGGAGTATTAGCACCTGCCTCCCAGGGTTATTTTGAGGATCAAATAAATTAATATTTGTGAGGGGCTTAGTGTAATGCCTGACACATATAGTAAGCTCTATATAAGCGCCATCTATTATTTATTTAATGTACAAAAGAGAAAGCTGGGGGTACATAACAACTATCTGCAAGTCTCAGAAGGGCCGTCAGAGGTTGGAGGAATTAGACATTTTACTGTGCTTTGTAGATGGGCTGATAATTAAGCTTGATATAGAGAAAAACCTTCTAATAATCAGAAATATAAAAAGTGAAATGAGTCGCCTCCAGGGACGGATGTCCTTTGTTCACTAAAGGTGGTCTTCAAGAAAAGATTGCTACCCCCACCCTGCTAGATGCAGAGGGTTCCCATACATTAGTATAAATTGGAGTAGATGGCTTCCAGTATTTCCTACAACTCAGATTCTGTGCAAGGTTCAAATGAGTTTTCCCCTATCAAACTCAGGCCGTACCAACCAGGAAATTAAATACTCCTTTTTCAGAAGGCTTACCTAGTCTAAGTACTAATGGTTACAGAGTGCAGCAAATCTCTACCAGAGGCCAAGCCAAGCAACATAGACTGGTTTCTTCCATGCTACAGGGGGTTCCCAGCATGCTTTGTTCTCTGAAGTATACATCATGAATATTGGAGTGAAGAAAAAAAATTCAATAGAATCTGTAAGATGGAAGAAAGAGTCCCCTCCCTTTTCTGGCATTTGTAGGTTTAATGTTTACTGTTGAAATTCCCCACAGGCAAGGACCAGGTCACACATATTCTCTGTACAATTTGCAAGGCACCTAATTGTGTTCCACCCATAGTATTAAATATCTTATGATATTCTGAATTCCCCAGGTTTAAAAAATCCAGTCCATTAATAGAAGTCATTCTCTTTTGTTTAATTTGTTCTAAACACTAATGAATGGTTCAAGACTACAGACAAACAACCTTCAAATTTGTTAATGAATAACTCCCTTTGGCTTACATAAATAAGGGTGAAATAAACTACTTCCTAGAATCTCTGGCCTAGTATATACCTCAAGGAAGTGTAAACTACACACTATTCAGGCTCAACTACTACCACCAACATCTCTGCCCTGCCCTGCCCAGCCCCTGCTCCCTCCCCTCCTTTGGCACCGGGAGGCTGTCCAAGCTTTAGTTTCTCCACTAGAAAAAAAAAAAAGGTCCTTCAAGCTGTTAAGTCTCCCATCCTATAAATGGCTGAAAGAATGTTGCAATAAAGCAACACCTGTGTTGGAGAATGGGCCGTCTCCCTGCATAAGTATAATTTAATTAGCTGAAGAACTTCGTTTTAACCATTTGGGAGGGTAATCTTTCTAAAATACATTTAACTCTTTACATAGAGTAAGATGGAATGGAATCCTTCTGGATGACCCAGGGTCATCATCATGAGCTTTCATTACTATTACCACAGGAGAATGAACCAGCCTTTCAGAAGGCAGCAGACTAGCACAGTGCTTTGTATATAACACAGGAAGCAGGCACTAACTCAGCTTTGCAGGATTGAATCTGACTGAGCCTACTATGCTCCTGTTCTCACTTTGTAGATCTCTGCCATCATTTTTTCTCAATATCCATGCTGGCAGCAATATTACTTTGCCTTTCCCTACCCTCTGCCGACCCTCTCACTTTTCATCTGCTATGGCCAGGGAAACCTACGGACTATGACTACTGAAACTATATGTAGAGTACAAGTACGTGGGCTCTGAGTGAAAATCTAAGGGATTCTTTAGAGGTAAAATTCTATACAGGCTCTGTTCTAGCTCCTGTCGCTGCTCAGACATTTTTTTACTTCCTCTGGATTTCAGCTGTGTTCCAGATGGCAGACTGCCTGATAAATTGGGATAAGTGAGATATTAATGTAATTATTTGGGGCAAACAGGGTACCAGCTAATAAACTGCTGTTTCCAAGCCTAGTTGATACTTAAAAGCTGTGTGACCTTGACACCTCAGCTTCAGTTTCTTCAACTATAAATGGTGATATAACTACTTATACTACTCATCTCACAGCTCTGTAGCAAGAAAAGCACTTCAAGTACTATATGCCTAGGAACTATTATTATGATGTTATTATCCTAAATGAAATTATGCCTCCTCAAAAGAGTGATTTACATTCAAGGATATATCTCACTTTACTTTCAAAGCTATCTTCTTACTCTCCTTGAAAGACCTTGAGACCACCTAAAGTACTGTAAGTTGTCTGAAGTTAAAAGATACTCTACACTCAAGTCTTGTGAACGACTCAATTATTTTCCTTGTTTCACTACAGTTCTGATAAGGACCTGCTAAATCTTTAACAGCAGTAGTGAATAGAGAACCAATTATATAAAGTTGCTTTTTTAAAAAGATGCACTAGAAAACCATTGTATTTCAATACATGGGTTCTCCTCCAGCATTAGTAACTCCTCAAACAAAGAGGCCTGATCAGGGCAGACAGAGATGGGCTTATCAGCTTAGGAAAAGGAATGACGGTCCAATTAACTGTCATACAGTCAGATATAATTCACTCTGATTAGGCCAATGAGAGGAGACAAGTTAGAGGAAATGCTGGGCCTGTCCCTTTACATAATACCCAAACATCCCATGGTAGCAAACTACCTTTCCCTTCCTAGGTCAAATCATACATCTTAAAAGGTCTGAGATGAAAATGCAGCAGTCCATTTAAAAAGAAAGACAACCACAAAGGTTCCTTATCAAGAGCCATGCATACACCACCACAGCCAGAAGAAGGGGACACCACACCCTTTGGTATCTCAGGGACAGAGAAAACTGCTTTTTGCCTTTCTTCTGGTTACTATCTTTCCTCTCCCTCCCCTCCATCAACCCAGCCTTGCCAACAGGTGGAAAGTCATTGACATCAGTTCTACAGAGAGCCATTTCACTATCCCTCACAATCCAAAGGTGAAGGTCTGTAATGTGAGCACAGGGAGGGAGGCTGGGGGGAGTGGAGGGGAGAGAGCACAGAATTCTTCATTCAGCTACCAAGACTTTGTAGACAAGAGTTCACTCCCATGCAGCTAAAACAGACTTTTAAAAAAGGCCAAATTCTAGAAAACATTATACTGAATAATTCTATGATGTTAACATCCAAAAGAACAAAATCTTCATTCAAAGAGATGCACAGAGAATCCATGAGTTTATCTCATGTAACAAGACAACCCCTCAGCCTTCACACTTCAAAAAACACTGTCTCACATGGTATAAAGTTGGAATGGAGGGTGGGTGTGGGAAGACCACTCGGAAAAGAGAAGAACAAGAAAACACTTCCCCGAGAAGAAAATCTTTGAAACCTTGTAGAGTATTTATGCCATACACGGACAGAGCCTAAGTCAGTCTGCTCTTAAGGGCCAAGGAATCTGTACATTACAAAAGACTGCCTGCAATGCATGTTATATGGTGAACACAAACATTACTATATATGGTATGTTTACTGAATGATTAGACACAAATAAGTTGCAGAAGAAATGATCTGTTCAGTCTTAGTGCTTCCGAATGGCTGAATTGGTCCTCATAAATGGTATCTGCAAAGATCCAAGCGGCTACAGATACCTCAAGAAAACAACGCTGGACAGCTAGATATTCTTAACTCCTCCCTGGCTCACACCACCTCTTCTAGTTCTCAACACACAGACACTTTCTTCTGTGCACAAACTTCTTCTCTCCCCTTTTCTTCCCCTGCTAGCCGTTCACAGAGAAGCCCCATAGAGGGCATGAATGCACAGCTAAGAATGTGACTGCTGAATATCTCCTGTTTCACATCAATGTAAAACACGGACCAGTACACCGTCGGGTTTCTTAACAGGCAAATGTTGGAGCAATACACCTACTCCACATTTACACTCTCCCATCTTCACAATTCAGTTTCTTAAGAGGAAAAAAAATTCATGGGGGAGGGCAAAGAGAAGATGGGAGAGTGGAGTAGGATGAGATGTAAAGGACATTGCAGACGCAAGGTGGGGTGAGGGGGGTGCAGTTTAGTGAAGATGCCTTAAAGCCTGGCAAACGAAAAGCTCCATCATAGGGTTTAACAGTCTTGCCTAACCTGTTCTGTGGTATGTTCTGTTTAACTCCTTTCTGGCAAATGGATGCAAACAACCCCTTCCTTTCTCTTGCTCCCCCCCCCCCAAGTCACACCCTAATTGCAGACTTGAAGAAAGAAACTGCAGAGATAATAGCTAAGCCTATCAGACACACAGCATCTTTGTTACATGGTGTTGCATCTCCAGTCACTGTCAACTGCTTGGGCCTGCCACCTTTGACTGTCACATGATTACCTCCCCAGTTCTTGGCATCTTCTAGTCAGTTCACCCCACCCTGACTCCAAAATAAGGAATAAAGGTTTGTTCAAATAACAAAGACCTTGAGCTACTTCTAATTTTCAGCACGCCAACACACGAGCATCCCCACATGCCCAGAGAGCTATGGTGCATTTTAGCTTCACTTCAGGCGGCTACAGGGTTAATAGATAGACAGCCTGCAGACCTGAAATTCTATTAGTAACAGAAGCATCAACTAGGGCGTACTGGTTGTGCTGATACAGGAAAAGCAGTTTCTGAACCAGTGGGAAAAGTTGGTGATGTTTTCAGCGGCCATTTTAAACAAGAGATATTTATTGAGAATGTAGCAATAAAGGAATAATGGTAAGAGAACAAGAAAATCCGAATTAAGGGCATACAAAGCCAAAGCACACTTGTTGATCACCAAGTCTCAAAATGAGGAAGTGCCATGTATGTAAAGCATATTCCAACAGATGTCCTGTAAGTTAACTTGCACGTGGAGGCACAAACACATGAGAATCCCCAAGTTTTGGTTGCCTGGGTTTTTATCTATATTCTAAACATTTTTTTTAAGGTTAGAGGACAGACCTTTAAGCTTTCTCTTGATAATAAAATCACATTTTTCCACTAACAATGAGAGGAGAGAAAAAGGCAGAAGAGAGAGGAAGAGAGGGTAAAAAAGAAGAGAGAGAGAGAGAAGAAAAGAGCTCAAAGCATTAAAAATTCTCCAAAAAAGTGTTTGGCTCATCTCAATTTTACCACAACAGCCAGTGGGAGACAATAAAGCAACTGCAACTTAGTGCCTTTTATCAATCTTTCCCATCATTACTTTGAAAGGGGAAAAATAATAAACACGCATCCCTTGAAACTGAAACACCGATTTTAAAATGCAGCTCAAAAAAATCTTCATCTTCCACAAATGAGTCTATTTCCTATATGAAGTGCTGGATGGTCAGTGACTTGTTTTGGCAATCTTACTGCTCTGTTCACAGAAATCAGGCTGAGTCAGTATAAGGTCTGAGAGTGATTAGAACAATTGTGCCCCAGTTGGTGAAAAGAAGGTACAGCAGAAGAAAAAAGAGATGTTACCATGTTCTATACTGTAAATAAAGAAGAGCGAAAGGGATTTCTGAGAAGACAGCAATTGAATACAAGAACAGGGGAAGGAAGAGGGCAGGGAAATTTAAAAACATCACTTTTAAGCTATAATCTCATTAAAACAGAAAAAAGGGTGAAATCTAAATTATTTTTTAAAATAGTGTCCTATTAATTCACAAAGCAGTATTACACGATTCGACTTTGACTTTTTCCCTGAAATTATAAATGATGTTGCACAATGTGTTTGTGGCTGGTGTGGGGATGGAGTGGAAGAGTTATAGTACTGATCTAGGCAAATGCATCTATTTAAAAAGCACTAATTTCTCCACAATCTAAGTTTTCAAAATCAAGCAACAAAGGCTTCAAGATAATCACAAGGAATATATGTAGAGCTAAGCAACTAAAGCAGCCATTTCCCTTGGGTGGGTGAAGGAAGTGGGAGAGAAAAGAAACCCATATTTGTTTATAATATCTACATTAACAGTTGAGAGTAAACTCAATTCCTTCCTTCCCTTTTTTTTTAAATATACATCTGAAAAAATGTAAATTGGGTAAAAAGGGAGACTCTAGTAGGGATAAAATGGTGCCATTTAGAACAAAAATCCGGCCTATGCAGAAGTCTGTCATGATGCACGTGGGGCCCAACCAGCAGAGTGGGTTGCTGCAGCCAGTTAAATCCAACAGTTGTGCCCCAAGCAACAAATGGTGTATTCATAAATTGCACAAGCTTCTGTTCAGAGGTTGTAAACGTCTGCAAATGAAATGATGAGCGGCTGACTTTTTTGTTGTTTGGCAGAGGAAAGAGAGAAAGGGCTGACTTTTCAGGCAGGAGCTGTCACTATAGAAAAAAAAACCCGGTGAGTAAGAAGATGTTAATAAAAGGAAATACAATACTGGCAATGTGTACCAACTGTATTCCTCTTACATGGACTGGACCTAATGACGACTGAGTAATAAACATCTCCATTCAAGATAATACTGTAAGAAATTATGTGAGTGGGATGGAATAGAAAGAGAGAAATCTCCATTTTATTTTGAAACAAATCCTCAGCACAGAGAGATCCATAGCCTTAGATCTAATAAGTGATACTACTCCAGAGTCTGCCTGTGGCATCACTTGAGTTAGTAACCCACTAACAAAAGGAACATCTGGTACCAGCTATGTATCATCGCAGACAATCCCATAAGAGCTCCCAGTACATAAATTATTAATTACAGGCATTTACTCTCCTGCCACTGTAAAAGGACCTGGTATGGTTCTACCACAGGTACCATGTCCCCTTAGCTCACGGAAAAATTAAAGTTCAGATCTGCATTACTAGTTAATTCCTAGGTTGGAGGTCATTTTGTAACCTTTGGGTAGACCTTCCTATTCCACCATGCCTTCAAAATCCCAAGCAGATTAAAAGTATCAACTTGAATCCTCAAAGTTTTGAATGCTTACAGAACAGTGGAAAGAGAACTGACAGTGGAGCAGATAGACCTCAGACTGGAATTCTACACTGAATTACCTGAGACACCGGGCAAGTCATTTAACTGTATTTTGTCTGGATTCCCTCCAAGACCCAAGAATTTTCTCCTCAAAATTAGTGGGTTAGAGTTGAAGAGCCTGCCATCTCTAAGAGCTCTGATTCCTATAAAAAGCATTTTAGTTTTTCAAGTATTAAATTCAAAGCAGGCCAAATAAAAGGTATTAAACACCTCTGGAGCATGAAAGAAATAAGAAAGGGGGAGGCTATGTGTTAAAAATCACCTTCTGTTAAAATAATTCTCTGTGAATCACAGAACTATAGTTTTAAAACTACAAGGGACCTTAAAAACCATCATTTTGTAAGATCAAGAAAGTAAGGCACAGGAGTTATCCAAAGTCACACAGAGTCAGCAGCAGACTGGGAATTTGAGCCCAGGACTCTTGATTCCAAAATCAGTTATCTTTCCACTGTACCACACTAGTCCCTGTAAGCAGAAGTTTCCTAAAGCCTCCCCTATTGAGGATGTCATAGTCCTACTGACCAAAAGACAAAACAAGCAGTTCATTCTGTGTTGCCTAAACTCCCTGGTACACCTGTAAAGGAGGAGCTGAAAGCCCCATGGTTCTTTCTACACAGGTGTCTGGTTCTCAGCTCTAGAGGAGTTGCTATGACTGCCCAGAAGCCAAAACCAGGGCCACATAGACCGTATCTGAATAAAGAAAGTAGACAGAACAGGCACTAAATAGGCAGACATTCAGAGTAACATTATTATATACTGAGCTACAACCTGTGGTACTTGAGTGGTTCAAAAAGTACAGAACATATCAAGAAATTACATTCTGGCTGAAAGGCTTATCATCAATTCATTCTGCAGCAGGAGGCTGTGTGCAAACAGCTCAAGAAAATGTGGCCCATTCTTGGAGAACTCTACTTTCCAAGAGTTGAGACAAAATGTAAAGCTGTGGCTACAACTAAAACCAAGGTGTAGAAACCAATGAGCCTGTCACGAAGCATTTGTACGGCTACCTACTGAATCTGTCCTGTCTCTTTGGCTCCTCCCCCAAGCCCCAACTCCCACAAGGCAGGTCCTTTATGGAGGGGAAAACAGTCCTTGGGTAAAAGGAATAATCACCACCTCCAAGTCCCTAGGAAGGGCAGGCCTAACTTCCAACCAGGTTGGGGTTGCCCAGATAAACTACCAAGAAGGTGTTCCTCCCCTTCACTTACTCCCATAAGAATGTCTTTTCTTTTCTGTTGTACTGCTTAGGATCTGTCCATCTTGGAAACTTTTGCTATTGTTTTCAGGTTTATTTTATTGCTTCATGAATCATTTTGCTTTAACTAAAACCTAATCTTGTCAAAATGTAGCTTAGCTATCAGTTAAATCAAATATTGCAACATTTCTGGGGGAGAAATTTCTGATCATCTTGAAAAATAAATACAAGTGGAAGCGGGCAAGCTCTTCCATAGGCAAGGCTCCTGAACGTTTAAAACTGATCCGAAGATAAGCAGGCCAAATATCAAAGAACAAAACAAAAATATTGAAAACCAATAGTTTTAATGCTCCTGCTCTCCCTCTCTTCCAAGGCCCAACTAAAACCTAGCCAAATAAGGATAGGAAGGATCCTGAAAGCACTTTTTAAAAAAGGATGCTTAACCAGTAAGGCTTTCCTTTGGTAGCAAGTGGTAGTTTTGTTCGGTCCTTAGCCCAGGGCAGATAACAACCAAAGAGCTCCTTCCCATTAAACGGCTGGGATACTGCCTTTCTAACTAATCTCTCTTCCTCCCCAGCTCCTCCCTCCTTCCCTCTATGGAGCTCGAGGCATGAAGATGCAGGCCAAAGTACAAGGAAAGAACATTAGCCAACTGTCGCAGCAGTAGCCTTCTCTCCCCCTTCCCATGTGGTGCTGGGGAGCCAATCAGCCTTCTCCACCCAGCTGTTCAGCCTAACTCTCACTGCACTGACTGACAGCAGCTCTCGGTTACAGCAGAAGGTGTTATCCATCATGAGGGAGGGAGAGAGGGAGGGGACAGCGGCAGGAGGGGGGTGAAGAGAGAGCGCACCACCAGGAGAGGGAAGCTCCGAGGCGATCCTGCTGCACTGGTGAACAAGAAACTTTAGCCATGGAGAGAGAACTTCAGCTGACATCTGCAGTTTATCTCTGTACCTCTTCCTCCACCCTACTACACCAAAGGAAAGGGAATAGGAAAAGCAAATGAAAAGCCTAAACCTCAAACCTTCTGGTTTCAGATTACAACAGATGGGTTTGCAGTTAGTTATATGAAAGCAAGCTGTACCTATGATGTGCCCTCCTTCTCTCTGAGTATGCCCAGTTAACAAAAGTTAACATTCACCTCCTTTCTCAGTCCCTTCCCTTTCTCCCTTTGCCCCTCCCCAACGGCTCTCAGGATAAATGATACACTTGCTGAAGGAGGGAGCTAACCCTTTACTCAATATGCCCCCTGGATACCTAAGTATTTTCTATCTAAAAATCAACAAATTCACACATACACACATGACGTTTTAAACATACCTGGGGAGAAGAGGAAGGAGGCATGCCTTAGGATGGCTAAATAGACTATATGGCTAAATGGAATAAAATTTAATGACTTAAATAACCAATCTAATTAAATAGCAGGGCTTTTAAAAAGAACAAATATTTTCTCTCCTTCCTCAACAAATTTAATCTTCTTAGTTGTTTGCTAATAGTACTTAAGGCAGACTTGCAAGTGGCACTAGGTCTGGAGAGATCCAACTTATGGCAAGTGCCGAGTGTTGATTTCATTTCTTTTCCTCTTTCTAGAGCCTAGCTCTAATGGAAGGGGTGCCTTTTAAACATTGCACAAAATGGTCATTTTTAATTAGCCAATCTGTTTCACTTTAAAGGCAAGATCAAATATGGAAGAGCATTTTTAAACTCTAACCAAGAAGACTACAAAAATGAAGAATCTTTTTTGGGGGGGGGGTAGGTGGGAGGGAAATCAAAACACAAAGAATACCAGTAATTTCTGTTCTTCCTTTTAAGATACTAGAATATTAAACGATTTCAGGGCAAATAGGCTTAAATTATACAAAGTTTGCCTGTATTTCAAACCAACAATTTAATATGCTAACTAACTCATGGAATGATAAAAACAAGCCATCACATACTAATCTCTGAAAAGGGGGAAAGGAAATCTTTGCCCACATGTCTCCTAAAAAACTTTACAAGTTATCATTAGGAACTTAGATTTTATAGCTAGAAGAGGACTTAGAACTCATCTAGTCCAATTGTCTTTAGGTACAGAGAAAGCCATTGAGTGATTGGCCCAACATGGCAAGAGTCAGGATTCAAACCAAGGTCCTCTAAAACTTTAAATTCAACGTTATTTCCATAAACCACACTGTCTGACTTAATATTATCACTTTGCTGAGAATGCAAACCTTTCGTCCAGCCCTGAATAAAAATATGGTAAGAAGAAAAGACAATGTGTTTTCAAATAAACACCATTTCACTATTTGTTATGTAAGACTTAGCACTGGAACTAATTTACTCTCAAATTCTGGGGCAATTCTCAATTATACCTGTATAGTCTCACTAAAAAAAAAAAAAAATCCTAAAATATGTAACTTATGGCCTCCCCGATGTTAATTTTTTTAAAATTCTATCATCCCTTTGACCTTGGACTTCATTTTCATCTGTGTCTCTCAGTACATTCTCTTTGCTAACCATTCAGCATACTGCAAGCCCTGATAAAAGTAGTTAATGTTTACTGAAACCTGCGCATGAACTGTACTAAACCTGATAGGACCGAAAAGGCAAAGTTCTGTTAACAGCATCCATGTCCAATAAAAAATGGGGGGTTGGGGGGGGAAGAGAAGAAATTTTATTTTGTAATTAAATTTCTTCACTGACCAAATGAGAATATTAGAGGCTGAGGGAAAAGAAAATGTATCACCAGTATAAAAATAAACAGAATAATCTATTTCCTGTGAATGATTTCTGGGGCCATTTATTTACTTTGCCTAAAAAATGATCAACAATTTGAACCTTTGGATTCCACCTACACCCCAGTTGGGCTTTTTCTGTAGTGGTGAGTTCCATTTCCCTGAAATTATTTAAAAATGACAGTTAAATGTTCTTATTACCTAATTTACTAATACTTATAGACCTTTTCTTTCATTTAAATATTTTCATACAGGTCATCTAGATATAAAATAGCCTTTATCTCTAACAAAAATTTGAATTTAACACTTCATGGCTATTGCCTTCCAAAAATGTTTCATCACTTGAATCTCATCATTTTTTTAAAACAGAGAACCTGCATATCAATTTCTAATAGCTCTTTCATCTTAATTTATTTCTTAAATACATTTCATTTCATTTGGAGCACATTATACATTCAGAGCCCACGGTTTAGACTTACTGATAAAATGCCTTCTCTTCCTATTTTCAAAGTACTCATCTTTCTCCAATTTACATCACCTAAGTTTTGTTTTTTTTTTTTTTTTTAAAACCCTCCAACTTCCCCAAACACACATACTCTTTAGTCAGAACAGGATGCTCTCAGGTGTTTAAAGCCAACTTTCTCTCTCCCCATCCCCCCTTGCTTAAACGGCAGCAATAGAACCACAGTCACCTTGGAAACAAACATCACCCAGTGTTTGCAGAACAAACAATGGTACCTTTTCAGCCAGTACCAGGCAGGCAGGGCAAGGGGCAGCCAAGCAATTCTGGGACTTACAGGAGTGTTAACATATTGCATTCATTCAGTGTGTCAAAAAATAGTTCAGCACTAAAAATGATGTGCTTTCATAGTGAAAGCCCCTGGCTGGAAACCAGAGACAAAGCTCATAAGGCTTAAGGTCAAATGAGACTGTTCTTAGTGAGAAATAATCTTTTCGAACCATCCGTTATTTTTGGAATTGTTATACACACCGTTTGCATAAGGTGCACTATGCCAACCCATCAGTTTTACCTTTTCCAGCAGCAGGGAAATGTTGCTAAACCCTTAAATGTAAAGAAAAAAAAAATTAAGTGCATTTCATCTATTCTACATGTAGAAAATCATCTCCTAATTTTTTGTAAGATATTATATTCTAGCTTAAAATTTACTTATACTGCTTGGAACCCCAGTCTACTTAAGAACTTTTGATGCCAGTAAGGAAATCTGACTCTAGAAACCAGAGGGTGTGAAAACTGAGAACAAGTCTAATTTTCTAAACTTGTTTTTAGTGGAGAAATGTGGTAGACAGATGAACATATAAGAAACTACTTGTCTTGACCTTGGAAACAATACCTACTAACTATCTTCTCAATACTAACAAAGGCTAATCATTTTTGGAGAAGGGGGAAAACAGTACAAATTTTAATTAGAAATTCTGGATGGAAGGGAAGGAGCATGTATGTGTTTAGAAAATGTAATCCACTACCTAAAAGGAAAAAGATAAAAAAAATTCCCCCCAAAGCAAATGCACAGTCATCAAATCAGAGTACATTTATGTTGAGTTTAAGTACTAATTTCCTCCTTTTACTTACTGGGTGTGTACCTGAGAAGTCCTTCAGGCTCCTCAAAAAAAACCAAACAAACAAAAAACTAGGCCCAAATGAATCTTTTGGACAGCAATCAGGTGTCAATTTGAAGGGCTACAATAATTGGCATTTTTATTTCATCTCCAGACCAAGGAACCAATTTTTAATCAATTGGGTCCAACATAGAGCTTCCTTGGGAAAGTGCTTGTCTTTAAAATGCAGGTCTTTAAATTCTCTTAGCAAAAAAAAAGCACAAAGAATGAGTAAATTAATGCCATTTGACTGGAGTAGAAAAGTTCAATTAACTAATGTTCTTTTGCAATGACCATAGAACAATTAACATTACTATGCCCTTCTGAGAGTCGGCACAAATAAGTGAGAACTACTTTCAAAGGAACTGAACAGTTATTTCAAGTGTAAATTTCAAGTTATATTCTTTGGAAACATAAAGGGACTCTGATGATGGTGATAGAAGCTGAAAAGTCCAACAATCTCATATCACTGAAATAATCAGTACTTCATAAAGGCAATAATAGTAACTGAGTAGCAATCAGGAAAAGGAATAAGCTTACTTAAGTTATTAATGTTTGCCCATAAAAACAACAACCCACCTCACTGAACATAAGTTTCTTAAGTATCTATTCTCTACCATATGCAGCAGAATGCCAGGCTGAGAAGAGATACTTTAAAGAACACATGATCCCTACCCTCAGGGAGCATGATCCAGCAGGTAAATGACATGTAGAAAACTAATACATGGGAGATGGGTGGGGAACGCTAAGTAGTCAGCACGCTACTACAGCACAGGGTAGAGTGATGCCTCTCAGTTTTATTAATCCCTTCTATGTGCCAGATAGGTGTTAAGCACTGAGGACAAAAATAAAGGTAAAAGGTCCCTGTTCTCAGGGAGCTCCCAGTCTAATGGAGGAGACACTATGCAAACAACTATGTTCAAACTAGATAAATACAGGATAAAGGGGGTAGTGGTCTCAGAACCAGGCAGACAGGATAAATTAGAATCCTGCCACACCAACAGCAGGAAGATAAAGGAGAGCCAGGATGTGGGAGGTGAAGAAAGGGGAAAGAATAAAAAATGGGCACACTAAGGTCAGATACATAGAATCACAGACCAAAGGTGATAGCAAGAAAAGAAAGTCAGGAAAAGGAAAAAGTTTTTGGAGGAATTCACCACCAAGTGTTTTAGGGCCTATGTTGCCAGGAACTGTGGACACAAAGAAAGAAACTATTCCCACTCTTGCAGAGTTTTCATTCTAAGATCAGGTAGATTTGGGTCATTTTATATTTGAGGTGACTATGATGAACACGCAGAGGTCCTGTAAAGTGGGCAGTTAAAGATTCAAAGTCTAAAGTTCAGGAGGTCATCAATGAGGTAAGGCTCCCAAGATATAGATTTGTCAACGATCTGCAGAATTGATGAAAAAGTGGAGGGCTTGAGGAGAGAAGAAAACTCCACAACAATTTGACATGAGACAGGGAATGGGGTGGAACTGAAGGGCAGGTGGAAGCCTAGGAAGTAAGCCAGTGAGTCCAGGTTCAGGAATAGTATGAAAGGTCCAAAGTGTGCAGGGCTGGGGAATGGAGGTGGCACCAAACCAACAGAAGTTAGGATTTCATCTCCACTTTAACAAGATGCTGTTTCTAAGGAACGTTGAACAAAATTATAGGATTTTAAAATGTGATTTTTTTAAAAATACAAGAAAAATTCTGACAGTGAGCTACTACAAAACCTAGCCTGCCACTTAATAAAGATGGGTTGGCTTCTAGGTTTAATCTGCCTAAAACACTTAGACTACATATGCATTATGCATATTGCATATTAAAATCATCACATGCATTCAACCCCAGATTTTTAAAAAGCTAAAAGTTTCTCTCTGAACTACAACTGAGGTTACTCAAGGAACTTGGCCACACAATCACTGCCCATCAATCTTCTCTTGCCTTTGCTTGCTCTTCTTCCTTATTCCTTCCTTCCAAATTCCCTCTCACAACCACTCCCACTTTCCAGGAGCTATCGAAAATCCTAGCTCTCAGTATTGTCAGCTGATCTAACTGCTTAGTCAGGAGAGGAAGAACCAGCCCCTCTCCTGCATCCTCCATGCCTACTCTACGGTAGGACGGCAGCCATTTGCCTGCCCGGAAAAGTGCCTCTCCCTAATGGGTATACATGTTATCATACACCCTCCCCAAAGTTTTGGCTAACAGTCCTTGCCCATCTTTTGCAAATAACTCCCCTCACTTTCTGTGTGGGCAGACACTACGGTTAAAGTGAACTCCCTACCCTCAACCATGCCCTGCCTCCCATGGCCAAGAAGAGATCCAGAATGATTGCTTGTACCACCCTCGAAGCTTTTTCTCATCTTCTGCAAGTTTACATATGAGAGTGTGACAGGCTATATATACCCTCTGGAAAATGAAGTGACAGACGTAGGAGACCCCAGGTGCCACTCCTACTTTGTCTCCTTTCTCACTATTACTGTAAAGGTACTTGGTTTTTCAACTGTTCCTTCACACCAAGGAGAACATGAAGTTATACACATCATTTGATTTTAAAAGCAGCTATAATGGAGAAAAAAGTTTTAATAAACAAAGTCTTTTTACTATGTGGTTAATAATGAAGCATTCTTTAACATCTAAACTTCAGAAATTAGATTTTTGGAAAATCAGAAACTGTTTGGATGTTTGATTTGCTGAAAATTTACTTAGCTATATTTCAATTCACAAACCTGTGCTATTTATGCTCTATAAATTATTTTACAATAATGAAAGGTTTTTAACATTTCAAAGAAAACCACTTATAAGGTCCACCCATTCCTCCCTACCAGCATCTTTTATAGGAAGAACTCAGTTATTTATTGCAATATCCAGGTTGCAAAAGTGAAAAGAGGTTGCAATTTCCCCCAAAAGTCTTAGGAGTATTAGAAGAAGCAAGCAATTATTTCAAACACCAGGCAAAGAAAGGAAATTTTAAGGGCTAAAGAAAGTCTGAATTTTGGTATATCAGTCTGAATTCAGTAATATCGAAAAATGTATGATCATTGCTAAGGAATACACCACAAAAAGGGTCCCCCAAAAGGAGAACTCTGATGGAGTGCTGCTTTTATCTCTTTTCCTTTCTCTGGACTAGAATTAGTTACAAAATAACTTTGGAATCCTTGAAATGAGTATGAAGCTTTTGGAAAGCTTTGTGAAACATCACATCATGCACTGCACTCATTAGTTAATAGAAAAAAATTTTAATTTTCTCTTTAAATCAATATTTCTGGGATATGAATCCCCTCTACCCCCAGTCCCAATGCTTTCAGTATACAGTTTAATAAGAGAATTTAAGATCACTGATATTTATCCACCTTATAGCATCATATTAAAGATTATAAAGTACAAATACTTCATGTTTTGGCAAAGTCTACTGAAGTGTGAAATAAAACAATCTGTTTTAAAAAATCATAAAGGATTGGGTCCAGAACTGTTTTTCATTCACAAGGAATTCCTAGGTAAAGACATTCCCTCTCTTAATGAAGGTTAGAAACCTAATGGTCTTAAAAAGTTACCTAAAGAACTGAAAAGTTAAGTAAATGACTTGTCCAGGGTCACAGAGCAAGTATGGGGCTGGAATCCAGATCTCCTGGCTTACTAGACAGCTCTGTCCACTATGCTTCTATTTTAAAAATATACCTCCCAAACCAATCTCCAAATAATAAGATCCAAAGCATCATATATATATAATCTGCTTCTTCTGTTCTTTTGGCTATAAAGAAAGGCTGTTTGTCAATTTCCAACAAATATAAAATATTTTAAAAACATAAGACATATGCACATTCCCTTGAAAAGATCATTTTACATAATACCAGAACTAGAAGGATCTTAGGTCATTCAGCATGTCAGTCAAACGGTGACCTACACAACTATCCATTCACCACCTCTAGTGTGCACAGCACTGAACAATGTACAAGGTCCTGGGAGAGATTTAGATAATGCTACAGTCCCTGTCTTTACAAAGTTTATTGTCTACACTGGTAAATAAAACAGAGATGACTAAAATGAATGCTATTATTAAATATTCGCAATGTTACAATGGTACTCAGATGACTTTCAAATTTGTAACTTCAGAAGCCTTAACATTTCTTCTGAGGTCTATATCCTTAACTCCCAAGTGCCCACAGATCATCTCTTCCCAGAGAGACTTCAAACTTAACATACTCCAAACTTGAACTATGCATTATTTTCCCCCAAAACTTCTCCTTTTGACCAGTAAACTCCATCTTCTAACCAATAAGTGGCTATCTCCCATAGCTGGAACCATCTCTTCAACTTTAGGTCCTAAAGTTGAAGTTAGGTCCTAAACTTTAGGTCCTATCAGCTAAAGTCCCACCCCTCCCTGGTCTTAGTTCCAGTACCCCCAATTTATCCTGTATTTACTTAATTTGTACATAAAGGTTGCATGTTGTCTCTCCCACAAGGCAGGTACTTAATAAACTCACTAACTTCCATGTTCCACGTCCAAAACTAACAAGAGTTACCAAATCCTGTTCAGCTTGGCAGCATTCCCCTAGTACTATCATCAAGATCATGGGATCACATAGGTACAAAAAAATATTTTTAACAGCTCTTTTTGTGGTGGCAAAGAATTGGAAACTGAGGAAGGAGATGCTCATCAAAAGTTATGGAATATATATGTGATGAAATACTATAGTGCTGTAAGAAATGTTAAATAGAATGGTTTCAGAAAAACTTGGTAAGATTTGTCTTCGTAACACTCCCCTCTAAAATCCCCATGATCCAACCAAACCGGATCATCTTCACTCTGAGTACACCCTACTCTTAGGAGGCAGCTAGGTGGAGAGTACTGGGCCTGGAATAAAAAAAGACCCGAGTTCACACTTGACTTCAAGCAACATACTTGCTGTCTGACCCTGTTTGCTTCAGTTTCTTCAACTGTGTGTGATGACCAACTTTGATAAACTGGATTCTTCTCAGCAACACACAGTTATAAGACAACTCTACAAGTCTCAGGATAGAAGGAGATATCTACATTCAGACAAAGATCTAGAAAGACCAGAGTTTAAATGCAGACTGAAGCAACGTACATGCTATCATTCTTTTTCATGTTTGGTTCTCTCTTTTTTCCCATTGTTCACTCCATTGGTTACAACCCTTCTATACAACCAGACTAATGTACAATGTGAAAGTATTTGCAGATCCAATACTCGACTGCAGGCCGCCATGGGGATTGGGGGGAGGGAGAAAATTTGAAACTCAAAGAGATTGTGGAACTGAATCTTGTAAACTAAATGAGAAAGTATCTAAAGCACGTAGCAATAGGGCTGACACACAGTAGGTGCTATGTAAGTGATAACTATTATTATGGTTGTTTTCTGTCTCTATTCCCTATGCCTACAATAGCCTCCCCTACTCCAGTTTGGGTTTATGCTTTAAAGTCTAATTCATATACTACCAACATAGAAGAGTCCTTCCTTGATCTCATCCTAGCTCTTCTCCCAACTATCACAGGTGACAGCCCTTCCTCTGAACCCCACTTTGTTTTGCTATACAATATTGTGAATTTTAAATTATATCTGTCTTAACCTCCCTAACCAACCTCTAGCCTGCAAGGCCTTTAAAACCACCTCCAATCCTAATACAGTTCTCTGTACACAGTAAGCATTTAATGCTAATTTCATTACAAATACAACATGTGAGTTTATTTCATACCTTATCTGAATCAATACCAACTACTAACTCGGGGTGCAAGTTCATTCAAGTTAGGCATAATTCACAGTTCCCCCTCTTTTTAACTACCCTACCTCAAAGAAAATTTTGTAATTTAAAATATGGTAACAAATTTTCTCCTATTTCATTTCAAACTAATTTTATATATACTAACTTCAATCATAGGTACATTTTATTGATTACAGGGCTTTGTACAAGTATCACTACATCCTTAATAAGCCTAAGATGAGAGCCCCATTTTACAGATAGGGACATGGGATCTGAAATGTTCACCGTCACACAGCCTCCTCCAGCCAATGTCAGACTTAGTATCAAGGCTCATGTTACCACTGAATTTTAGAGCTAAAAGGGGGTGCCACAGTTTTATATTTGTATCACTAGCTCCTAACACAGAGCCTAACACATAGCAGACATTTAAGGAATAACCTGAGGATTAACTGATCATGCAGTAGGACTGTCTTATCTTATAGATGAGGAAACTGTAGTGTGGAGTGGTGAAGTGAATTGCTCCTGGTCACACTTCTAATGGCTATGTAAAAATTTAAAAATAGATTTTGACTCCCAACTCCCAGGTCATGGTTTCTTCCATCTCTTTACCCAAATTCCAACACTCTTAAAAGATCCAGGCAAATTAATGAAAAAAGAAAAGGTTTATCATGCTACAGACGGTTTACATAGAGTAAAATTCATTTTAAAATCCTGGTTGATTCAATGGGTGAATGGGGCCGGGGCGGAGGGGGGGGGGGGGGAATGTAACAGTATTCATTTGCTCAAATTGCTGTTCCTGTATCTGACATTTGTTATATGTTTGCCTTCTTTTCTTCCACAGAAACACACTAGCTAAAGTTATGAAGCCACATGTGGATACAGGAGTCAAAATAAAGAAACCAGAGTCCAAAAGAATGATGTTATACGAAAAATAGGAGTTATCTCCCTGCAACAGTGTTTATCTATAAGCATTTTCTTATTTTGAGTCAATAACTTTCAAACATAGCATTTTTTGCTACTGAAGAAATTCTGTTTAGTGTATTATACCTAACATTTACTAGCATTCTACATAAAGGAAAACACATCTCTAGTTAGGGAGCACAGTGGATAGAGTGCCAGGCCCAGAGTCAGGAAGACTCATCTTCCGGAGTTCAAATCAAGCCTCAGACATTACTTGTATAACCCGGGGGCAAGTAACTTAACCCTGTTTGCCTCACTTTCCTCATCTGTAAAATGAACCAGAGAAGGAATGGCAAACCACTTTGCAAAGAAAACCCTAAATGGGGTCTTAAAAAGTAGGTAATATTAAAAAAAATCAATAAAAATTATTTTTAAAAAATAAAGTTGAACAAATTCTTATTTGATTCAGCCCAAGGTTCTAATCCATCATTCTCTTATTTAATCCTACACTAATATTGGTAGTTCCTCTCAATTTTGTTATCTGCATATTTGAAAATCACACTTTCTATGTCCCCTATCCAAGTCATTAATAAGAATGTTAAATACATATTTGTTTAAACTTTTCAACCTCATCTCTCCAAGATAAAGATGTTAGAGGAAGAATGTGTTAAATGAACTCCTTCCTCCTTCCATCAGAATGAAGTCAATTCTCAATTATCTGACTGTGGGCAAATCACAGCATATTTTTAATCCCAATCTAAAGCACCCCATGCTTTTTCCTGTCCATGCTCAGGGAACAGATGTAAATTTACTTCAACCTATGCAAAACAAAATTAAGGTAAATCAGTTGCTAAAAAAAAGTATAAAATACATTTAAAGTATAACTAAATTCTACAATACTAAATACAGGAAATGTACATTTGATTCATTCAAAACTTTGCCAAAACTAGGGAACTGCCCCTTTGTCCAAGGTCAGTAATGATTTATGCTCATTTTCACTACCTGGGGTTAACACAACAGAAGAGGAATGGTGAATTAGACTTAAGATTTATCATTTTCTTGTAGCTTTGGCACAGCACATCACCAGATGAAGGAATAAGCAAAAGTTAATTAGTCTGGAGTAAACAAAAAGCATTTTAAAAAATGAAGAATCTTAATGAATAACATATGAAAAGACAGTTTCTTCTTTCTAAAAAAAAAAAAAAAAAAAAAAAAAAGAGGGAAGGTTTGAGAATTTTGTTTTATTCAGTTAACATACTTTGAGTTGCCACTATGTAGAAGGCACCTACATACATGCCTTGTCACAGAGAAAATAAAGATGAGCAAAGCAATCCCTGCCCTAAAGAAGCCTACAATTCAGAAAAGAGAGGGTGAAGGAGGCATACATTATATGCAATCTATACCGCCAGAAGGGCAAACAGGAGTTTGAAGCAGGAAGAGATCACATCCCCGAAAAAAGCTTAGGGTTTGGAATGACTCTTCCGGATCATCCACAGTCTCATTTTACAGACAAAAAAACTAAAGCCCAGAGAAATTCAGTGAAATGCCCAAGGTCACAAAGCTGAATTGTAAACACGGAAGAACTCAGTCAAGGCTTCATAAAGGAGTTAACATTTAAGACAGGGCAAGAAAGATGTGGTAATTGAAGGAGGGGGATGGCAATGATAATGGGTGAAGATTATAAGCAGAATGAGGACACCCATTTCCAGGTAGAGCAAGCAGTATCAGCAGGTAGGAAAGCACTAGGCATGTCTAAGAAGTATTAAGTAGGTCAAGCTGGCTGGGGCATAAAACACATGTTGAAGAGTAACTGGTAAAGTTAGAAAGGCAGGTTATGACCAGACTACAGAGAGCCTGGGATGTCTGGAGGAAGGGTTTAAAGATTCAATAAGTAATAGCAAAATCATTCAAGAAAGGTTTTCCATAGAAGAAAGTAACATGATTCAAGCTGTACTTTAGGAAGATTAATCTGGCTACACTTAGCATGAGGAATGCAAAGGAATGGATTAATGTTATTTTCCAGAGGTACAACCAAAGAAGAGGAGGGAGATGAAAAGAAAGAGACACAGATAAATAAAATAAGAGTTCAAGCCCAGATAACTGGGTGACTGTTAAAGAGTTAGAAAGCAGCTAGGAGAATCAGTTTTCCTTTGGTGGGAGGAGGGGGAATGAAGAGTTGGGTTTTGGACAAAATGAGTTCGAGGCTGCCACAGGACAACCTGGTGAAGACATCAAGCACATGGTTGGATAAACATTGCTGGAGCTTAGGAAGAAAGGTCAGAGCTGCATACAATTTTGAAGACCTCTGCAAACACAGTAGAAACTCTGTGAATATAAGAGATCAGTTTGGGGACCTGGAGCAGAAACAATTCTTGGGGGTGCTTTTTTTTTTTAAGAGCAGTCAAGAAGAGAATCTGTAAAAGGACAAAGAGGAATAGCCAAAGAGGTAGGACTCTATTGTCACAGAAGTCAAGAGAATAGTTAAAAGGCAGCCGAGTGTATCGGAACAATTACTGGATTTGGAGTCACTTTACCTTTCTGTAAATGGAAGGCATTGGACCAGACGACCTCTTAGTTATCTTCCAGCTCTAAATCCCATGAAGGAGAGGATGGGCAACTGTGTCAAATGCCCCTCAAGCTGCAGAATTTAAGACGACGAAGAAAAGAAAATAAGCTGATCTAATAATTTAGGAGGTCACTAACGACCAGCTGAAAAGTTTCAGTAGAAGAGTGCAACTGAAAGATAAACTGTTAAGGAATAAGTGGGTAAAGAAAAAGTAGAGACAGGGGACACAGATAACTAGAAGCTGATAACTAGAAGCTCTGTGGTCTGAATTCAAGACAGAGGAAGAAAAAGCTGGCAGAGAAAAAGAAACTGGAGAGGAGAGAGAGATTCATTGTAAATGAGATCAAGAATCAAGGTCCAGGGGGTAAACCTTGATCAGGAGGAGGGACAGTTTTTTCTCCAAAAACAAAAGCAAAGAGAAGAAGGGCAAAAATACAAATGATAAATATGAGACAGATGGGAAGATAAGGAGTGCACATTGCGGGACCTCCTCAGGAGTCTGTTGAGGAAAATCAAGGAGGGGAAGGTAGCTAAGGGCCAAAGGGAAAGGATTAGAATACCCACCCTGCCACAGGAAAACAGAAAGAGCTCAATGATGAAAGTATTACTAACTACAACTGAAATGAGACAGCACGAATTTAGAGTAGACCCAATCAACACCATTTTCAAGGACTCTCCCTAAAAAGGAAGTTCCAGAGACAAACAGCAAACAGCAGGAAGAGGTACCTGAATTGGATTTGCAAGGCAGGGTAAGTCAAGGGGGAAGGGGCAGATTCTAAGATGCTGAGTGAAGATAATGTTCAAATGGTTTGGTCATATGGGTCTGGGCTGAGTGGAAGGTCAAATGAAATTACAGGAGCAGCATCCAAATGCAAAGAACAAATGTAGTTTTTGCGGCAGCAACAGAGAGGCTCCTCTATGATTCTACCTCAAAATTAGAACCCCAGGGAAGAGGAAGGAGGAAAGAAAATGAGAGTGAGAGAGAGAGGAAGGAAACAAACGGGCCAGAAATGAGGCTGGGCAGATCCTAGTTACCAAGCCAAGGTTCCTGGCATGTCATAAAAACAAGGACAGGTTGAGAATTAGGCTATAAGGTCATCAGACAAAGAATCAATTATGTATAAGCTGATATCTAGTCATCCAAGGGTCCTTGTTTCTGATGCCCATTCTTTAAAGCATTTTGCCATTCAACAAAAGGTGAGATGAAGAAAGAAAAAAAGAAAATCAAATTTAAAAGTTTTTTAGAAAGCTTGGTGGCAGTAGAGGCTAAAATGAGTTTTGGAGATTTCCAATGAATTTCAAATCTTCAGACTACAGAATGCTGCGTCAAGTTACCTGCAGGAAAAGTGAGTCATCTCAACATTTGAACCTGGCAGGCTACAATGGTCAGAGGCAGCAGCCTCAAGCCTCCAAAGTCTAAGTAAGAGCAACTAAGAGAAGTATTTAATTCAATAATTGCTTTTATCCTGTCTTCAGAAAACCTACCTATAGCCACACTTCCTAGGATTAAAATATGTTCAGAAAAAAGGGAGAAAATTAGTTAAAAATTGATTAGTTAAAAAAAAAAATCAATTAAACATGGCCCTAAGCTTTCAAGTACACATACGTCTATGCAAAACACTATGGTCTATTAAAAAAGTTAAACTGCCTGAACTTACACACCTATTGCCTCATCTGAAGCTCATGGTGAGCCAACTAGAACAGGTATTAGACAGATGAAGACTTGCTCCGATACAAAGCCAGGCCAAGATTTTCCTGTTGCCCACTCAATCCAATTTTCTTTCTACTTTGCTATTCTATTGCTAAAACTGACCACATTCACAAGTGCTGAAAAGAGATGATGGCCCATCAGCTGAGGAATGGTTGAACAAATATAGTATATACGTATCACAGAATACATCTGGGCTATATTAAAAAATTAGGGAGTGATTTCAGAGAGAAACCTGGGAAGACTTGCCCTAACTGAAGCATTAAAAAAAGGGAGTACAATCAGAAGGAAAATAATAAAAGCACTGAGAAGACAAACTGGAAAGGCTTAAGACTCTGATCAAGCTCAATTTCGTGAGCAAGCCTTCCAGAGGACCAATGATAAAGCAAGACTTCCATCTCTTGATCAAGAGATGATGGACTCAGGTTATAGATCGCGACATGGCCAATGTGGGTTTCAGGAAATTTGCTTTGCTTGATTATGCCTATGTGTTACAAAGGGTTTCTTTTTTCATTTATTTTTCCTCAATGAGGAGAGTAGGGAGGAAAAAAAAAGATTTTTGTTAATTAAAAAAAACAAAAAACAAATGTCTAAACAAAATATATGGTCTTGAAAAAAGAGGGCATATACTGAAATAGCACATACTGGTTACTTATTAGTCATTTCAAAATAATCCTTGGGAACAATCCTATTAGAAAAAGGAACTGACTGGGAAACGGGCTACTTTTTTAAAAGGTCAATTCCTAATTTTGATAGGGCAAGTAAAGAATTAGAATACAGGCCCTAAGAAGAAGAGAGATTTTTAGTTCTTCCAATTAACTCTGTTGTATGACCCTGGGCAAACCACTTAACTTCTTCTATAAAAGTCACTCATATTTGAAATGGGAAGTAAGGAGGGAATAAAAGATTAAATGACCCCTAACATTCACTATTCCTAGAAGTTGTATTTTGTTCAAAAATATTGATTAAGTATATACTATATGCAATGTATTATGCAAATATAGGTTACCAATTAAATTCTCTATTTCCTTGCTACGAATTTCCAAAGCATTCCTACTACTGCTATTATAGATAACAAGTCTAATTTTTAAGCATAAAATAAAATTAATGTTTTTAAGACCTTAACAACATTGGGCACACAGTAAAACCATTTCCCTTCTCCAGATTCTTCTAACTCCAATAGCTTTCAGTTCCTCAGATATTTAAGGGATTATAATTTCCTTTGTAATAGAACTCTGGAAGCCTTAGTAAATTTTTCAAGAAATAGCCTAAAACCTAAAAATCACACACAGAAACCAAAGGTAATTCACCTGATATTAATCAAAATTAAAGGATGAATAATCATTCCTTCCTTTTGATTAATGTCCCTCCCATTCTATGTCAGAAGGTCCAATGGGATAGGACTTTATGCCGGATAATTTCATCATCTCCTTGGCCTTTCTAATGAAAATGTGCTGCCCACACTTTATGGGTACTTGCATGTTACCACGTTACATCACCAAGAAAAATTAAAGCCAAAAATAAACAAATAAATAAAATGAAGGCCCTCTAAAATCTGGCCCCCTCCTAACTCTTATCATCCATTACTAACCCATAACCCTGGGTTATGGGTTATGTGTGGTCCTCTGACTACACTAAATCTTCACTCTAGCTGCTCCTACATTCCTCCAAACCAAATCTTACCCATATTGATTTGTCGGCTGATAATAAGCGCTTGTGGTGTGTCAGGCAAAGAGGTAAGGCAGTTCCTGTTCTTAAGAAGTTCATAATCGATGGGGAAGAGCAGGAGATAAGAAGCAAACATTTTGATTTATTTAACGATTTTTATTTGTCAATAAAAAAAGGAAATTTAAAAAAGGGGGGGGGGAAGACAGTAGAATTAAGGTTTGGGAAAAGCTTCCTGTAAAATGGGATTTTTTACTTGAGATTTGAAGGAAGTCAGGGAGATAAACAGGGTAGAGATGAAGAGGGAGAGCATTCCAGGTATGGGAGACAGCCAGAAAAAATGCCCCAAGTTGAGAGATGGAATGTGAGATGGAGTGTCTGGTTTATGGAAGAGCTAGGAAGCCAGTATTACTGAAAAATACATGGAGGGGAGGAAGGTGTAAGAAGACCAGAAATGGTAGAGAAGGGGTTAGGCTAAAGTACTTTGAAAAGCAGAATTTTGCATTGGATCTTGGAAGCCATAGGAGTTTACTGAGTAGGGGGGTGACATGATGGGACCTGCACTTTAGGAAAATCACCTTGGTTGCTGAATGGAGAATGGACTGGAGGAGGAAGAGACCTGAAGCAGGAGAGCCCTCCAGCAGGCTATTGCAATAATCTGGGCTTGAGGCAAAGAGGATCTGAACCAGATGGTGGCAGTGTCAGAGAGAAGGGGGCAAATGAAAGATGTTGCAAAGGCCTTGGCAACAAACTGAACTGGTGAGAAGAGACAGTGAGAGGATTCTAGGATGAAGTTTGTGAGACTATGAGACTGGGAGGATGGGGGTGCCACTTTGAACAGTAATTCATGGAAGGAGGAAAATTTAGGGGGAAAGATACTGATTTCAAGTTTTCTTCCTTTTCTCTTTACCATTTATTTTGATACCAAATCACATTCACTGTTATCTCTTATTTTCATGTGTGCATACTGACTCCCCAACTTAAGTTCCTGTAGGACAGAAGGGTGACATTTCTTCAACATTCTGCTCAGTGAGGGATACCATAACTATTTGTTGAATGAATCCATCTGTGAATTATTCCCATGGTAAAAAATGATAAAATTATTTTAAAGTGACAAAAAGGGACTTAGTTCTCACCCTCCAAAGAGCATCTTGGCAAAAGGGTATGCTGATTATTTTAATAATTTACCAAATGTCATTGGCCCAACCATTTCAGAAATCTATCTGTAATTACGCAAAGAAAGTGACTAAAATATTCACACCCTCTGATCCAGAGATTTCAGTGCTAGGCATATTACCCTCTCTTCCTTGCCCCCAAAGAAGTTAATGACCAAAAAAAAAAAAGAGGTTCCATATACACTAAAATATTTATAACTGCTTTTTGTGTCTGCAAAAAACTGGAAACAAAGTAGATGCTAGTCAAATGGAGAATAGCTAAAAAACTGTGACACAAAAATAGAGCGGAAGATTCCTATGCTGTAAGAAACAACAAATATGATGAATATAGAAGCAAGGAAGACTCCTATGAACTGTTGCAAAGTAAAATAAGCAGAACCAGGAAAACAATATGCAATCACTACACAACAATATAAACAGAAAAGAAACAGTAAGACAACCACAACTAAGTGCTTCAGAAATTATAAGACCAAATTTGGTCCCAAAGAAAAGCTCTAAGAAGAGGCACCTCTCTGTCCTACTATGGATGTGAAACCCTGCGTGTAATGTTAAGACTTTTTCAACATGAAAAATGTTTCTTACTCTTTAAAATTCCTTTTTTAAATTCTCAGGGAAAGAGTAAAAAACTTTGACAAATACAACTGATTTTCTAAAAACGAGATATCAATTTAAAAAATTCTTAAACCATACCATACTGTGCACAGGGATTGCTACAAATAATCTCAAACTGTAGATAACTTGTTATGTTCACGTTTCTTCTGTATCTGCAGAAGTTCCATTTGGTAATGGAACTAGGCTTAGGCTCATGGACCTCAACCATCAGTGTTAGATATTAACTTTATTTTCTGATCTCTTCAAACTGCTTAATTGCATCCCACTGTCCATATCAGATATTGGTATAAATATTTAGCCAAAAAAGGGGAGGAAGGAAAATTTATCATTAAAAAAAAAAGGAGAAAAAAACCAAACCCATGGGTATATGATTTTTCATTCTAAGTAAGAGGCAAAGGAAATTTATGTAATGTTTTCTTCCAAGAGTACAGAACATTTAGAAATCAAATTTTTGTCTATTAAACAAAAAGGGGAGGGGCAAGGAAAGTCTGTAGTCTTGAAGTCCAGACTCTAGGCATTCCACTAACCACAATCGACCTCCTGAAGACCAGGGTATTATCACTTCCAGGATCTTATTTACTGTAAAGGCAACAGTAATAGAAATGAGATCTATGCCCCCTTTGGAATTACTTTCTAGCCATTAGTAATCTGACCAATGCCTACTGTAGCACATACCACCCCCACTTTTTGTTTTTAAAAAAATGCCCACAATTTGTCTATTTTTCAGACCAGAGTTAAGTGAGGAACAGACCTGTCAAACATCTTCATTCAAATCTACAAGGAGATCTTGGGGGGATGTGGGAGGGGGAGTGACCCATTCCTGTTCTCAGTGCTTATTACAGCAACAAGATCAAACATGTTAGTATGCTTAATCTCCAGCAGAGCATCCATTTTCTAAGAGTAAAGCAGTTTCAACAGCATGTGTCACAACACAACACTTTTCAGCAATTTGGGAAGGATTTTTGGGGAAAAGGACAACTTACCTTAAGCAAGCAACCTTTGACCTTTCTTTCACCTGCACTATCGATATCATTGTATTCTCTGGAAACCTGGATTAACAGCTTTATAATAATGATTCTTACCATCCTATCAGTTTGCCTCATAACTTCTATTCCAAATTTTTCTGTATTTTTAAGCTTCAACAATATACATTCCAAAGATGTCTTCGGTACTTCCTATAGGAGTTGGTCAAGTCACTGGACCTGAAAAGGGTTTATTTCAACTCTGCCATAGTCAAAGTGACTTGCCCTAGGTCACAGAGCCGGCAAACGGCAGGCTGGAGTTACTGCCTGCATAACAAGTAACAATGTCCTTGGGCCTCAGATTCCCTAACTGTAAAATGAGGAGCTGAAGGTCTTTCCCATTCTATGTGCCAATGACTCCAAATCCAGCACTTAATTCCACCAGTAAGTAAAGGATACCATCCTACCAAAAAACAAAAAAGTAAAAGTAAAACACAACACAAAACACATAAACAACAACCTTGAAATTTGACCAGGCTCAGACTTTTCTTAACTTCCTTTGCCAATACTGATGAGTGCCTGCCTTATAGGCTTAAGGGAGCCCCTATAGGACCATGGAATGTTAAGTGACTTGTCCAAAATCACACAACCAATACTGAGTAGATGGCAGATGCTGAACCCTGGTCAGAGACCAGAGCTCTAGGCACACAGGTTCATATCCACTTTGATACATTAAAAAAGTGATAAAAGTCAGTGACAAAATATACTTAGAGAAATTTTTAAAATTAGCCAATAATTTTTTTAGCATCATTATCCTCCACTAATAAGTTTTAAAAAATTCCAGAATGGCAGGGTCAGGTGAGAACTATGGTATTTGTTTTGCTGCAATGTTAAATAAGAACATTCTAGGACAACTTTAACACCAGTGTAGCACTTCAATATTTAATAGAAATGGGGGGATCTCATTGCCTAAAAATCTGTTCAAAGAATTCTCTTTTCATAGCACCACCTTACTGAGCTACATAGTGGGGTGGAGGTGGGGAAGAAAAGAACAGGGTTAAAATGAGTGATTGGTTTTGCCCAAGTTTCTTGATCTGACTCATCAAACATATACTCAAAATAGAATACAATTTGATACTCTTAAGTTCTAGCTTATACTTTCTTGTGTAATTCATGTCCCAAGTTTTCTATATATATAAAAATGGTTTTTATATGGAAATGGAACTAATTGCTTTGTCCCCGACTTGGACAAAACCTAACACAGGTCACTCATCTGAGATTAAGGTGAGTCATCAAAATCTAAGAAGCAGTATTATCCCAACCAGATCAGAAGGTATCACTAAAACTTCTTCCTGAGACCACCTAATGGTTTCCTTATATTTAATAGGAAGTAATTACTCAGTTTCACTGGGGACGACTGAAGCATCTCACTTTTGTCTTTTTATCACCAACTGATTGCAAACATGTAGAGAATTCAGAAAATTTCATGCTTTCTAAATGAAAACCAAATAAATTTAAAACATAATTCACCTGGGTAAAGGGCTAGGGATAGCATAGAATCATAGCCTTAAACTGGAAGGGGCTTTAGAGGTCTTTCATATTCATCCCCTTTATTATACAGATGAGGAAACTGAGGCACTGAGAGGTTAAGTGACCTATCTAGGGTCAGACAGCTAGTGTCTAAAACAGAATTCAAATCTAGGTCTGGGTCTTACAGACCCCAAGTCCCATACTCTCTATCCATATCCTAATGTTACCTTCACCAGACAATTTCTAAACGAGTCTCTTTGCATCAGTGCTGTATCTTTGAAGACACTATAATACTACTTTACTTGGACCCGAACAGGAATCATCTTCCCAGAAGCTAAGCTCCCCATCCCACAGAACAATCTCTATTAAAGCCCCTCCTACACTCTAAGCACTGTGCTAAGTGATAGGGTTACAAAGGGGAAAACCAAAAATCCAAAATCTCTACCCTCAAGAAGCTTAAATTTATGAGAGTGAAGTGGATTCACCACTGGGTGTAGTGAAAATGGCAGTTTGCTTGGTCAGAGGGCTTGGGCTCCTTTTCCAACTCTGATTGCATGCTGTGTGACTGGTATTATTTACTTATCTGTAAATGGGGATAATAATACTTACAACCACCTATTCCATAGGGTTGTTTTGAGGAAAGTACTTTGTAAACCATAAAACACTGTGCAAATACGAGAATTATGTCTGACACTCAAAGGCAGATATCTGTTGGTTTAGCTTGTTACAAATAAAGCAAGCTCTCCAATATTCCCAAGGATCTGTGATCTCGTCAGTGTTGGGGATCACAACTTAGAATTCTGCCTGCCCATCCCATGGGACTCTTGTTGAGGGATCTCCCCCATAAGAAGTGGAGATCCTTCCTTCCTCCTGACCTCATCAGGATAACCAAGGGAGCACATGAGCCGACCACTGGTGATGCCTCACATAGGATAGAAATGCGGAAAAAAAGTTTTCTTTAAATAAAGTAAAGCAAAACCAAAGAAAGAGTATATGAATGTTAAAGGTTAAGACTTTAATGTAATGGAAAGAAGAATGGAATTTGTGGGTCCATTGACCTGGCCAACTTTCATTTTACTTCTGCCACTCAAAAACTTTTTATGACCAGGTTTAACTTCTCTGAGCCTCAGTTTCTTCACTTGTCAAATGATGAACTACAGGAAATCTATTATCCTTTCTAGCTGATGTGCTAAGACCATGATTTGTTTGAAATTGCAGAATTCTTTTTCAACTGGGGTAATTACAGAGTAACTTTACAAATTTTCAGGATAATTTGGCCAAAAAAACTTGTTTATTGATTATGTAGAAAATTACCTTAACCTTCTGCTTCATAAATGCTTTGAAACACTTGCAAGCCACCACAGGCTAAGCTTGCTGAATGCTAATTAAACCCCTAACATGCTAAAAATTGGTTTTATGCTTCACCTGAAAATAATTCAAAATAAGAATCTTATATGGTTATTTGGGCAACTTGTGTTCTATCTACAGGTTAACAAATACTTCATTTCCTCTCCCATAAATGAATTATGTTATACTATAATAAACCTTAGGTTTATGATCAAAAGTGATCATAAGACTAATTTTCAAAACCTTACTTTAAAGTCAATCAAAACGATAAGAGTTCTAACACATGAAATATATGAGGCCCTAGCAGGAACTGAAAACACCGTACCATACTGGGCAATCAGTGGGTGATAATGAGAAAAAAGAATTGGGGGAAAATTTGCCCACATTCAAGAACAAGTTATGGTTATTGAACCTACAACTTAATGTCAAAGTTTGAGCTGTTTGATAATTTTTCATAATTAAGGAGAATGGATAATGGATAATTTTCTATTACAAAGGAGAACGGAATTATAAAATCCCTAAAAAAGCTTCTTGAATATCAAATGATTCTCAAAATCATCTTTTTGATGACTTGAATATAAACTGAATCAGAAGCACACGTTTAAAGCTTCCCTTGTGTTTTAGTTTACAATATTAGAAGAAAAAAGATCGTCAAATTAGTTTTAATCAAATCTCAAACCAGGAAATCTGTCTGAGGCAGGCAATATGTATTGTCAAAGACATTGCTGATGTAGTAAGGAGCACATAAAAATTAGAGCTTTGGAGAAAAGGGGCTTGTTATGTCTTTATATCCTCAATGCCTACTACAGTGCTTGACATAGTCAATAATTAGTAAGTTGATTTTGATTGACAAGATATTGCTTTGAAAAACAATATTATGAGCCAAGAAAAGTTGCTTTACCATTCAGTGTCTGTTTTCTTATCTGTAAAGAATAATACTTCCACTACCTCTATTAAAGGGTTGTCGTGCCATTTACAAATGAGTTATTACAACTCTTAAACATGGCTGAGTATATTTACTCTGAAATCTAATCATATCCATAAACCACGAGCATTATTTATGCAGCCAAATTCCCACCCACCTCCCACCCCCAGGCCAGAAGAATGACTTGTTTAGAATTCCCTTTTCCACATCAGTACAAAATTGATGTACTTTTCCTTAAGCAGTTAAGTTTTCTATACCAGAAAATTACTTTTCAATGTAATTGTAGCTAGTTGCATACTGCTGAGCCCAGCTTATAGTTAATGGATGAATAATGAATAAAACAAGGTAATGTTAGCAACATGTCCTCAGATTTATCTTTACAGTTCCTTACAATTCAAGCAATATATGAAAATTTATTTCATACTACATACCATACATAACTATTACATACATTTAACTATCCACTATCACTTTAAACCACATTTCCTTCTTTAATTGATCCAAATTTAAGAAACTGACATAAAAACCTGAACAAAAAAAGTTTAATTTGGAACAATTGCTTGTATTCAAGAGATTCAGGATAAAATCCTTTAAGAAATTCCACCTGGATTCTTAAGAGAACTCAATTTATAAAAATTATCTACATCCACTTAGATTATATAATGAGTAAAATAAGGCATATGCCAGTAGTTTTGCTGAATTTTTAAAAAAGAAATCCAGACAGTGAACTAAGGAGAAAGAAGTCAAATTGTGTGCAGGTCAAGACTATTAACTCCTACCATTAGTGAAATAAAACTGTAAGCATAGTAAATGGGCATACACACTGGAAGCTATGAAATGCACTGCCTTTGATCTGCCTGCCCATCTCTCCCAATTTATGTAAACTTCAAACAGAGAGCAATGAAACATGGCTCTAATTAGGAAAAACCATAGTGTGACAACTCTCAAGGTAATTAGACACAGTGTAAAATTTTCCTTTTTAATTAAAAAAAAATCTAGTAAAACACTTATTTTAACCTTTCTATAATTTCCTATAAATGAAATCACAGGTCCAGTCCCTAATCCTACAATTTAAAACTTCTTTATCAACATCTAGACAGATAATATATATATATATATATAGCCTACCAATGTTTAAATCCAACCTGACAATGACTTCTGAGTCACATTTACATCTTTCCCACATAACCTGCAGCTCCCTCAAGCCCTCTACTAATTCCTGTCTTAGAACATTATGTTATTCTAGATTTTACAGATCAAGTAGCAGTCATCATGAGGTTCTCAGATTGGTTAATGGGATTGCTTTAAACCTGTCTATCACTGATTTGAATAAATATGAAAAAGCTACTGCTTCTAGTTTGACTTGCTAAAACAAATGTTTTTATTTTTTATAAGTATTTTATTAAGTTGTTTTTTTTTTTTAAGTAACTCTTAAGGAAGAGGCACGGCAGCAGTTCAGTCTAGAAAAATCACATTTCAACACAACAGGCCTGTGGCAAGGGGCATCCCACCAATTATATATAGGTGGGGATGGACTTCTACTTTTTACCAGGTACCCATCTCCAGAGAGTGGTAGGATGGATTTGAAGACAGAAAATCTAGGGTTCAAATGACACCTCTTGAAGAATTAACTGTGGGAAAATGGGTGAGCTTGAGCTTCTTCATCTATAAAATGTAGGTAATAACCTTCAGTAATAACAGCTATGTTCATACAGCATCTACAATGTTACAGACACTGTGCTAAGTGCTTTACATATGGTATCACACATCTGATCCTCACAACAACCCTGAAGCGTTATTATTAGGCCCGTTTTATAGATGAGGCAAACACAGAGGTTAAGTGAGTGGCCTGGTGTCATACAGCTAGTATGAAGCTCCATTGGAACTCAAGTCTTCTAAGACTCCAGGCCCAGTGTTTTTTCCACTGCGCCACCTAGCTGCCTACTTCTTAGTCTTAGTGAGGCTCAATTAGCATAAAACATGTAAATGTTACTTATTCACATCCCACCCCACATCTACTTCCTTTTATCTTCCTCCTCTTTTCCCCCTTTTTCCCTTTCCTCCAATTTCTCCTGGCAACAAGGGTGTCACTCAAGGGCTTAAAAAAATTGTTCATCCTTGCTATACTCTAAAACTTCCAGGTGTCTAAATATATTACGTGCAAAACAAGGAAGTGAGATGCTAAATACAGTATCTGTAAAATTAAAAAAAAAAAACCCTCACCTGTGGCCTACCTTTTGGAATGTTAGGTCAGACACTGACTCCCATTTTCTCAAAATAAAATACCTAAGTGAGTCTCTCATTAGCAACTGCCTGCCAAAATTATGTTTGTGCTCCAGCATTCAATTAATGAGGAATATTGGAGTTCCCCCAATTTGGACCAGAAAACACTAGGGGCAGCTTTTGCTTAAGGAAACAGACAAATAGATAGCTGAAAAGTTGCCTGAATGGGACTGAGCACGCGCAGGCACACATACATGCACGCGCACGCGCGCGCGCACCCCCCCCCCCATCTAGATACAGATATCAAGGAATGGTACTTCTTTTAAATATACCATGCTCTTGTGTTTTATACTGATCAGCATAAAAAAAGTGATGGGGAAGACTGAAATTAAAAAAGAAATGGCCTACATCTAATATCTAATACAACTATAGAATGACTTTTAAAAGAAGCTTAAGTCACTAGAAAAGTTTTAATCCCTAGGTTTCATGCACTCTGATATCAAAGCTGATTTTCTCAAAAATCTGTGTACAATCTACAGCACTAGGAGTCAAGGTTAAAACTGGTCCAGAGCTCAGAACCCTGATTCTGATTGACCTTGGACACACTTGTAAAATGCTGGTGGCCCTACTTTGGAGTGGTACTGAGAATATATTAGACTATGTGTTAAAAGGGCTCATCAAAATGAAAGGGGCCTATGATAGGATTACTTTATTGAATCTTCCCCGTACATTCTAGTGAGTGATCAAATTAAAAAGGAATCCTTTTTAAAGAACTACACCATTTAACAGCTTTTCTATTCCATTGTAAAAAGTCATGGAATACTAAACAAACTATGATGAAAACATAAATACACAGCAGTGAATAAGGGCTTTATCTGTTTACCCCTCCTGTGACTTTTTTCTCAGGGTGCTCCAAAGTCTGACAATGCCTTTGGGGAGGAGGGGGTGTTTCAATCTACTTTCTCCACCCCTATCAGTACCACCCACCCATGAGAGTAGTCTGCTAGTGAATCCTTCCAGAAATATTCAGCTACCCAAGTCTCTAGGCCTTCGAATTCTCCTAGCATTACTGGTTTGAATCACACAGAACAAACAGTCTCCACCCAATTCCTACTTCTTTTGTCTGAAGCACCTATTCACTGGGAACCACCTTGATTGATTACCCAGCATAGAAAAGTAGCATCAAAAACAAGATTCACCAAAATGAAGGTTGCCAAAGGAAACATTCATTTTCTCTCTCCATCTCATTCTCTAGTCTAGGACCAACACAAGAACTCATAAAGACAGTGGGGAAGTGTGAACTTCCAAGAATGAGTGACTAGAAGAAAAATATTTACAAGCCAAAGGTAACCTAAAATGAGAGGGAGGAACTCTATCCTATTAACCTACACCTATTGGATTGCAAATATAAAACAAAACATTCCCACCAGAAATTCTCAGACTAGGAGCTCCTTGAGGGTAGGGTAGGTACTGCTCTCAAGCTGGTCTTTGTATCCCTAGCCTAGGTAACACAGCTTGATTCACTCCCCCTTCAGCAGTTAAGAATATTTTCCTCTCACAGTGGGGGGGAAGGGGAAAGAAACTGATAGAACTGTTTTTCTTCTGAAAGCTCAATCGTGTCTCTCTGTTCATCAGAAATTGTTCCCTTTGATTTGTGGGAGATTTTTCCACAAGAACTTTCTATAGGTGCAGAAACAAATCTAGTCTCCTCTTCTGTATTATCCTACCACTTAATACCTAACACCTAAAGATCCATATAATTCAACTTTTACCTACATCTAGAAATCAAAACTGTTAATGAATTTCACCTGATATGCAAAGAACTTGTCCTATTAAGAAAGGTTTGTATTTTAAGCAACTTAAGCAACATGCAATGATGTATGTAGGCTTATCGTTCAACCAAGAAATAATGCTGGCTATCAACTCGGGCTTCTATTAGATTCCACATTTCATCCACCAAGGACATTTTAAGTGGAATTTAACCTTTGGCAGTAATCCTTGCTAAATTACTTCCCTCTACCACACCCCCCATCTAAGTTCTTATTTGAAAAGTATATTTAGGTTATTATAACTACTCTTAAAAAAATTAGCTGTGAAAAGTTATCTCTGAACCTCTGTTCTGAATAAAGTTAAAGATTGGAAGGGGGGAGAAGGGTGGAAGGAGGAGACAAGGAAAGCCATTCTCTAGACCTAATCTTAGGGAATGAATGATTATCAATCACAGGTAAAGGGGAAGATAATCAGCAGAGACAGTGTCCATATTGATACTCTATTACATTTTTTCCTTTTGAATACAAACTTTATCTTTTGTTTAATAAAACATCACTTTATGGCTTCTGTAAAAGTCCTAAATAAAATAATCTATCACTATATGAAACAGAATGCTATTACACATAAGAACCCAACACTTTGGTAATATCTCTCTCTATTCAAGGAGTCTGTCTGAAGAGGCTGCCATCTGACACCTCTCCCATGGTCAGAGAGCAATAAACATCAATTAGGTACTTAGAAAAGGGAAGAGGCTATTTTCATGTAATGACTGCAAAAAATGAACAGCCTTTTCCCCTTATTTCAAAAATTAAACTGAGTGCAGAAATTAAATGTAATAAATATTATTAAAAGAGGGGATGCTCTGACAAAAATGCTGGGTTAATTTTAGCATCCTTCTGTTTAGCTGCTTAGCAACACTTATCCTATGACCTTCTAAGCACCACCTACTTTTAAAAAGGATAATGAATAGAACCATCAAAGGGTTCACCTCTGAGAGTCTCCAGTGACCATGTTTTAAACCACTCTGTAAGATAATGAAAATAATAGCCCACATTTACACACATTTCTCTTTCTTTTAGGGCTTTACAAAAATTCTCATGCCTTAAATTTAAATTACCAACAGGATTGCCCAGAGTCCTTCAAAAATACTGGCAAGATAAAAAAACTTTGTTAACTAGGGTTTCACATTAGATGAAAATCTTCCAAAAAACTTTTCAAATGGTGATTCACATTACCATCACAGCAAATTGGGGTGGGGGGTGGGGGGGGAGATGTATGAGCTCGGTTTTTTTGTCTTAGAACTTTCTAACTGGACTGGATACAGACATCTAAATATTAGGTCTGAGTGTAATCTTAAAATCCAAAATAAAGACCAGTGGAAGAAAAGGCCACTTGCTTGATGGTGCAAAGTTTTAGGAATGGATGAACCACCTGGACCAACTGAGTCAAACACACTCCACAAACAAAGTGTTGGGTTCTTGTGTGTAATAGCATCCTATTTCATATAGTGATAGATTACTTTATTTAGGACTTTCACATAAGCAAGCCATTCTAAAGCTCTGATGAGAAAAAAGTTACATAAAAAATAATCTAAAACAATATAGTAAGACGTTAATTTTTCATAACACAGTAAACAACAGAAGCATATCCCATTAACTTACCTCTTGTAAAGAAAAAGTGCAAAAAAAAATTATTTTTCATAGACAACCAAACTTTAAGAAATAACAGTTTATCTTTTCAATAACTGGCGAAGATCTGGCTTATTTAAGTTTCCTAAACAACCCAAGATGATGTATGGAACTGAAGAAAAATAAAAGGGTAGGTCATCCTTACAATAAAGAAAAACAGAAACATTAACTGCTTTTAAATGGATTAAGTGATGGCATTCTAATTTACCAATATGCCTTTTTTTAAAAACTCCAAAATGGGATCTAAAGTGTACCAGGTAAGACAACTACACCTACTTGTAAGCCTCAATAAACCTTCAACAGGAAGGTTGTGAATATCTATTTGGTTAAACAACTGATGTAGATCCATTGTTATCAAGTAAAAATTAGTTTATGTTAAAAGACTGCATTTTAGGACTTTGTGCACAGTCATAAAAAGTTGAAAAACTAAAGACTCTAAAATTATCATGGCTCACTTAAGCATGAATTACTTTAAGCATCCTTTAAAGTCATTCAACCAAAACCTCTGTGGGAGTCTTGGGAGTAACAGGAACTAAGTATTTTAAAATCATAGCTTTTAGCCAAAACCTGTAACTTCAGAACTTTATCAAATTATGTCTTTGACTTTTTCTTTTAGTAATCACATCTAGAGGATGCCTTTGAAGGTCTCAAAAAAGAAAAATATTTGATGAAAGTAGTTCCCTCCTCCATCTCTCTTTTCCACCTGATTAAAATATTGGTTGCAATAATTTCAGGATAAATTCCTGGACAGTAACAGCATATATCTATAGGGCAAACCTGAAAAATACTGTTATACATCTAAGTATTTGTTGTAATCATTTCAAGAGTCTCCTCCTTGCTATTTCCAGCATCGACCATCCAAGAAACAAACTTTATATCCATTACTTTCTAAGAGAGTTGAAAACTTTAAGGCAAAGATGAAGGATCATTTTTCCACGGATAAGTTTTTAGCCTGCTTTTTAAAAGATAAGTACTCTTCCTCTTCATCCTTCCCCCTCCCCTTCCCCAAACTCTCTAAAAGTGCATGAGTTGTGTGCTGCTGCTGCTGCCTCTGAAGCCGTGTAGAATTTCGTAATGGAATGTGAACTGCTCGTCCGGATCTGGGCTCACGTTCTATCTCCTAACCAGTAAGAGCAAGGGAGGACAAATCTGCTGAGCAAGGAGAAAGTCTCTCCTCCTCTTTTTATAACCCATCAAGGATGCATTGCAGAACCCAACCCTGGTCTACGCCAACAGCAACCAAAGGATTCACAGGATCCCGGTCCACCAGTTAGGTCCACTTAGAGCAGACAAAGTGGAATCTTCCTTGCCTCTACACAAACACAAACACACAAACACACACACACAACTTCCCCGAGGGCACAAAAAAAAGTTTTCCAGCCACCAACTGGACATCACGGAGTCCACCACCTCCGTTGCTCTGCCTGACAACAAACTGGGCTAGTCCCGAGAGTCCGGCGCTGCATCCCTGGAAGACCGGAGCGGTGCCGCATTCCCACCCCACCCCCAGCTCTCCATGGCCAAAAAAAGTAACACACACCCGAAGAGAAGTTGGCTGCGCCGAGGGCACAGGCTCGGGCCGCTGGTACTCACCACTGCCGAGCCGGGCAGGGCAGGGCGAGCGTTCCCGGGCCGACGGACAGAGGAACTACATCCTCCTCGCGACCCCATCCAGAGGGGGAAAAAAGTGCTGATCCACAGGGAGGGAGGGAGAGAGGGAGGGGTAGGGTGGGGGCGGGGGGGTGGCCTGGGGACGGGAAGGACCTCCCCTGCTTCTTAGCAACCATTAAGGTCGCAGTTTCCTAAGAGACCAAGGGGTGGGGGTGGGGGTGGGAGAGAGGTGGGGGGGAGGAGAGGGCGAGGCGGACGGGGGGGGGGGGAGGGAGGAAGAGGCAGACGAGGAAGACGCCAGGAAAACTTTCGTGGTTGTGGCGGGGTAGATGCGGAGATCAAAAGGCATCTTGCCACGTTCAATTAGCAATAGCCCTCCCCGGACTCACCTCCCCCCCCATCCCGCCCCCGCCATCCATCGCCCTCCCCCTAAACGCGAACTCCCGACTGGGCAACGTAGAGTAAGTAATGGATGCGAGGAGGAAGGTGAGATGAGGAGCCCACGCTTCCCGGCTGGTCCAGCGGGCGCAGGGCAAAAGTTCTACGAGTCTCCCCTCCTCCCTCTTCCTTCTTCTCCCCTCCCGGGAACCAGGATCATCTATCTCAACAAGTCTCCCGGTTTCAGATGCTCCTCCGGCGTCTTCCTGTACTCGTGATGTTGCGTGTGTGCGTGTGCGTGGTGTGGTTCTTCCTCCCCGTAATGTATGTTACACACTCACAACTCACACTCGGAGATGGGTTCCGAACACAATCGCTTCCCTTAGGCACCACGCAAATGGAAAATAAGTTTTTTTAAACGTACTCCCCGAATAAAGTAGATTCCACCCCCACCCCACCCCCCCAACCCAACTAACTCCGTGTTCTAAGTACTACGGCTTGGGACTGTTAAAACTTTTAAAACACGGAAAAGATCGCTAGAGACTTGAAGAAGCGGGGGGAGAGTCGGCGAACGAGCACACATACACACACCCCCACTTCGGAGAGGCGGGGGAGGGAGAGACGGAGACACATAGACAGAGAGATCAAAGTACGAATGTGAAAGGCAGAGACGGATGCTTCCACCAGCCCAAGAAACACCGAAAAGGGAACAAGTCAGACAGAACTCAGAGCCCTCGGTACCTTAAAGCAGGCGTCTTCATCTCAACTTTTCGAACATTTAAGAAAAAAATTTTTTTTAAAGCTCTCAAGAATGACTTTCAAATATGTAAAGGGGGGAGGGAAGGGGAAAAAGTTTCCCCTCCCCTTTCAGGAAAGAAAAAAAAAGTTGGAGGAGGGTGGGCGGAAGATGGAGAGTGGCGTTTAAAAGAGATGTTTCTTGCTGGCAGTCCGCGCACCATCCAAGTTCTGGTGGTTGCTGGTTAAAAATAAACTTTGCAGCAGGAGAAGGAGGAGATGATCTGGCCGGATTCCTGAGCTCAGACAGTTTAATATGGATGAGCATCAGGTCCTACAGGCAAGACGCTGGTGGTGGTGGTGGTGGTGCTGCTGGTGCTGCTGCTGCTGCTGCTGGTGGTGGTGGTGGTGGTGGTGGTGGTGGTGCTGCTGCTGCTGCTGCTGCTGCTGCTGCTGCTGCTGCTACTCTCAGGGAGCTGGTTGGTGGAGAGTCAGCAACAGGGAAGGGGAAAGGAGCAAAGGAAGGGGAGGGGGGAGGAGGAGGAGGAGGAGCAGAAGGGAAAAAGGCTGCACAAACTCATCATCATCACTGCCAACCAAACTTTAGGGAGAAGAACGCACAGCGCGCAGTTTTTGGTTAAAGGTGAAGGCAGAGCATTGAAAGTCACTAATCAACTTTTTAAAACTACAAGCCACTTATCCCCCAAATTCTCCAAAGAAGCGCTCTCACTCAGGCAGCAGACACATCTTTGCTATTGAGTTAAAGCTAGATAGAACCACATTCTTGTACTCACGGTTAGCGACTCTACTGGGCAGAGCTGTTTGCACCGAGACATGATTTAATGGTGACTGATGGGTTTTAGCGAGAGAGGGAGAGAGAGAGAAAAAAAAAAGGAGAGATGCAAACTTGTTCCGGAAAAGGAATCAAAATGGCGTTTCTGGATGTGCAAAGTTCATCAACTCCACAATAACTTCCCTTCTTCCTCTTCTCCCAGAAGGAGGAAAATGGGCAAAGCACTGAAGACAAGCCCACCTCGTCCCAAAGTCGTTTTCAGGGGTCGATCCCTCCCCCCCTTCCTCTCCCCTCTTCCTTCCCCTCACTCACTCTCCCTCTCTCACTCAGTGGCTCTCCCTCTCTCACCCTGATAAGTAGACACATCACGTGTTGCTCCTGCTAGTCTCCTGGGGACGTGTTACTGAGCTGCTGCTGTTGCTGCTGCTGCGGCTGCTACTCTCCTACTACTAAAGGTTGTCCTCTCTCCACTCCGGGTATCCTTCAGCTGGGCTGCCCTCCTGTTCCGATGTGCCACTACTTCCTACCTCTCCCCAACTAGTACTTTACAGAAACAGCCGTCATCTTGGGGGCGGGGGGATTTTTCCCGTGTTGTTCTCCCCACTCATACACCTTCCCCCTACAACACAACATACACACGCACACATACACACCCCAGCTTTGTCTTTTCACTCCTGGAAGGTGCGAGGGGTAGGTTAGTGAGTTTGGTGCTGCCTGGAGGGGGAGGGGCTGCTCTGCTGTTGGGGAAGGGAGTAGTAGCAGCAACAGCAGCTGAAGCTGATCCAAATCAGCTTCCCTCCTTGCAAACTCTTCGACCTTCTCTGCGGCCACTGCAGGCACGCGAGTGGCTTTTGCTTTCCAAGCCCCTAGGAATCATGGAGCTTCTACTGTGTTTTTCTCCATCTTTCACGCTACTTCAACCTTTAGTTTATTTTTTAACTGGGTGAAAGGGGAAGAGGGTTTAAGGATGCTTCTTATTTCTGGTGCCTTTCTGGAAGAAACGACACTTTGGAAGCATCCGGAGAAAGTTAGCTGTCTATTGGATCTTCTCGTGCCACCTGCTGCCATTGCTTCCTCCTTAATAATAGCTAACATTTACAACGCACCTGAAGGTTTGCAAAGTGCTTTTATCCATAATCTCATTTTCTGTCTCATCTTGGTCAACTATCTGCATGTTTCCATAAATTTCCAGCCATCAGCCCCAACCCTCTAGCAGTTCCTTCTTCAGACATCCTGCTCACCATCTTAATCCAGGAAGAGTTAGAAGGTGATGGAACAGTAGATAAAGGAATGTTAGCACCACTCCACCCCTACTTCAAGTTAATTCACCTCCAGTAGGCCCTCCCACCACACCTCAAAGTGGGAGGAAGTTCCCAGATGAATTTGCTTTGTGGGGGTACTGGCTGACTCTCTTTTAACTTGACACTTCCTGTCAGCTCACAGCACAGGAAAATAATATTCAGACTGGAGTAGATGGCTGGGGAGCACAAACTTGAGTTAAAATCCTTTTAAGTATGTTTTTGACCTCTCTTTTGCAATGACATCCCTGAGGACAAAAATATCTACATTCATCCCTTCCATTTTCTCCCCTAATTACTTTCTTCCCAAGCCCTTGCAATCTGACTTCATACTCCCAACACTTGACTGAAATTGCTCTCTCCAAGATTAGCTAACAGTGATCTCTAATGATCTTTTCTCAGTCCTCACTCTCCTTAATAGCTCATAGTTTGAACTGTATACAACTGGTGATGCTGTGAACCATGTGCCCCCACCATATTCTCTCCCCTCCTTTGGAGTCAGTGATGCTGCTTTCTCCTATACTGTCTCTTGTTTAACCACTCCTTTGCCAAATCAAAATTTATCTTCCTCCCACTGATGTCCTAGGCTGTATATTAGGCCCCTGCCTGTCTCTATATTGTCTCTCCTGTGATCTCATAAATTCACATTTTTTAAGTAATCCTCATCATACAGATGATTCCTAATCCTATATATTATATACACTTAATCTCTCTTCTGAACTCTAGTTTCACATTGTTAGTTGCCTATTGGACATCACTGGAAATCTTGTAGGCTACTCAGATTCAACATGTTCAAAATGGAGGGCAACATCTTTTCTCCCTAAGTCTGCTTGTCTCCTAAACTTCCATGTTTCTGTTAAGGGTACCACCATCCTTCTAATCATTCTGTTTCACAATCTCCAGTCATCCCTAATTCTTCCACTTCTCTCCCCTTATCTAATGAGTAGCAAATCTTGATAATTCTACCTCAACAACCTCTCTTACTACCATTAGCTTATTTATTCTGTTGACATGGCTACTACTTTTGTTGTTTTAGCCTCTCATCGTCTCTCACCTCAACTATTAATTATTTCTTAATATTTCTCAATCTCACTATGTTACTTCTCAACTCAAAAATCTTAAAGGGATTCTCTACTGCCTTTGTTACAAAGATGAATCTCCTCAATCTGGCATTTAAAGACTTTCATAATCTGGCTCCCAGCTACCTTTCCAGACTTTTCATCTTATTCTCTTTAGTGTATTATATGTTCCAGCTAAATTGAACTATTCCCTGAACCTGACATTCCATCTCCTATCTCAGGGCCTGGATTTCTCTCCTTGCCTCCTCTCTGCCTCTTAATTGAATCTCTAGCTTCCTTCAAAGGTTCAAGTTAGGTGCCACTACCTACAAGAAGCTTTTCCTGGTTCCCCCATTGATCCAGAACTGCGATAGATTTCAAAGTGTATCTGGTACAGTTAATTAACTGGGAAGGGCTGATTGCCCTGGGTGAACACCAGGTACCTGAGCCATGGGGGAAGGTCCAAGGGCTTTTCCTTTTGGGGGTCCAGATCCCAAAGACATAGTCTTTTCCTTTTGGGGGTTCAGATCCCATCCCTATCAGTACAACTCCTCTTGTTTTACACAGGACAGAACAAGTCCCACACAGGAAAAGTAATTTTTCCAAGACCACACACACACACACACACACACACACACACACACACACACACTAAATGTCAGAAATGCTATTGGAACTCACAGCCTCTGATTTTAAACCTAGTATTCTTTCTAATGTATCATGCTGCCCCAGTCATTGGGGTTTTTTCCCTTTCCTCAAATTATTTTATATTGATTTATCTGGCTACATATTATATCTCCCACCAGAGTATAAGTTATATGAGGGTAGAGACTTTTTTTCCTTTGGCCCTTGAATTCTCAGCCCCTACCTAGCACAGTGCTTTGCTTTGCTAAATGTTTACTGAATGGAATTGTGCTATCTCCTGGCCCATCTCAACCCTCCTATAAGGTAGTAAAAGAGCACAAATGATGATTAATGCAGACTGGCCTTTATGTCACCAACCTTAGATGGAACTGAAAAGTGCTATGTCATCCATTTACTCCCCACTACATCAGGAAAGCCCATGTAATATCTGTTGCTCTCAGAAGGCTCCTGTTTCAACTTCAGTGAGAAGCCAGGTTACTTTCCGAGTGTGCTTCCATAGGCTCTCCAATGACAGGGAGGGTGGGAAGTTACTATAGTTCCTAGTGGGTTCCAGTCTTGTGTTTCCTCTTGAAATGGCCCTTCTTCATAGAGCTGCTCATAGTTTCTTCTGCAGTCTCCCCTAAACCTCTGTAAGCAATTTGTGAAAAATGAGGGTGTTAAGTAATCATAGGGGTGACTTTATTTTTTTGTGGTTTAAGTTTTTTTTTTCATTAACAAAAATGTATTTTCTCTTTCTCTAAGTCTCCCCCAACTGGAAAAAAGAAAAACAAAACCCTTGTAACAAATACCCATAGTTAAGCAAAACAAATTCCTACAATAGCCATATTAGAAGTGACTTTAGAACTTCAGAATATACTTAGTAAAAAAAAAAAAAAGTCACTATTGGGCTCCTAACATAACTGGCCATGATTTTTATTAACTAGACAATTTAGTTTTGGATAATTAGTTATCAGTCAGTGAGTCAACAAGCATTTATTGTTTATTGTGTATCCCGAACCGTGCTTAAACATGGTCCCTATTCTCAAGGAACTCCCACTCTAAGGGAGGAAACAATATGCAAATAACTATGTACATACAAGATCTATAGAGTGTAAATGAATGATAATCTTAGAAGAAAGAAACTGGGGTGGGGGAAGGGGGAGAGAGGATGGGGAAAGCCTTTAGAACATGGGATCTGAACTTAATTTTGAAGGAAGCTGGGAAAGCTAGGAAGTAGAAGTGATATGTTAGAAGAATGGAAAGATAGGAAGAGGCTAGGATGTAAATGGCTTTAAATGTCCAACCTGATTTTATATTCAACACTGGAGGTAATAAGAAACCACTAAAATTTATTGAGGAGGGAGACGGGTAAAGAGGAGTAGTTAACTGGTCAGACAATTTAAGAAAATCATGTTGGCTGAGTGGTAGATTGGATTTGTACTTTGTGTATTTAAATTTTGAAAAACTTCTAAATATGACTTTCTGAAAAAAACATTCGTTATTCAGTCAACAAAATTTTTACAAGGCATGGGAAGTAGATGGATTTAGAATGAGAAGATAAGCTGAAATCTCAATTCTAGCATTTTCTACATCTATGTCTATTGCTAAGTCAGTTTATCTCTCTGGGACTCAGTTCTTCATTTTTATGATAAAGGGCTTGCCTAGACGATTTAGAAGACCCAGCATGTTGTAGTGGAAAGGCATGAGTTCACATTCTGCCTTCAACAGTATAGCTGTGTGACTATGAACAGGAGGAGTTAAAGAAACATGGGATAATGGATTTAAAGCAGAAAATGACTTCAGTGGTCATGTAGCTCAACTCTTTTTTATTTTTAAGCAGGACAATGACGTGATTAGAGCTATGCTTTAGGAAGAATAATTTGGAAGGGGTATTCGGGTGAATGGGAGCCAAGTAGACTTGATTATAGTAGTTAGACTATAAAAGTGTTAAGTGTGAGATTATTATGACCTGAACTTGAATGGTTGCAGTGGGGGTAGCATGAAAAGGAACAAGTGTTTTAGTGGAATGTAAACCCCTTGAGGGCAAAGTTTTTTTTTCTGTGACTCCCTGGCTTATGGCACCAGGTGCCTTGTACATAGTAGGTGATTATATGTTTATTGAATTATGTTTCATTAGAGTATGGCTTTTTAGAGAAAGGACCAGGCTAAAGAAGTGTTACCAAACAATAGCAGTGATGGAACAGAAAGGAAGCAACCTTACGTTTTGCCTTTGTATCCCTATCCCTAGGTGAGCATCAGTGCCTTTGCAAACAGCAAGGTGCTCACTAAAGGTTTTATCAAATTTAACTGAATTTGGGTCGGCTAGGTGGCGCAGTGAATAGAGCATCAGCCCTGGAGTCAGGAGGACCTGAGTTCAAATCTGACCTCAGACACTTAACACTAAAAACTAGCCGTGTGACCTTGGGCAAGTCACTTAACCCCAATTGCCCTCCAAAAAAAAACAAAAAAAATTTAACTGAATTGAAACCAAGGAGGAGAGAATTTTGAAGGATGAGGTAATAGGTAATTCTAGTAGTATCATGCTACAAACAAAAAAGGATGAGAAAAGAGCATTGCGTTTGACAACTGGGAAATTATCAGGTGACATTAAAGAGAATAATTTTGAGTGCTGGAGACTGAGGGGACAGAAGCCACATTATTAAGAAGTAGATAGTTAAAAGTAGTTAAGAAAGGAGAGACTTTCTTTCAAGAGTGAAGGAAAGGACAAGCAGCTTGATGGAGAGGTTGAGGGACAGTGACATGAACATGTTTATAACAAAGGGAAAGGGAGAAGTTAACAAGGAATGGGAGACTTGAACACCTTGCCTAGCCCCAGCAAGAAAGGTCATTTAACTCTTAGATGGGCAACTAGGTGGCATAGTGAACAGAACACTGGGCCTGAATTTGACCTCAGACACTTATTGGCTCAGTGACCCTGGATAAGTCACTTAACCCCTGCCTGCTTAAAACTGGAGAGGGAAATGGCAAGCTACTCCAAATATGTTTGCCAAGAAAACTCCATTGACAGTTGGTCCACAGGATCATGAAAAATAAAGCTGTCTTAGACAAGAGGAAAGGAAGAAAATGGGTGAAGACAGAGATGTTTTAAGGTGGAAAACTGGGAAGATGAAGGAACTTGAGCAAAACTGCTTTGCTGTGTGTTTTTAGACTGGGTGTCCCTATTTCCCCTAAGCCAGAAGTACAGCAGTGACTCATAGGACCAATCCCAATACTTATCACCACAGAAACTTTGTTGTGCTCTGCTTTTCCAATTCACCCCTCCTTGGGCAGCCTGGGGGTCCTCCACTGAGGGAGTTAGGAATGGAGAGGTGGTTGGGGGAATGTTTTCATATTAGTGTCAGACTTAACATTAGTGCCTGATCAGCTTTTTTTTTTTTTGCTTTTTTTTTTTGGAGGGCAGTTGGGGTTAAGTGACTTGCCCAAGGTCACGCGGCTAGTTTTGTGTATGTGTGTGTTAAATGAGGCCGGATTTGAACTCAGGTACTCCTGACTCCAGGGCCAGTGCTCTATTCACTGTGCTACCTAGCCACCCCCCTGATCAGCTTTTACCCTACTACAATTCAGAATTCCAGAACTCAAGCAATCTGCCAGCCTAAACCTCAAACCAACGCAGTAATAGGGTCTGCAGGTGTGCTGGCATGCCTTGCTCTTAATAACTTAAGAAGTTCATCCTCTGAAAGTAAGAAGGGATACTGGAGTAGATTCAGGGGAATCCAGAGCTTGAGGAGAAAATAAAATTTGTGTTTTTGACAAAAAGCTGATAACTAATAAATTGTTAAATCAGAATCAAAAAACATCCCAAGAGGTCATCATAATGGGCCAAATCTAATAAGATGACTTTTAGTAGCATAAATGTTAAAGTCTTATCATTGGGTTCAAAAAATAAATTGTATAAGGGAAGCCTGATTGCCTGACAATCCAAATAGAAACAAATCTAAGAGGTTTACTGGATAGTAGTATGATGAAGTATCCAAAATGGCTAATGACATCTTAGGCTGAGCCTTAACGGAGAGAGCATCCAAAATAAGAGTAGGAATGGTTTTGTTCTATTCTGCCTTAGACTTACTAGAGCCAGAATTGTCATGACCAGTCTGTAACTTGTGTCAGTTGGGGACTAAAATCAGCACTCAAGTCCTACCTCTCTGTATGATGAGGACCCTGCATTTTAAAAGGCTATTCCATTGGACGTCAAGTTATGGTTCAAAAAACTTTAAGAATGGGCCTGGCATTTATCAACCAAGGACCAGCCTAGCTCAGTCTGGAGAAGCTCAATGGAAGGATGGCTGCATGATGATAAAACCTATGGCTAGAGCAACATTCAAAGATCATCTACCAGATCTTTGATGGATTTCTACTCTGCTGATAGAAAGAAAACCTGCCCTAATAAAATCACTAATCCTTGAAGTAATTAGTAAGCAAGAGGACCACTAGGATTCTGAGGTGACAAAAATCACTTACTCAGTTAATTGAACAAGGATTTTAAAGTAACTGCTATGTTCAGAGCACCATAAGGAAATACAAATCTTTGCCCTCTTGACATTTACCGTCTAATAAAGAATTGTATCATTTAGTTGGCTATAGTATTAGGATATAATCATACCTTTCAGTTGAAACAACTAGGGATATTTGGCCCAGGAAGAGAAGATTTAAGAACAACATAACTGTCCTCAAATATTTAAAGGGTTGTCATGTAGAAGAGGGATGCTAACTCATAATTATGTGGGTCAGTTGAGTGAAATGTATAGAGCACTGAACCTGGAATCAAGAACCTGGGTTCAAATTGGGCCTCAGATACTTTCTACCACTTACCACTATTTGCTTCAGTTTCCTCAACTGTTAAATGGGGATAATAATGGCGCCAACCTCCCATGGTTGTTGTGAGAATCAAATGAGATAGTGTTTTATACAAAGTGTTTTAGGACAGTAAGCACTACGTAAATGTTAGATATTAATATTACAGTGCCTAACGGTTTAATAAGGTTTCTCCATCTACAGATAACAAAATTGAAATTTAGGAAGTTGACATAACTTACCCAAGGACACATATGTAGTATGTGGTAAAGCTTTCTGACTGTGAATATAATTCTTTTTTAATGTCAGTATTCCTTTGACATTACCTCCAATTTATCTTGTATATAACTTGTTTGTATATAGTTGTTCCCATGTTGTCTCCTTTACCATTAGATTATAAGCTCCTTGAGGGTAGGGACTGTGTTTTATTTTTTTTTTTTGTACCCTCGGTGCTCAGCACAATGTCTTGTACATAATAATCAATTAACAAATGCCTCTTGAATGACCTGGCTTCACTATCATTGAAGGTCTTCAAGTGGTGAATGGATGGTTTCTCAGGTTCATGCTAAATCTAAGAATGGTTTCAGTGATTCTAAGGTATCCATGAGCCTAAAAATGACTGAAGTGGGGTGGGTAAAGATGGAAGTCCAATGAAGCTGTGGAAATCAAGCTCAATAATAAATCATATGATATCAATAAATCAAATAATGAGTCAATAGTATGAAGTTAATTTGAAGAGGAAGTATATTTCAGACACCAGGGACAGTTTATGTAAAAAGACAAGGCTATGGAAGATGGAATATATTTCAGAGAAAACAAGAAGACTGTAGGATTGGTCTAGACATTAAGTCCCAAACAGAGAATGTTGTATGTGATCTTAGAGGTAACAGAGCCACTGGACAAAGACCGATAGAAGGTAGTATTGGTGTATGATATATTAGGATATATGAGTTGGGACATGTCTACCCCAAGCATGTGAAGACTTCTTCCCCTCAGAATGGGTGGATGAGAACAATTTGTTCTAATGGCCACAAAGGTTCTGTAGAGTGCTTAGAGCTTGGTCAGACATCTAAGAAGCCAACGTCATCCCCTACAATCCTGGGGCCACTGTTAGTTATCCTGACTTTTGTCTTGTTTCTGGTCTTCGATGACTCAGGAAGAAAGAGTGAAGGTGAGGACTTTATGTCCACTTAAATCCAGTTCATGGAGACAAGTCAAAACATCACCCTATCTTCTTCCAAAAACAAAGGGCAAACAACAATAATAACAATATACCCATGCTGAGAAAAATCCATAAATCAGAGGACTGGGGAACATGGTGGATCAGTATTTCAGGGAGACGCAGTAGAGGATGAAAGAGAAACAATGCTGATGCCATTGATCCTCTTCACAAATGAAGGACCAACGGCAACAATACTAGTAGCACAATCAACACCTGCCTGAAGCCTTTTCTGGGCCCCGGATGGCTGATAACCTCCTTCCCAAACTTCCTTGTATTTAACTACTTCATATTTATTCACTTTCTATTTACGCTGTGTAGTTTGGCACATTGAATAGCATGCTGGGCCTGGGGTCAGGAAGACCCAAGTTCAAATTAGACCTCACAAGCTCTTGACCTTGGGCAAATCTGCTTCATTTTCCTTATCTGTAAAGTGTAATACCATCTGCCTCCCAGAATTGTAAGAGTCAAATCATCTAATTTTTGTAAATGCTTTGTGCAGTGCCAGGCACACAGTAGGCACTTAAAGTCTCATTCATCCCTTATACAATCAGTTCTGCTATAACTGAACATATTCATTCTTTTTTTTTTACTTTTTTTTTTGGAGGGGGAAGGCAGGGCACTTGAGGTTAAGTGACTTGCCCAAGGTCACACAGCTAGTTTTGTGTTAAGTGTCTGAGGCTGGATTTGAACTCAGTTCCTCCTGACTCCGGGGCCAGTGCTCTATTCACTGCACCACCTACCTGCCCAATATATGAGTTCTTAAAAAATTGTCTCACCATGCAATAAGAACCACAGGGCTTATGGGGAAAATGGAGTTGGGATATGATACCCAAAAACTTCAGCAATGATACATGCAAAATAGGAACCTAATAAAAACAGTAGCATAGTTTCATACATGTTAAATAGTTAAGAAATTCCTAAAACTACATTAAATAGCGGCAACCTCAGCCAAACTTGGGCTGTTGCTGGGCCTAGACTGACAAATTCAACAGCTGGCTATTGATTGGCAAGAGGGCAGCTCTGCAACTTGGGACAGTCACCCTGCCTCAGATGGCTTTGGTGAAGGTGGAGGGAGTAGAGTTGGTGGATATAAGACCAGCCCTCCTCTTACCCATAGTTCCTACTGTACCAGAAGATATACAATAAATATGGCACTTTACTTGGGAAAAGACCTGAAGTTTGTTTGTAGAAGATGGCATCAAAAGGTTTGCAGCCTGTGAGATACTGTGAACTGGTACAGTTTCCTTCATTTTTCACAGTTTCTCAGGAATAAAGTCACTAATTTATCAACTGAGTTGGAACAAATTCAAGAAATTTGTGGGGTTTTTCTCCCCAAAACAAGCCTTGTATAACAGGACTGGGTGTATACATCCTTATAGTCTCTCCCAAATGAATGTAGACTCCTTTCAAAAGCTAGGTAATAGGGACAGGTAGGTGGCACAGTGAACAGAGCACTGGCCCTGGAGTCATGAAGACCTGAGTTCAAATCCGACCTCAGACACTTGACCACACTTACTAGCTGTGTGACTTTGGGCAAGTCACTTAATCCCAGTTGCCCTCTAAAAAAAAAAAAAGCAAAAGCTAGGAGTAGTTTTATTCTTAGTACTTAAGAGCCCCAGGGCTAGCACAGTGCTTATACTTACCTCTGAACACACCTACTAAGTGTTTGATGACTCCTTGTTGATTGATGTTGCTCAATCAATCAACTAACATTTATTAAGTGCCTACTATAGACTTAAAATACTAGGATAAACACTTGGAGGTAGAAAGAAAAGCAAAAGGAGTCCCTGCTCTCAGAGAACTGCATTCTAATGGGAGAAACAGCATAGAAATACACACACACGTATAAGATATGTATATTGACCTGGGGGAAGGGGGTGGGGGGAATAAACCTCAACCTTTAAGGGGAGAGGCTTCCTACAGAACAGTACCTTAAAGGAAACAGGTAAGAAGAGAGTATACCAACCATGGCAATGCTAGTACTTGAATTGTAAAGTACATAAAAAGAAATAAAGTGTTATGGCACCCAGAAAGATGGGAAAGGGCCTGGTTACAAAGAATTTTAAATACTAAATAAAAAAAACTTAATTTTTGAGCCTGGAGGTAATAGGAATACACAAGGGATTGCTGAGCAAAGTGTCGTGAAATGGAAAAGACCTGGATTTTAGGAAAGTTACTTTGGATAGACTAGAATAGCAGAGATTTGCAGTGGAGAGATCAGACAGGAACAAAAATCCCTGAAGTAGGGTTGAAGTTGTGTGACTAGAGAGTAGGGGACATATAGGAGAAACGTTGTGAAAGTATCAATGAAAAAATATGGCAACAGGTAAGATAGGTGGAGTGAATGAGAATGTCTACAATGTTGAGAACCCGGGTGACTGAGAGGATATTGATACTAACCCTTGACCATAATAGGGAAATTCAGAAGAAGGGAGGGTTTGCTGAGAAAGATGAACTCTAGAGATACGACTAAGAAAAAAATTTTTTTTAATATATATTTAACTCCCTGTCTTTCAAAGGGAGAGAGAAACCTGATTCCACTGGAAAGACTTGGAAGGGAAGTGGTGCCTTTAGGGGAGAGCCATCTATTTTGACTAAAATGTGGATGCCTTTGTGTCAAAGATCAAAGGTGAAGAGGAATTTGTTTATAACAGAACAAGGGTTCTAGTAGGCAAAAGGAAAGGGATTGGTAGAGCCCTAGGTTCTAGGCTAAATCTGAGAGGGATAAGACTATGAAGGAAGTAGCAGGAAAATACATGTGGATGAGAGGAATGAGGGAAGCAGGCTAGGAGCCAAGAGACAGGCTGGGAGCAACTTTTAGGGATAATGCCTGTCAGAGTTTTCACAATCTCACCCTGGTAATTTAGTCAATTAAATTGTATCCTTCCTAGGTAACCAAGTACATCAAAAGATGAGTTACCTAATGTATATTTATAACATCGCTAATTTTTTTTAAATGACACTACCTTGAAAGATCCATTATTTCATCCCTAAGTTTTTGTTTTTACCACAAAATCTCCATAATAAATCTACCAAACTGGTAGATTCCTCTTGTTCTTTTAATTCCACTTGTGTTAGCATTCATTCTTCCCATGTGACTGTTAGTAGCCTACTTCCTTTTACGGTCACGTATGTCCTGCTATTTGAAATACTGTAGAATCTCTCCTATCTAGGATCCTTAGGGAAGAAGTTCTCCTGTACGGCTGAGTTCCCCAAATAACCAACATTTTCACCTATAAGCACTAAAACATTAAAAAAAAAATCATTTTAGATTCAACTTGTTTTTTTAAAAAAAGTATCATATACTCCCTTGACTTCTTAAACAGAATATGTTGAACATGTTTTAAGCTTTTCTTGGTGACTCAGGGTCACTATTATAACATCAGTTATTGTATTTTGCTGGAATACAATGATGCCTTTACAGAATAGGTGGATTGTACTTTTTGAGTTTTTGTATCCTTTTCAAAGATTCTATGTCCCTTTCATCACTATCAACTATCATTTCACACCACTGTCTGTGAGCCTCCCTTTAAGCAAAAAGCCCCTTTTTTTCACTTCTATTACCTTGCTTCTAAGCCTGAGGGTTTAGGAAAATGGTCAAGTTAGTTAAAATTGTGCATAAAATAAAAGTAAATTGGTCTACTCAAGAGCAGATTAAGAACAAAGAAATTGAGACAAACACAGAAAAAAAGTATATTTCATTATCTAAAAACCTAGTCTTTCCAGAAATTTCTTTATTGATTAGGTCGATTGAGGCAAAGGGTGATAAAATGTCTCCTCGTCCATGAGCCAAGGTATAGATAGACAATATAAATAACATATGAAGATATGCACCTACCTTTGAATATGCAACAGCGATATATTGATCCAGGGCCAAATATTCTTTCTAAGGTGGTATTCTCAGTTAAGAGTAAGGTAAAGAGAGATCTGATCCTTTCCAGATGTTCTTGATTCATTATTATCTTTTTCATGGAATTGGGGTGCGCTCTTTGTTTCTGGGTCAAATAAAGCTAAAAGGATCAGGGAGCACAAGCTTTACTTTTAACCCTGAAGATGGGGCAGCCTGATGCCGTGGTCAAGGGAAGAGCTGTTATGATTCACAGAGCTGCTGAGTCATGAGTGTCCATGAAAAAGACCTTGCTCTCATATATACAAAAATATTTGTAGCATGCTTCACTTTTTGAGTTGGAATATTTTTGTTCTACTATACAGAAAACAACTGGAAGTAAAGTGGGTGGTGTTCATTGACTGGGGAATGACTAAACAAACTGTGGCATATATGAATGTGATGGAATATCATTGTGCCATAAAAAATGACCAATGTGAAGAACCCAAAGAAACTTGGAAAGAGTTGTATGAACTGATGCAAAACAAAAGTAAGCAGGATGAAGAAAGCAATTTAAGTGATGATCCCTATAATATAAAGGAAAACATTCCTGGAAAACTTCAGAACTTTCATTAGTGTATGACCAAACATGACTTCAGAGTACTGGGAGAGAAGCATGTCCTTTGCTTCTCACGTAGCCATGGTGGACTTACAAGTACAGATCTATTTTCAAACACAGACAATGTATTGATTTGTTTTTGCTTGCTTGTACTCATTTCTTACAAGGAGAATTTGGAAGAATATTCATTGGGAAGTGACACTGATGGAAAGAAAAGGCGAGCATTAAAACATTTAAAAAGAAAATAAATAAATCCTGGTCATTAAAAATTCTGAGTCTACTAGTGTTTTTTGTTCTTGGATGAAAAAATGTATCACTGTCAATCAGTAGAGTGAACATTAAATGCCTAGGTTTTGCTTTCATTTCAGCCGGAGAAAATAAGGAAGTAGGATGGTGGGACAGGGACAAACAAGGATGTCCAGAAAATAGAGTCTAGAAGAGATGGCTTGAAAAACTGACATTCAAAGATTAGTTGTAATAACTGTTATTATTAACATAATATTAACTGCAGTAACTAATAATATTAACATAATATTTGGCCTAGAGAAGACTTGGAGATTCAGGGGAGGAGGATAGGATAACTATTTCCAAACATTTGAAGAGTTTTGAAATGGAAAAGGCCTTAAGACTTCTTCTGCTTCTGCTTGGACCTAGGGGA
>CM053594.1:133414245-133455137 GCA_028646575.1 Pseudocheirus occidentalis | reverse complement strand
AACTGTTGAAACTGTGAACATTGTACTGAATAAAGATTTGTAATGGAATAAACAGAGTGTTCACTAATACTGTGTAATCCGAATCTTAAAAGCTCTTCACAGCAGCATTCTCTCAGGAATCTACTGCTGATTGGCTTTACAGGTGGTGACAGATTATGGAGCACCTTGAATGCCCGGCAAAATGGTCAGAATTTTATTCATTTTGGCAATAAGGAATCAATATTTCTATAGTACTTGAGCTCCTGTACAGTGTATTCCTCTCAATATCAACACTAGTTAATACTTCTCCAGTATCATCTAATCAGTGGAAACTGCTTCATTATCAATCAATATCATCTACCTAGTGATGACTAGTTAGCAGCTAGTGGACACAGTGGATAGAGAGCCAGGCCTGGAGGCAGGAAGACCTAAATTCAAATCTGGCCTCAGACACTCAGTAATTGTATGACCCTGAGAAAGTCACCTAACTTTGCTTGCCACAGTTTCCTCATCCATAAAATGAGATGAAAAAGGAAATAGCAAACCACTCCAATATCTTTGCCAATATAACCCTAAATGGGGTCATGAAAAGTTGGATGTGATTGAAACAACTCAACAGCTTTTATGAAGAGATAGTTACTGAGAGGTGTGTGCAGTCTTCAGGGAGGACTAGAATCTCTGGTGTGAGGACTTGCTGAGCCCTTTCCAGGGCTACTCACCCACTTTTGGTCTCTATGTGGCACTCAACATTCACCTGCAGCTCTATGAAGCTGTAGCCCATGCAGAGGCTACACCCCAGTAAACAGGTCTCAAATCTGTCTCATCTGAGTTAAGATGATGTCTATCATCTTGTGAAGACTTCCCCTGGGAAAACGGGTGGATGAGAATAATTTGTTTCTATGGCCATAAAGGTGACTGAAGCAAGTACTGTGGAGTGCTTAGAGTTTGGTCAGACATTAAAGATGCCAACATCATCCACTATATCCTGAGCCATCACCAGTAGTCTTGATTTTTGTTTTGTGTAGTGCCAACTCAATATTCACAACACTGACGGCAAATATGAATATGCTGGCTTAGTTCTGAATCACAAAATATAACAGAATCTCCATATATAAGACAGAAGCAAAACATTTAGTCAGATATCTAAAAGCCAAATCCCAGCACCAGAAAGCAAATCCATCATAGAAACAAAGAAGTTAATACACCTTATCACTGCAGGAAGCAACACCATACCCAGCCATTACATCTTGTCACTGGACTTTGATGAGACTGGAAGAAAGAATGAAGCTAATGACTTTGCACAACCCTGCCTTGCTTAAATCCAATTTAGGGAAAAAACAAGACATCACCCCATGATGTCATTGATCCTCTTTGAAAATGAAGGACCAACTATAGATATTAAGAACTGAAATATAAAACCCTCCAAAGCTGGGACCCCCTCTCCCCTACCATCTCTCATACCACCCTAGCGAGAATGGACTCAGACTTAAGAGTGGTGGCTGCCCCCGTTCTTCCCCCACACATTTGCTTCTGGATATGGCATAGTCAATGAACAAAAAATCATTTCCTTCTTTGTAGACCACAGAATCTCAGCTACTGGGTCAATTTATTACGGGGTTAGGTCAAGCAGACCACTCCTCAAGGTAGCTTTTCACTAGGTTTAGAGGCTACAACTGCTGGCAGATTCCACCATGAATTCTAGTGGCTGAACTTCTAGTGGCTCTTTCAAACCTTTCAGAGCTCACAAGGTCAAATTCTGGTTGGATCCATCTTTGATGTGTATTTACCTAAGATAAGGAAAGAATAAGTACAATAGAGACAGAAAACTAGCAGCACCATTCATTCATGGCCCCATGATGACCAGGCAGAGAGTTGGTGCTCCACCATCACTTAAACTCATAGAATGTCTTCCTCTTACTGTTGTTCACTCATTTTCAGTCATATCTGACCATATTTGGGGTTTTCTTGGCCAAGATGCCAGAGTACTTTGCCATTTTCTTCTCCAGCTCATTTTACTATTGAGGAAACTGAAGTAAATCAGGTTAAGTGACTCAGCCAGGGTCACAGATCCAGTAAATGTCTGAGGCTGGATTTGGACTCAGGTCTTCCTGACTATAGGTCCAGAACTCTATCCACTATCTTATCCATCTACAAAAGCCTCCTTTTGAATGCATTTTCCATTCCACCTCAGCAGCAAGTCAAAGGCAGTTAGACAACAGGAAGCAGGGACACCTCCTCGGTCTCCTAAGTGGGGAAAGGGCTCATTCACTGTGCGTACCCGGAGCAGGATCTCCAACTCTCCTGTGAATGGCCAACAGGCAGATCCTATTCCACATGCTACGAGGACTGGGCCTTTGTGGGCCAGTACTCCCATTGCATTGTCAGTTGCTTGTTTAAATAGGCCAAATTTGAGCTGCTTTGATTTCCTCATCAATTCTGGTGCTGATATGATGCCACATTGCGTCTTTATCCTTTCTCCTAATTTGCTGTTCATTTTTATCTTCATTCTAACAAGGTTTGATTGCACATTGACTGCTAATTTGGAAATGACACCCACATTGCTAACCAGTCGCTTCTGTCTGTTGGGATGTGGTCAGTTCCATATTTTGTAATATCGTTCTGTCATTGCTGCGTCTAACGTCTCCAAATTCTCTTCTTCACTATGGTATTACCATACAGAGGGAAGCAGATTCTTTGTGGTCTATAAGTCTTTGGCCTCCCTCTTTCTCATTCTTGAAACACATATTCTTACCCATTTTGTTCATCCTCTCCTACACCTACAAGTCACAGGGCAGTAAATTAGGGGCTTTTGAAAGGTCTTCTCTTGCTTTATAGAATGTCTCTACTTTCGCATTCTCCATACCACATAGTGTTGAACAAACTGCATTTATCTGTAGAGTTCTTTTTGCTTATTCTCCTCCTTACGCTGGGGTATATATAGGTGGTACAGTGAATAGAGAACCAGAATTGGAGTCAGGAAGACCTGAGTTCAAATCCAGCCTCAGACACTTACTGGCTATATAATCCTGAGCAAAGCTAGGTGACTCAGCGGATAAAGTGCTGGGCCTGAAGTCAGGAAGATTCATATTCCTGAATTCAAATCTGACCTCAGACACTTACTAGCTGTGTGACCCTGGGCAAGTCACTTAACCCTATTTGCCTCAGTTTCCTCATCTGTAAAAAAAACTAGAGAAAGAAATGGCAAACCATTCCAATATCTTTGTCAAGAAAATGCCAAATGGGGTCACAAAAGTCAGACATGACTGAAAAATTACTTCATTGAACTGAACTGAAACCCTATCTATCTCAATTACCTCAAGCAGACATCATAATAGCATTTACCTTGCCAGGCTGTCCTAAGGATCAAACTAGACATTCATAAAGGGCCTAACATAAGTACCTGTTATATAATAGGGACTTAATAAATGCTTATTCCCTCCCCTTTCTTTCCTTTAGCACTGCAAGAAAGCCTCCTCCCTCTGCTCACACAACCCCCACCCTAGGTCATCAAACCCCACCCTTATCCTCTCTCAGGGTAACTTAAAATAGCCTTGTAACTTGTCTCCTTGTTTCAAGTCTCCCACCCCTCCAATTCCACCTCCACATAAGCATCAAAGTGATATATCCAAAGCACAGGCCTAACTATCCCCCACTCCCACCCGCTACCCATTCAATAAACTCCAGTGGCCTCCTATTGGTCAAACGATCAAGATGTAGCATCAAATATAGTCCTTCGTTTGGCAGTGAAAGCCCCCGGCCTTGTATCTTGTAGGCATCTTGTACATACCCATATGTGTGCACACGTCATCTCCCTGATTAGGATGTAAGAACTTTGATGGTGGGGACTTTTTGGCCTTTCTTTATATTCCCAATGCTTAGCAACATGCTTGGCTCATAGTAATAATTACTTAATAAATGCTTGTGGATTGATTGCTCAATTGACAAAGTGTTCCCATGATTAATATTTCTTGTACCTTCCTTTTGTCTTCTGACTTAATTTATAGCAAAGATATAAATATTGACATGATTCACTTCCTCAAGTAGCAAACTGTCTATTGGTTATAGGAGGAGCATCTCACATTTAGAATCCCAACAACTGTTAATACTTACAGAATATCCCTAATATGCCTCTTAGCCTTCTTTGCTCCACTCTGTCATGTGAGTACCAAAAGGGAGTCAAAACCATTCTGTATTTTGCTTTGTTTCAAGAGTTGTCATGGCCAAAGAATGCATTATCAAGTGACCAGGCTTTTGGTAACAACACACTCCATACTTAGCTAAGCACAGAAAGCAAGCTCAATCTGTCCCTGGGACCATACACAAAATTTTTCCAACATTGAAGAACTTGCCAAGATTTGTGCTTTACTCGCATAGCCTTTGAGAACCCAGGGTCACCTCTACACAATAATGAGATATCTTATGGAGGGAGCCTACATACAAAAATTTATTCTGGCAGCTACGCTGAAATGGATGTGATGGAAGAAAGAATGAAGTTAGACCTTTGGGGAAGCTATTACAATATTCCAGGTGTGTGAATAAGGGCTTAGATGTGTAATAAGCATAATAAGGGCTTATATCGGGTTGTTGGGAGTAGGAAAGGAGAGGAGGGGACAACTGTAGCTAAGGTGGATTGAATAGCACTTGGAAAATGGCTGGATATAAGAAATGAGAAAAAAGAAAGAGTCAAAGATAACTCCATGGTTTCTTTTAATATGTTGTGCTAGCCAAGTGATTCAGACACATAATGAACAAATTCTGTTTCCCACTCATTGAATGTGAAATACTGGTCCTCATCCAGATGGAGTTGTCTTTTGGGAAGTGGAGATTCAGGTCTGGAGCATAAAAGATTGGTAAAAATCACAAATCTATTAAAAGAAAGTACTAATTGACTGAAGAGCAAAAACAGTATTCCCAAAAGTCCCAGGAGAATATAGAGCAACTTATTCTTGATGTTTAATTATTGACCAAGTGCCATAATGTTGATACTGCTATTGTTGATTATCACAAAACAGTTCCATACATGGCTTATTCACATATTGCAAATATATAAAACAGACCCAAGTAAATAGAACTGAGTATGTCTTCAAAGTAAAGGACTTGAACCAAAACATCTTATTAAATCACTTGATATACATGGATGACATGAAAAAGTAGGGCTCCATTTAATAAATGCCAGCAGCAAGATTTGAAGCATGGTTTTCTCCTTGCCAAGTCTAATGTTCTTTCCACTAAGTATTTTATACTGCTGTTAGAGTTTTTAAAAATCTTTATAAGAGAAAAAACCCATGGGAATGAGACAAAGATTGGATGCCTGGAATCATGAAATGTTAAAATTGGACCTGAACAATAAATATGCAGTAATGGGGCAGAAAACTGACCTTGGAAGAAGGAATATGTGGATTCAAATCCTGCCTCTGACATTTATTAACTATGTCAACCTGAGCAAGTCACAACTTCCCTCAGCCTCAATTGTCTTATCTGTAAAGGGAAGAAGTTGGACAACATGGTCTCTGACATTCTTTTCAGCTCTAAATCTATGATGTAGTCCAACCTCCTTATTTTACATATGATGAACCTGAGTCCTCAAAGAATTATTTAAGTAACTTATCCAAGATCACAATGTAGTCGTATCTCCTGCCATCTAGTCCAGGATTTTTTTTCTACTCTGCCATAAGAGAAAAGGAGAAGCCTGGAGTAACAAGTCCAGCACCAAAAACTGACTTTTTCCACAGGAAAGTTTTGCCTGAGACTGACCCTATTATTCCATGGGTGTATCCTTTGGGGAAAAAAATCCACCCCCAAATCTGTAGGTGGAATGATTGCTCAGGATGATTTATCTGTGTAGGATTCTTATTTGAGAAATTACAAAGCAAAATTATTTACTCAATAGTCTGCCTATAAAATTAAAGTTTACTGGTATTTCTGCAAAGAGGTGAAAATGATATATTGCCTCCTTCTGACTCACTTTGAGCACTAAAAAAGGAGGGACCCCCCTGGCTTTATCAGAAAAAGATGTCCACATGAAAGACATCTGGTGCCTTATCTTTTTCAAGCCTGTGTTAATTTGGAAAGGACTTTCAGAAGCTTCTAGAAAGGGAATCTTGGCTTAACCTGAAATCAGCCTATAGGATGCTGTCTTGCTGATGTAGTCCTTCAATCTCAGTGTTTCATTGGCTATGCTCAACATGACATCCTCCCCAGGAACTTAACATGGCACACAGTGAGCAGTATCTTTATATTATTTGAGTGTGGGTCACTGGAGACAACCTTTAAATGAAAATCAGGGAGACCAGAGTGGGTTTCAGGGATTGCTGAGTCATAGCTGCAGTTATAAAAAGTCAAAGTTTTCATTAAAAAGCACTTTCAGTCACTTACTGATTTGGGGATGGACATAAAATACCAATGGGTGGTATCTCATGAAAAAGAGAAGAAATGAGGTTATCAGGGGAACGTTAGTTAAAGTGTCTTGAATTTCTATAATGAGATAAAAATAAACTTGTCTGAGAAGCACCTACAGGAAAGGAATACTAATAATGAGGGGGGGGGGAAATGCTAAAGGGAGCGTTAGTTAGACTTTTTCTTCTTTCCTCTATCTAAAAATTCAGCCCCCTCTCCTTGCTTTGTATTTCTGCCTATATAGCAAAAAGAGTGTCACTTGGAGTTCCTTTTATCAAGCAATAAGCACATGGTTTTAGTCAGGATGTGGTCAGTATCAGTCACAGTATTCAAGAACTCTTTTTTGTATTCACCTTTTAACAAACTCCTACAGGGTCATGAAAGAAGACTAAAGTTGAGACAAGGATTATAAAAGCACAGAAGAAAAGTGACTATCTTGATTTATCCATATTATGACAAAGTATTTCTAGTTTATCAAAGGGTACCAAGGAGTAGCTGTGGGGAAAAGAGAAGGGAGGTGAGGGGAAGTGAGTCACTCCCTTTATTTGCCTCCATTGTCTCTCCTCATTTAATTGTTGGTGGGGGTTCCCAGGCTGTCTAAAGCAACTTGGAGGGAGTCTCTGTTTCTGTCTCTCTTTGTCTCTGTCTCTCCGTCTCTGCTCTTTCTCCTCTCTCTTTGTCTCTGTTTTCTCCCCCTCCCTCTCTCTCTCTCTCTCTCTCTCTCTCTCTCTCTCTCTCTCTCTCTCACACACACACACACACACACACACACACACACACACACACACACACACACACACGCATACCCCTCTCTCTGTCTGTATGTCTCTCTCTCTCTCTCTCTCTGTCTCTCTCTCTGTCTCTCTCTGTCTGTCTCTGTCTCTGTCTCTGTCTCTGTCTCTGTCTCTGTCTCTCTCTCTGTCTCTCTCTCTCTCTCTCTCTCTCTCTTTCAATACAACTTTCCTGACTACTCTCAAGAGGAGGAATTAGTTAGCTTAATTCCAGCTTGGCTCCTTCCCACCTAACACTGGTTACACAAAAGAGCAACAGAAATAGTGAATAGTAAGTAAACCAATTTATTCAAACAAAACAGTAAATAGAAGCTGAGGACTTTATACGGATTACAATAGAGCAACGAAGACACAAGAGTAAAGAAGCCGTTCAGTTGGAAGTGAGATAAAACCCTGCAGCTCAACCAAAAAGAGAAGGAACTCTGTCAACAATGAGAAACTGCTCTCAGCTGTCCCTAGAGTTGGAAACACTACAAATCAAGGGATAGGAGGGGAGCTGTTTTCCTCACATGTATCTGGCTCTGAGGCCTCCTATTAGATACTCATTATTTAGGAGACCTGCCTCTCTCAACACGTCTCTCCCCAAGTCTTTCTCCCAAGCGTCTTCCATCAAGTTCTCTTCCATAGGTATAAAGCGAAGCACTCAGCATTTTTCCAAATAAGAGATCTCCCTCTGTGTACACAGCATGCGACATGAGGCTTTCCCTTTGGAAAAACTTGTTACCTCTCCTGATGGGGATGTGTCTCACTCTTTCATTCCACCTTTCCCTACCTTATCCCTCCTAAACCCATCCTTCCACCACCAGCAAGACATCCCTTCTACCCATCAATACTTTCTTAGGTCATATGTCTGCTCTGAATTCATTTTCTTCCTTCGCAGATTTCAATCTAATGGCCATTTGTAACTCTACTCTCTTCGCAAACACTTTGCCCCCTTGACTTACCAACACTCTTCTCTTGCCAAACCAGCCTTTCCATCATCATCCACTGCCTCTGCTCCTACCTACCTGCTGCTAAATGCAACTGGAGGAAATATAACAAACATACTTCCCAAGTACCTTACAAATTCAGGCTAGACAACCTCCACTATGCCTCATTATATAGCAAATACATATATAATTATTATATATTTATATATTATATCATTATATTTCATATGATATAGAAAATCTAATATAATGTGTAATATATAATAATATATAATAAATTATATTATATATATTATATATAGACAGACAATAATATGTATGTATATACACACATGTGTATATGTATGTGTGTGTATATAAAATTTTCCAACAAAAGCTATTTCAAACCTTCTTTCATGCCTCAGCCTCATTTGAGGCTCCAAGTACTTGGCAATACTAATGCAGGACTATGTGCGCTATGGCGTCCACACCTCTTCCTTCTCACTTTCTCTCAGCTGAGGACATTGCCTTATGCATAACTGAGAATACTGAGGCTCTCTGACAAAAGCTCCTCCTTCTCCTGTTCTCCTCATCTCAAAACCTCTTGATATCATTCTCCTCTTTTCTCCCTGTCTCTGAAGAAGAGATGGCATTTCCCCTTGCCAAGGCCAGTCCCTATATACGTGTATTTGATCCCATCTGCTCTCATCTCCAGCTAATTACATCCTCAATCATCTCCCCTCTTGAGTAGTCAATCCCTCTCTGTCTATTGATTTCTTTCTCACTAGTAGTCTTCAAACATATCCAATTCTGCCCTATACTAGAATAAATAAATAAAAATAAAAAGTTCACTAGGTGCTGCCATCCCTTCAAGCTACCATTCTGTATTTCTCCTCTCTTCCCGTTGAACAAACTGTTTACATTCACTGCCTTCACTTCACCCTTCACTCACTTCTATCCCTCATGTTGTTGCATTCTAGCTTTCAACCTCATCACTCAACTGTACGCAGCTCTGTCAAAAGTTATTGAGTGGGGCAGCGAGGTGAATACAGCACTGGCCCTGGATTCAGGAAGACATCGATTCAAATTCGGCCTCAGACTTACCAGCTGTGTGACCTCGGGCAAGTCACTTAACCCCAATTGCCCTGCCTTCTGCCTTCCAAAAAAAGAAAAAGCTATTGAGGATCTCTTAATTGTCAAAACTGGTGGTCTCATCTTAGTCCTCATCCTTCTCAACCTATTTCCTGCATTTGATATGCAGCACTTTCATGTCAAGGCTTCACCTCCATGACGTCACGGTCCTCTTCAAGAACAAAGGACAAACAAGAACAGCTGCATTTGATGTGGGTGAGCATCCTCAGCTCCTAGAAATTCTGTTCTTTCCAGGTTCTCATAACACTCACTACTCTTTCCTGTTTTTCCTCCTATCTGTCTAGAGCCATTCCTATTCAATCTCCTTTTCTGACTCACCATAAATATTCCACTTCCTATCTGTGAGTATTCTCCAAAGTTCTGTCCTAGTCTCTCTTCTCTGCTTTTTCTGCCATCTCTCTCAGTAACTTCATCAGTTTCTACGGGTTTAGCTATCATCTGCACATGGATGACTCTCAAATCCATACATCTAGCCCCAGTCTCTCCTCTGAGTTTCAGTAACATATCATTAATTTTCCATAGGACTTTTCAAACTGGATGTCCCAAAGACATCTCAAATTTAACGTGTCCAAAACTGAAATTATCTTTCCCCAAAAACTTTCCCCTCTTCCAAAGTTTCCATCATTCTTCCAGTCACGTAGTTGTGTTACCTTGGCACTATCCTTAACTTCTCACTCTTCCTCATATTGCATATCCAATTTTACCTTCATAACATCTTTCACATTCAATCTCTTCTTTCTACCCACATAAATACCACCTGAGCTGAGGTTCTCCTAACTTCTCACCTAGAGTACTGTAATAGCCTCCTAATAGGTCTTTCTGCCTCAAGACTTTCACTGCTTGGGGCGGCTAGGTGGCACAGTGAAGAGAACACTGGCTCTGGAGTCAGGAGGACCTGAGTTCAAATCAGGCCTCAGACATGTAACAAAAAACTAGTCATGTGACCTTGGGCAAGTCAATTAACCCCAATTGCCCTACCTTCTCCCCTCCAAAAAATAAGCAAAAAAAAAAAAAAAAGACTTTCACTACTCCAGTTCACCCTAAAAACTGTAGCCAAAATAATTTTCTTCAAGCACATGGGTCTGTCCATGTGACTCCCCTACTCACTCCACTTCAACAATTTCCTGTTGTTTCTAGAATAAAATATAAATTTCTCTGTTTAACTTTGAACCCAACCTATCTTTCCAGTCTCATAGGACATTACTCCCCCTCCCATAATCTGCAATCTACCCAAATTGTCCTTCTCTCTGTTCCTTACTCATGACTGCCCTTATACCTTTGCACTGGACATTCCATGTTTCTGGAAGGCACTTCCTACTTATCTACATTTCACATAGTCCCTTTCTTCCTTGAGGCTCATTTCAAGCACTGTCTTCTGCATATTATCTTCCTCAAACCCCTCAACTGCTAATGTTCTTTCTCCCAGACTCTTTTGATGTGACTGCTTTGCATGCGTATTCATTTATTCACTTCATATTTTTACTGTGTTTTTATATGTACTTATTACACACACTTGTCCATTAGTGTAAAAGCTTCTTGGGAGTGGAAATTGTTTCATTCATTGTACTTCCATTCCCAGTGCAGTGCCAGGCACATAGTAAACACTTAATAAATACTTGTTGATTGATTGATTGATTTGCCCAAGGCCACACAGATGGCTGATTTCAGAATAGAACTACAACACAGGTGTTCTGATTCCTGCTCCAGCACAATTTCTACCATTCCATGTTTATAAAACATAAGATCTGCCTCTCTTGTAGAAATAGGGAACTTAAAAGTTAAGACCAGTAAGGATTTCTATGGTAGATCAGCTCATGAGCCAGCTAATAGGTCTAATAGGTCTTTCCGCCTCAAGACCTCAAAAAATTAGAGACCTCAAAAATCAGTCTCTAATGGTACCACCAGGAAATTTAGTATATTTTATGTCAGCCTTACTGTTCAGGATCATTCCCCTAAACAATCCTAATTCCCCTTAATAGCCTTTTTGAATCTGTCACCTAGTCTACAGCAGAAAAAGTGCCAGGTTTGAGCTCAGAGAACTAGGATTTAAATACTGCATTCTACCTGTATGATGGTACGCAAGTCTTGAAACCCCTTTGAGTTTCAGTTTTTTCATGGGGAAAATGAGGTCATTGAACCAGATGCCATCAAGGCCTCTTCCAGCTCTGAATCTATGTTCCTGCGAATTTATCTAAACCCCTTTTGAAGCAATATACATTTGGAATCTACATCACCTCTGGAGGTTACAGTATACATACCTAGAGTTTACTGTATTCCTTGATTTCACTAACCAGGTAGAATTTATTTAATTCATCCTAAGTAGATAGGTTTAAAGCTTCTGGGTGCTCAAATTGTGTTCATTCTCAATCAAATCAATCAGTCAATCAGCAAGTATATTATTAAGGTTCCAATATGTGCCAAATACTGCACTAGACATTAGGGTTACAAAGACAAAAAAAAAGATCATAATCTCTGCCCTCAAGGAGGTTTATACCCTCTTGGAGGAAATAAATTTCAATCATAATCCTATATATGCTGCATGTATTAGTCATTTTTCCTATCCTCCCCATTCTTCTGATTATTTAAATTGCCCTTCTCTGGACTTTCTGGATCCATTCAGTCTTTCTTGAAGTAGACAGAGCTATGTATGGTACACAAGATTCCAGATGTAAATATATCATGCATGCCACAAGGGTTGAACCTATCAAACAATCAACAAGCCTTTTAAATATTCAAATAAACATTTATTTTCTCTCCTTCCCACCTCGCCTTATTACTGAAAAAAAAAATTTTTAACCTTGTAATAAATACAAAAAGACAACTAAAACAAATTTCACATTACCCATGTCCAAAAATGTATACATTGTTCTGCATATTGAATCCATCCACTCTCTGTCAGAAGACGGCTAACACTATTCATCATTGGCTCTCCGATCACTGTTGTTCATGGCATTGGTCAGAGTTCTTAGGCTTTTCAAGGTTGTTCATTTTTACAAGGTTGTTGCCACCACATAAATCATTCTCAAGTTCTATTCACTTCACAAAACATCATTTCATATGAGTCCTCCAAAGTTTCTCTGAAACCATCTCTTTTTATTATTTCTTATAGTACAATAGTATTCAATGACATTCATATACCATAATTTGTTCAGCCACTCCCCAGTTGATGGACACCTCCTTGGTTTCTGGTTCTTTGATACCACAAAAGGGCTGTCATAAATATTTATGTACATACGGGTCCTTTCCCTCTTTCTTTGATCTCCCTGGGATATAGGATTTTTATATGTTATCTCTGGGTCAAAGGGTATACAAAACTTAGCAACTTTTTGGGCATAGTTCCAAATTGCTTCCCAGAATGGCTAGATCAATTGGTATTTCCTCCAACAGTTCATCAATAGGCCTGTTTTTCCCACAATCCCTCCAACATTTGTCATTTTTTTCTCCACTTTGCCAGTTTGCTACATGTGAGGTAAAACTTCTAAATTGCTATAATTACAATTTGGAGCATTTTTTTTTTCAGTTGGCCATTGAGAACTTGGATTTGTTCCCTTGACCACTGCCTATTCACACACCTTAACCATTTATCAATTGGATAATGCTTATTATTCTTATAAATTTGAATTATTTCCTTATATATCTTAGAAATGAAACTTTTATCAGAGAAACTGACTCAAAATATCTTTTTTTTTGCTGATTAACTGTTTCCTTTCTAATCTTAATTTTGTTTGTATAAAACTTTTAATTTAGTATAATTGAAATTTCCCATTTTATTTTCTATGACCCCTTCTATCCCTTGTTTGGTCATGAATTCCTCCCCTAAGGTTGAAAAGGTAATTTCTTATTAAATTCTCTAATTTGTTTATGATGTGAACTTTTTACATTTAAGTCATGGATCATCTGGAGCTTATCTTGGTATTTAGTATTAAGTGTTGGTCTAAATCTAATTTCTGCCAGAATGCTTTTGAGTTTTCCCAATAGTTTTTGTCAAATAGTGAGTGTTTATCCTAGAAGCTGGATCTTTGGGGTTTATTGAACACTATGCTAATGCATTTGCTTCTATGTATTATGAACCCAGTCTATTCCACTGATCTATCTGTAGCTGTTTAAAAAAAAAGTACCAAATATTCCAGATAGTTTAAAATGTGGTACTGCTAGGACTCTTTCCAACATTTTTCAGTATTGCCCTTGATGTTCTTGACCTTTTGTTCCTCCAGATGAATTTTGTTATTATTTTCTACCTTTATAAAGTAATCATTTGGTAGTTTGATCGGCACGGCATTGAAAAAGTAAATTTATTCAGGTAGTTTTTCCAGTGTGAAAAATATTGGCCCAACCTACTTATATGCAAATAATATTTCTCCAATTATTTAGGTCTGTCTCTGTTTCTGTGAAGTGCATTACAGTTATATTTACAAAGTTCCTATCTGTACCTTGGTAGGCAGATTCTAAAGTATTTTATATATTCTATAGTTACTTTTTTTGTTGGTAACATATAGAAATACTGGTGAATTATGTAGACTTAATTTGTATTCTTTAACTTATTCTGCAACTTTGCTAAAGTTATTGTTTCAATTAATTTTGATTTGATTTGCTAGGGTTCTCTAAGTAACTACCATATCATCTGCAAAAGGCAATACTTTTGTTTCCTCTTGCCTATGTTTAGTCCCTTGATTTGTTTTTCTTATCTTATTGTTATAGCTAGCATTTCTATATCAAATAATAGTGGTGATAAAGGACATCCCTACTTTGCTCTGATCCTTTTGGAAAAGGCTTTAGTTTATTTCCATGAAAATGATTCCCATGATATTCAAAATTTGAGCTGGCTCCAGGTTTTGATAGATACTACTCATTATATTAAGGGAAAATGTATTTATTTCTATGTTTTCTAGTATCTGCTCAGAAACAGGTGGTGTATTTTTTCAAAAACTTTTTCTTTACTGATGTATATAACTATAATATTTTGTTGTTCTTATTATTAATGTTTCTAGTTTTAATATTGAACTAACCCTGAATTCCTGGTAAAAATTGAGCCTGATCATAGTATATAATTTCTGTAAAATATTGTTAGAGCCTTTATGTTAACATTTTATTTGAAAATTTTGGTCAGTATTTGTTAGGAATATTTTCTACAGTTATCTTTTCTGTTTTGAATCTCCCTAGTTTAAGTATCAAAATGATATTAGTGTCATACAAAGAATTTGATAGGATCCTTTCTTTTCCTTTTTTCAGTCTGTTATTGGAGTTAATTGTTCTTTGGATGTTTGAAGGTATCAAAAAAGGAGGTAATTGACAGTGTCAAAGGCTGCAGAGAGGTCAAGAAGGACGAAGATTTAGAAATGGCTATTGGATTTGGCAATTAAGAGATCATTGGTAACTTTGAAGAGAACAATTTCGCTTGAATTATGAGGCTATAAACCAAACTGAAGAGAATTAAAAAGAAAGTGAAAGGAAAGGAAGCAGAGGGTAAATTGTGGAAGACCTTCTCAAGCAAGGATGGAGAGGAGAGATATAGGACAACAGCTAGCAGAGACAGATGGGTCAAGAGAGAATTTTTTGATGATGGACACATACGTATATTGGTAGGCAACAGGAAAGAAACCAATAGACAAGGCGAAATTGAAGATAAGTGAAAGATGGAGATAATAGATGGCACAATTTGCTGGGGAAACTGAGATGAAATGTACATGAAGAGGGATTTGTCTTGGCAAGGAAAAGGACCACCTCCATGTGAAATCGGGGGGAGGAGAGAGATGAAGAAGGCATCTTGTTTATGTGGGAAGAAGAGGGAGCTCTCTGTGAATACCCTCGATATTTTTAATGAGATATGAGGCAAATTTTTTAAATATGAGGAGAGGGGGGGTGGAACAATAGGAGGTTTGGGGAGAGATGGAAAAGTTTTGAAAAAGTGCCTTGGTGAATAGGAGATTGCATTGATTAGGTAGGTATTTAAAAGGATTTTTTTTTTTGCCCAAGTATAATGTTTTTCATCAACAACCACTTTTTAAGCTGCTACCACTAATCTATCTACTATGGTAGATATGTTGATAAGAAGACAAAAATGAAATAGTCCCTGCACTCAGGTTTACAATCTAGGGGGAGAGGCAAGGTGCACATATATAATTGTATCCAAAAAAGAAACAAGATAATTTGGAAGGAGAGGAAGCACTAGTAGTCAGGAGAAGCATGAAGTTTTCATGCAGAACGTGGTACTTGAGCTGATCCTTAAAGAAAAGAAAATGGGGATCTAAGAAGGGCAGGGGAGGAGAGAGTGAATTCTAAACATAGGAAAGAGTTACAAAGGTCTAATATGGGTTAAGGAAGTGCTGTATATGAAGAACAAGAAGTATTCCAGTGTAGTTGAACCATTTGTGCAAGAAGACAAGTAATAGTGGTGGTAAGAGGATGAGGCAAAGGAGGAAGAAGAATAACTAATATTGATGTAGTAAATTCATATTAGCAAAGCACTTCACAAATATTTCATTTGATCCTCACAACAATCTGTGGGGTGGTTACTGTTACTATTCCCAATTTTCAGTTGAGGAAATTGAGGTACAAAGAAGTTGAGTGATTTTCTGATGGGCACATAAATAACTAATGTCTAAGACAGTATTCAAACTCAGGTCCTTCTGATTCTAAGCCCAACATTCTATCTCCTTGTATAATTCTATAGTTTAGAACCCAATCAAACCTTTTAAACAATCTTTAGAAAGCTTATTGAAAGTCTTCCTTATCCACATGCTTATATTCTACCTCAAATAATAAAAATCAATTAGCAAAGCTGTTTTTTTCCTTATAGAAATTTTATAAGAAAATGAAAATATAACTCCAGTGGGTTATATTTAAGCATTCACTAGAGAGGCAATGAGTATAGTGGCTGGACAACTGTCCTTTAAACCCGAGTTTCAATCTTTTGAGTCTATATACTTTGACTTTAACATGTATTAGCTAATGACCATGAGAAAGTGACTTAATCTCAGATTCTCCCAAGAAGCTCTAAGAATAAAAGTCACAGAAGAGTTGTATTGGCAAAAGAATTGTGCTAGAACTGATAAAATGATAGAGCTAGACCAACAAAAAAGAAATATTCAGTGACACAATAATGTAACAAATTTGGAAGCAACTTGTTGTTTATGATTCTCAGAGTTCCTCTGTTACCTGTCTTATGGAATGAAGGCGTGATGGCGGTTCTCTGGCATAGCCCTAATAGCTAACATCTTATCACAAAGACCAGTGTGAGAAAAAATAAATAGTATTTATATTATCCCAAATTTTTCAGCAACGGAAACTAAAATGAAAAGAGATAGACTGATTTGCCCAATTAGTTGACATAACAGTGTCAGTGGGAAGAGAACCAAGGACTTTGGAGAGTTACCTGGAAAGGAGTATTACGTAACACTCATGCTCAGCTCACAAGTGTCATGGCAAAATTGAATCGTTAAACAGTACTAGACCTACCAAGCAGATAACTGAAACTATCAGACTGAATAACTTCATAGAATATAGCCATTTGAGTTTGTAGATTTTGACTTTTCCCTCCAAAGTTCAGTGAACCAGAGTAATAAGAAAAAGAAAGAACTCTTCCATAAATTCCCAGGAGTCTTCTGTTAAATAAAAGGTATTGACGGTTTATCAGTCTGTTCATTCTATAAACCCCTACCTCCTGTAGTTCCTAATGCTTATTAAATCATAGCAGATTCTTTCTCTAATGCTCATTAAATCATAGAAGAATCTTTCTTTTGGACATTCAGCAAGGGAGAGAAGGCATTTTTCTCCTCTATCTCTCCTCTTCCAGTGGCAGTGGCAGCTACCAGCATGTGGCAAGAAAAACCTGTGTTTGTCAAACGTGTGATTCTATACTATACACCTTCTGCTTTTTCTTTCTTTCCCTGAGCACAAGTGAAAAACTAGCAAACCTGAGAAAAGGATGGTTCTATCGTTGAGAGACAGGAGCCCAGATGTTTTCAATCTTTGGTCTAGGGTTTCTGAATTCAAGTTCTGGGCATCAGTCAATAAGAAGGAGTAAGGCTTCTCAAAGGAAAAGATGGGTGATTACAGTCTCATCCTGAAATCTGAAGGACTAAAGAGTCAGGTTTGGTCAAATCCAGATCTTCTGCGTTGTTTGGGAAATATGGATCTAAGGAATTCTATCTGTGCTTCAGTTAGTTGCTGCCTTTTCTTAAACTTGGAAGGTCCATTTCAGGATCTCTCGACTTAGACTGCCTGCAGGTATATTCGACTCACATGTGCTTTCTTAATCCACTTAGCTTCCAAACTTCTGCCCCAGAACTGAGTTGTCCTGATTGATGAGTGAATCAGCACTAATTCATCTAGCCTACTATATCTACCTGGCCTCAGATGAGACCAGTTTTCACATACAATCAACCTTCTGCCTTGGCTACCTTCTTTGCTATCTGCCCTACCACTGTCACTTATAACACACACACATGCACGCACACATACACCCTTTTGCTTTGGAAACTTTAATTAAATCAATATCTCCATTACTGCTGAAAACTCCATACACCATCCCTGTGACTGTACCCTTTCTCAACAACTACTACTGCATATGTATCTGTTGAAATGTAAACTCCCTGAGGACAGTGACTAGTAGTCCCTCATACCTGGAATTCACTCTGTCCTCACATGGCTTCATAGAATCCCTAGCTCCCTTCCGAGAATACCTCAGTCTCATGAGGCCCTCCCTGATTCCCACAAGTAATTAGCATCCTCTCCCTTTTGTATTCTTTCACATATTGTTTGTATTTGCTAACTATATTATTTTAAATTAAATTTAAATTATTTTAAAATTAAATTATTTTAAATTAAATATTATTTTAAACCTATTTTAAACTCTCTGGATAAGGTAAATTCCTTGAGGGCAGTTGCTGTCCCATTTGTTTTTCTTTGTACCTTTGGAAAAATACCCATCCTGGAATAGATAAATGTACTGAATTGAAAAGTGGTCAAGAAAGACCAAAGGTCACAGCTAGGTCAGTATGATTAGATGGTTCACCTACAACATGTTCTGATTGGTCAACAGCATCTATAAGTAGACACCTACTCTGTAAAAGCAGAGAAAAGTGGCAGAAGCAAAAGGAGCCAGAAGAGACAAGGCGGGAGGGGAAGAGTGAAGGGGCAAAAAGAAAAAAACAGTGGGCTAGAAAAGCTAATGCTGAAACTGCCGTAGCAACATTAGAAACAGTTAAAAAAAAAAAAAAGGAAACTCTGCCCTTTGAGGGCAGAGTGGAGAGTCAATTTTAAAGAGACAGAAATTAGAACAACTGGAGTTTGGGGGGTGGTAAATCTGTATCTAAGGAGCCCCCCAAAGAGAGCACTGTGTCAGTCTGTATCTGTATTTGGTAAGGCAAATAGAACACTGTTTTTATGAGGAAGTAAGTTGACAATAGCATGCCATAGTCTACAAAGATTAAGTTTCAGGTCACTCAAAGGGAAATGAAAAGACATGTGGCGAACATGAGTAGGCAGCAATATGTTACCAACCAAAAATGTCACAAGGCAAGTGGCATAAAAGATGTCATTAGAGAGAAGTGTGACAGGAAATGAAGGTGGGTAAAAATGTGGCAAGAGTGAGGAAAAATCAATAAACCTCCCTCGTGTTTCCCTAAATATCCATAAGATGTAAAGAAAATTAGTATGTTGGGTGGACCTTCTAAGTCCTAAGTATGTTGGGTGGACCTTCAGAGAAGGATTTACAGAAAAATATAGACAAGAGTTACAGAGGATGACAGGGAAGGTAGGTTACAACCTACATTATTGGAGGATATGCCCCCAAGTGACATCAGTGACATATCTTTAAGAAAGCAAGTCCATAGACATTGTGCTTCACATCCCCTCTATCTGCACTCAAATCAATAACTACTTCGACAGCATAGTTAAATACATATTTATAATGAGGAACCCCATGTATCAATAAAGACTAAATTTTTTTTAAGAGACAGGAAAATACATAGTACTGTAATGGAGGGGGGAAATCCTCTGAAATGTTGGAAATTTAAAAGGTTGTGAGCTTCAATTATTTAGAAAATCACCCATTTAAACTATCCTACTCCTCTGCCTGTATTAACAAATGTATTAATGCAGTTCCTAAAGACTGTACTCTCCAAAGGATGGACTGAAAATTCACTATATTATTTGTGGAGATGAATATTTTGATACTTCTGTATTAATACAGAACCACTATTTTGTCAATATGGATACTCCCTCCACTGGCACGGATCCCAGCCTCTAAATGCCTCATATGGTGGGATTCCTACCCCTTTTGTCCCATAGAGGTTCCCATAGAGGATCTCCCCAACGCATTAGAGATTTTCCCCTCAGTCTTCAAATACTTCCAGACACCAGTTGAATATTCCGTCTGTCCAATTGTCTCCCCTCAGTCTTTCTCTTGGTTATTGCCCTACTTCCTTTCCCAGTTCTACTTATCATTGATAATCTCTTGTGCACAAGGAGATAAAGAAAGGAGAAAACACCACCTACCAAGTTGCATTAATTCTGTGCATCAAAAAGAATTTCAGATCACTTCAAAGAAAATCTATATTGTAACTATTTTAACAGAAACATTTGCTGTAAAAATAATTTTAAAAAAACTTAAAAGCAACTTTCTGACTCTGCAATTCCCTTTCAAGATCCCATTCCTAACCCTCTGCCACATTCTCTATGGTATATAATTTTTTTTCCTGAGGATCTGTTACTTCCATTCAAAAACTATTTATTAAGCTCCTGCCATGCACCAGGTACCCACCTAAGCCTTTGCACATAACTGATTTATTATGTCACTACAATGACATACGAGATAAAAAAAATGTGACAATTATCATCTCCTGATGATGAGTTGATGAACTTTCGAAGTTAAAAACCTGAGTGCCTACCTATCTATTCGAGGCAACCTCTTCCAAAAGCTAATGAGAACTGAAACCAGGACCAGATGGGTTCCATAAATTCCAAGTAGCAAAACATTTTGGAGACTCGTGCATTGTGAGGGCTAATTTTTGTCTATTTTCATTAAGACAATGAAACACCTAACCCTCACACCCTCACACCCCCCCACTCCACCCCATTAAGGTTAATTCATTTTCGCCATGATTCTTCTAGCCACTTTGTCACTCAAATTACTTTCAGTTCCCCTTTCTGCTGTCTCCACTTGATGTTAGGATGGGCCAAGAATTCTGCCCTCTTTTGTGTAGCTATCAGGAAGTAATGAGTCACCAATCCCTTGCAGAATCCATCTCAAAAACGTTCCCACACCTGCCATGCAGATAGGTTCCAAGGAATGAGGTAGGGCAGAGAAGGGGAACTTTTAGGGGAGTCAAATGTTAGTGTCCAAAATCACTAAAAGATGAAAGAAAACTAAGACCTAGAAATGAAGTGGAGACAGAATCAGCCAGGAAGGCGGATTGTGTATAACTTGAGAGGTTAATATTCGAACTAGAAATCATAAGGAGAACCTGGGGAAAAGTAAGTTAAGAATATAAAAACATACAGGATGTCCCAAAAGTTTTGGCTTAAAGCTGAACTAAGACTTTTGGGACACCCTGTATAAATCAATTGAGGAATTTAGGGGCAAAGGGGGAAATGGATGCAGTATGTCAACACAACTGGAAATAGAATCTCATTGCTCTAAGCTTCTGAACTAATTCAGGATTTAAATAACTAGGGGTTGGGGGGAGGAGCAAGGACGTAATTATGGGACATAATCTATCCCTTTGCTGCTTTACAACTATATAAAACATTTGGATTTAGCCTGCAAGCCCCTGGAGGATTGAGGAGTATATGTTTTATTTCTTAGGTATCTTCTAAGTGCTAGATGTGCTTTCCCTGCCTTAGATTGAAAGGGCAACTCACCAAACTATTTCACTCTAAGGACAAAGGATGCTCCTAGGTACTATAAAGAACACATTGGCAAAACAATCATGGAGAAATGGTAATGGAAGGACCAGACTGACAGCTCATTCTGACTGAGAACAAATTGAGGGAGAAGGCAGGAAAGGGGAGGGGACAGAAGTGGGAGAGTAAATAAATTAACCAGTGGCTCATTATACTTCTATGAAATCAAAGAATTTTATGGAATAATACCAACAATACCAATAATACCAACAAGCTGGCTTAAAGTCTGAACCAGAGGTGATTGGGGAGGTGGGGTGGAAGGGAATCTTAAAGTAATAGTATCCCTAACCCAAGTTATTACTGCCATTCCTTTCAGCATTATTTCTCCTATCAACACTCAAGGGCTGAAGTGTTAGCTTAAGATTTTCATCCTTAATGCTGACTTCCTCATGTTTGTGGATTTCAAATCATACCCCTAAGATTACTTAATGCAGTTAAATATTCTGGTGTCTGGAGAATGAATACAAAATGGGACTCAAGAGAGAAATTATTTTTGTCCCTGGCTGCCCTCACTCTTTAGCCACGGGTCCTCAAGACACCAGTAAATATAATCCTATATGCTCCTACTAATAACTGAGCACTGTCCAAGAGCTCCGGAAGTTTCGTTTCCAAGCACAGTGCAGTGGAGAAATTGCCTTGAAACCAATAGGCTATAATTTCTCTTCCAGTTCTGTACTTTATAAAGAAAATGAGATTTCTACTTCAGATTACAAAGTCATTTTTTGTTTTCGTTTTGCTTTTGAAACACTTAAAGTAAGCTGAGAAATTTTCAGGCCCAAAAGATCTAGGGGATACATCTGATACATAATTTACTCTTTCTTTTTCAAAGCTGCTACCTTTTTTGTCTTTTTTTTCTCCTTCCTTTTTAAAAGCTATATTGTTACATTTCTGATGAAGAAACAGTGCCATGAAAGAAAAAGGGCTGGACTTGGAGTCAGAGAACTTGAGTTTGAATCCTGCGCCTCTTACTTCCTGGGTGACCTTGGACCCTTCACATCTGTAGAACTTATGTTTCTTATAAAATAAAGGCACTGGGGTTAGATGACTTCCAAAACATTTCTTCCGGCTCCAAATCTATGATTTTACGATTTAAATTAAACCTATATCCGGGCAGTTAGGTGGCACAGTGAATAGGACACTGGCCCTGGAGTCAGGAGGACATGAGTTCAAATCCAACCTCAGACACTTAACACTAACTAGCTGTGTGACCTTGGGCAAGTCACTTAACCCCAATTGCCTTGCCTTCTATCCTCCAAAAAACCATTTTTTTTTAAATTTTCATCTCCCTATCCATAGCATAGTTTTATAAATTGCTTTCTTTCTCTACTTGACTATGTAAATGCTCAAGTCCATCTCTTCCTTATCTCTAATCATTTTATCCACATTTTAATTCTTCCCTATTTAAGGTTTCTCCTAATGGATATTTCTAATTATGAGCATTGGATAAATAACTTCTGTAGTCTTCAGTGTACAGGGTAGATACCATATGACTCGTTCATATTTTAAGGGATGGTTTCTTAAAGGTTCCAAAGCTTGTGAGAGGTAGAATCTAGTTATATTCAGCTGTTATTTCATCAGCCAATCCCACGGAAGGATGAAAATTCTCTAGATAACGGGATTGAGAGCTGGAAGAGTCCTTAGATACATGGGGTGTGCTGGCACCAGCTCATATGAGATTGCAAGTGCCAACTGTTAAATCAGCAAACTACAAATCAAAAGGACTGTCATTTGATTTATTGTTTTGTTGTTTGTCTAAACTTTAAAAAGTGATGGAGAAATGTTAATAATGCATGTTGTTGTTGAGGCATTTCAGTCATGTCCAACTCCTCATGACCCCTGTTTGGGGTTTTCTTGGCAAGGTACTGGAGCGCTTTGCTATTTCCTTCTCCAGCCTGATTTACAGATGAAGAACTGTAATAATATATATTAAACTTAAAAGTGTGTTTTAAGTACTTTTTTTTTAGAGAGTCAATTGTTAAACCTTTACCAGCACACTGCTGATAAAACCTAAGTTCATTTAGACAATACATGACAGAAACAGAATTTAAATCTAGCTCTTCTGAATGGAAATCCAATGCTCTTTCCACTGTACTGTACTGCCTTTTCTCCTTGGTTCTAAATTTTGGATCCTACCTACTAGGTTCAAATACTGCCTCTTCTACTGATTGCTTGAGTTGGAGCACATTACCTCATACATCTGGACCTCAGCATCTTGGGCAATAAAATTGGAGGAATGAACAAGAAGCCTCATCCTCTAGTCCAGGACATCAGCAGCACACTTACTAAGACTGAGAATAAAATAAAACTAGGAGGGACAGTTAGATGACAGAACCTGGATCCAAAATAATTTTTAGAGCCGAAAATGATGAGATGAAGTATAAGAAGGATAAATGGAAAGTATTTACCATGGGTATAAAAAAAATTCACAAATAGGTAAAATATGACTAGACAACATTCCCTGTGAAAAAGATCTGGGGGGTCTAAGTGGACTATAAGCTCAATGAGTCACACTATTGGTGTGACAAAGACTCCATGATTAGAAAAATGGTGACCCAAACTCAAGAGGTTATACTCCAGCTGTGTTCTGCCCTAGTTGTGGTACATCTTGAGTGTTGTGTTTAGTTCCTCGCATCACATTTTAGGAAAACTACTGGCAAGCTGGAGCACATCAAGGAACTGGGAACATTTAGTCTAGGGAAAAGAAGACTTAGGTCATGATAACTGTCTCAAGTATCTGAAGAACTATTAGCCTTGTTCTGCTTGGTCCCAGAGGACTCAACCAGAAGCAGTTCACCCATTCTTTCATTCAACAAGCGATGGGTAAAAGTATAGGGGAAAACAACATAACAATTAGAGCTATCTAAAAATGCAAAGGGCTATTCCACTAACTAGTATGTTTCTTTATCACTGGGTATCTTTAAGCTGCTAAGTCTAGAGGAACACTTGGCAGGAATTTTTTTTTTTGGAGGAGGGAAGGCAAGACAAGGCAATTGGAGTTAAGTGACTTGCCCAAGATCACACAGATAGTAAATGTCAAGTGTCTGAGGTCAGATTTGGACTTGGGTCCTCCTGACTCCAGGGCCAGTGCTCTATTCACTGCACCCCCTAATTTGGGAAGGAATATTATAGAAAGGATTTCTGTTTAGATAGCATTCAAACTAAATAACTTCTGAGGTCCCTTTCAATTCCTTAGACTTTATGATTTCTATCATTATGTCCATTTTACAGATGGAGAAACTGAGGTTTGCCCAAACATGCAGCTAGTAAGTAAGTGATCAGGTCTCCTTTCTCTAAGTCTTGTGGTCTTTCCTCTCTACCACAACTACCTTTCAGGAGAAAGACTATTATTTTATAAACATTACTCTCAGAATAAGTTCAACCCAGTTTTTTATGGTTGAAATATATTTCTGCTCTAGGGAAGTCTTAAACTTTTCCCTTATGAGTTACTAATATTCTAAAATTAGTAATCACTAATTATTTCAGTTACTAATATTAATGTGTCTAAGAACTAAAACAAACAAATCAAAAAACCCACTCAACTCAGAGTTCTAAAGACCAGGGGTCTGAGAATCTCTGCTAGATAGCATAAGCAGATACAGAAATTAATGGGTGGGGTCATTCATTTGAAGTCTGCTGATGAATTAACCTCTTACTCCAAGTCTTTCTTATTTTTCTCAGCTCCTCTCGCTGGATCTTTAAGGACTATTCCTAAGCACAACAGTCCTGCTATTTAAATAATCATGGTGGAGGCATCATTTTGCTGTTTCTAAAGACTTTGAGAGTGTTGGGTTGTCAGGTTGTCTTTTTTTAAAACCATGATCCCTTAATCCTTTTCCTAAAGGGTGAGTTGGCCCATTGCTTCATTTGGCACATGCTTCCTCCAATGGTTCTCACTCTGAATGATTTTGCTCCATACTTTGAACTCACTTTGTGTTATCTCCTGGTCCAGTTATTGAAAAACACCCCAAATCCTTTGGAATGTAGAAGGTTGCCGCTAAGTGTTCCTGGGTTCTAAAGTTAGTCACTGGTTGGAGAAGAATTAAGAAATCTAGAGCCTTAATGGGCTTTGTCTAAAAATAGAATTAGGGTTAACACTCATAAAAGGCTTTAATTTGCAAAAGACTTTCCTCAGAAGGAATGAAAATACCCTTATCTCTGTTTTATAGTCAAGAAAATTGAGGCTTAACAAGTTCTGGTGACTTGATCATGGTTTTATAGCCAGTAAATAGCAAAACCTTGACCTACATCTTAACTTGAAATCTCAAAAGTTGATTTTTAATAGACTTTGAATAGAATTTCATTTTTATTAAATTTCGATTCTAGTAAGGGAAAGTTAAGGTTTTCCCTAGTTATATGCACTTGTTTTACTTTATAATATTTTGATAACTTATTTCAATATCAATCAATCAAGCAATAAGCATAACTTAACTTGAAAACTCCTTCCCTTACACTATGGTACCTCATGGAAGAATTCATTGGCATAGGATGAAAAGCATCTAGGTGGTAAAGTGCATAGAATGCTGAGCCTAGAGTCAGGAAGACCTGAGTTCAAATCCTACCTCAGATACTTACTAGCTATGTGACCCTGGCCAAGTCACTTAACTGTACTTGCCTCCATTTCCTCATCTTTAAAATGAACTAGAAAAGGAAATATCAAACCAATCTTTGCCAAGAAAACCCCAAACAAGATCAGAAAGAGTCAGACATGGCTGAAAAAATGACTGAACAAAAGTATGAAAAGCGACCATTCTACCAAGCTGCTCTCAGTAAAATCCTTCTGTTCTTTAATTTCTAATCAAACACTGGTGGTAAAATGTAAAGTGAACCTGCTGTCTTTTTCTCTGTCTCAAATATACTATAATAGGTCATCCATTAGTGAGCAATAGGTCAGCCAAATAAAGACCATTAAGGAAACAGCAGGAGCATAAACATGGCCTGGCCCAGGCCAGAGAGGAGCATGCCAGGTGGTAGACAGAAAGTTCCTAATACTAGAGGCTGTATGCAGGTCAAGTTGCCTCTGGAGTTTCTGGTGCTGTTAGAAGATGAGTTCTCAGGAGTACCTCCAGGCACTAGGGAATAGACTATTGCCAAAGCCCAGGGGTAGAACATCAAGTTCTAGACTTGAAAGTGATAATCATAGAAAGAGCCAAGTCCTTTTCATTGTAATAATTACAAGATAAACTTCCAGTAGAGAGGGGGTCCCCTCCTTTCATGGTATCCTTTTCCTGGTATGCAGAAATATATTAGACATCATTTATAAGCAACCCAATGCAATGAACCTTTTTTAAGTACCAACCACCTAAGTCCAAGATCTTGGGCTAGGTACTAGGTCTACAAAGACAAAGTTTAAAATGGTGCATGATATCAAAGAGCTTAAATTCTACTGGGTCATCTTTAGGTTGGATGTGGAACCTGAGACAAATCCTACTGTGGGTTATTTTTAATGGACTTTTAATTGAATTTCATTTTCAATTGAATTTTGATTCTGGAAAGTTAAGGTTTTCCCCAGTTATATGCACTTGTTTTGCTTTATAATATTTTGATAACTTATTTCAACATCAATCAATCAGTCAATAAGCATTGATTATGCACTTTAATATGTCTACTGAGGGTACTCTGCTAAGCATTGAGTATACAAAGAAAGAAAATAATATGGTCCCTGTCCTCACATTCTAATAGTGAAGGAAACAGACAAATTTTTTAAATGTACATAGACACACACACATATGTACACACACATACAAATACACACACACAAAAATAAACATATAAATTAGAAGTTATCTCAGAGAGAAGACACATAATGACCAGGAAAGGTCTCTTACAGATGTAATTTTGACTGGGTCTTGAAGAAAGCCAGGGAAGCCAACAGGTGTAGATGAGGAGGGAGAGCATTCCAGGCATGGGGGATTGCCAATGAAAATAAACAGAGTCAGGAAATAGAAGAGCAAGAAGGTATCACTGAGTAAGGAAAGAAGAGTAAAGGATAAGCCTGAAAAGGTACATGGAAAGAGGGATTTAAAAGTTCTTTTCATGGTGCAGAGTAATGGAGTACTCATCAACTAAGACTGACTAAACAAAATATGGTACACAAATGTGATAGAATGCTATTATGTTGTAAGAAATGAAGAAGGAGATGGTTTCAGAAAAATCTTGGAAGATTTGTATGAACTGCTGTGAATTGAAGTGAGCAGAACCAGGAGAACATATTATACAATAGCAACAATACTATAAAAATAAACAGCTTTGAAAAATCTAGGAACTCTGATCACCACAATGGAACAAACCACAGTTCCAGATGACCCATGATGAAGCTTACTATCCACATCCAGAGAAAGAGGTGAGAGACTCAGAGTAAAGACTGAAGCATATTTCTTTTGGATATGTCTACTGCAAGAATCTGTTTTACCACCATCTCTAGGGTGGACTGGTAGAGGGGAAAAAAAGAAATTTACATGATAGTTCTGTTTTGTATTTGGAGGGAATAGCAAGTTGTACATGACAGATTTGGAGTTTCATGTACAATCATCTTTTTTATTGTACTGTGTTATGGAAATACTTGTTTTGTTCTGTGAATTGAAAACAAAATAAAATTTTTTAAAAAGAAAGAATGTAAGCTCAATAAAAAAAGAATCATAACAGTTTCATTTTCTTGCTTTCTTACTAGGTGGGAAAAGAGGAGATGGGAAGGAGAGAATTTGGAGTTGAAAATAAAACTGGATTTTAAAATAGACTAAATGTCAGCACTATGAAACTGAGAGAAGACACTGGGCCAAGCCTAACTCAGGCCAGTTTGATGATTCAGGTTTAGTCTCAGAAGTCAGCGTATGCAACAAAATATAACAAAAACTACTAATAACAATGGATAAAATACAGTACAATCCCTAAGATTAAAAAGTATAGTAATTCAAATAAAATACTATTCTCTGCTTTCTCCACATTCCCCACTGCTGTTTTTCAATACTAGGTTATAAAAGGGTCTTATGAAGGTCTGCTCAAACCTCTGAGACTTAATTCCCTATAAACTGGGCCAATTATGCTTCTGGGAAAGGAAACTAAACTAATCGTTCAACCTCAAGTCCCTCTGGCCAACCAAATGGTCAGGACAGCCTCCCTGCCCCTTAAAAGAAAACTACCTCAGATTACCAAAAAACAGGTGCACACCACAGAGGGACTGTGTAAGACTCCATGGGACAGTGGGGCATTCACAGAAATGGCAGTACTGCCCTGCTGGCAACCCCAAGTTCAGTTCCCATTCAAAGAGATTCCAAACTACAAGGCTGTGTTGTGGCAAATAATTCTAGTATACTGATGGAAAAGTGAGATCCACCAGAAATGGAGGAGAATTATGTTGATTGCTTATGGACTTATTAGGAATGTTGTATGCACTTCCCTATATCTGTATCTATTTATGAACCCTTATGAGACTCTTTCACCCCCTGGCACTTTATAAATGTGTATTGGCTTAGCATGTGGTGAAATAAAGGCTGTCCTCTATCTGATATGCATTTATCACCTTGAGTTATATGAAAGCTAGGGATCCTGTTACCCGCATCTGTAGAAACCTAAACACAAACTATAAACAACTCATTTTGGGAAATTTCCCAGATTAAATTCTGGGTGGAAACATAATTACCCAAAGAAAGAAAGTCATCAGCCTCCTCTCATAAGATTCCAGTCTCCCAAGCTTCCAAGTCATCCACTTCATGCTGGGAACGGTTCCAGTCACTGAAACCCATCCCCTAATTACGGAGAAGATGGAGGAACTTAACATTTTTTGTTATCCATACTCCTTCTGTGACTTTTGGTAAACCCCTAATTCAATATGAAAAGAATCAAATTCTAAAATTTGTCATTTGTGTGCACACAATAAATAGACATATTTATTTAAATTATTTATTTAAAATATTTATATATCTATAAATTTACATTTATATTAGAATATAAATTTTAAACAATTCATTTAAATTAATTTTTAATCATTCATTTTCATAAAGAAAATTTCATTTGATACATAATTGACACATTTTAGTATCATCAAGTTGTTAAGTGTTTATAGCAGATTGCAGTCTAATAAACTGGTGTTACCCTTGATTCTGTTTCTTGTCAACCAATAGTTTTATTCTCAGAATAGTTTTTAAAGAGATGCCTAGGAACTTCTTCATCTAGAACATCTTCATCTTCCAGTTTTTTTTTATTTGGGATTTGACTGAATATGGGACTAAGAATTCTGATTCACAGAGATGAGATTCAAAAATTTAATTTAATTTAGTGGAATTAGATTTGTAAATAGAATTAAAACCGTCTCTGCATGCTTTTTAAGAATGGGATATGTTTCTCCAAAGGTACACCAAAAATTTTGTGACTTCATCAATAGGAAATCATTTTGGAATTTCTCATTGGGGAGCTCAATTATCTGGACATTTACCAATAATTGTTTTTGGCTCAGTAAGGAAAGAATTTTATATTAAAGTCTCATTCATTTGGTTTAGATCGGTAAGATTCATTCTTTCAATTGTCTTTCTCATATTTTTTCAGATGCATTATAACGCTCTTTCCCTTTTCTACTCCACATCCTTCTACTCATCTTTCTCCTTCAAATCCACACATTTTTTCATAACTATCATTACTGATACAATATTTCAATAAAATAATATAGGTATTTACTAAATACTCCCCTGTGCCTCTTTGGTAAGTTTTTTCTGACCCTGGTCATATATGTACCCCAAGTTGAGAACTCTTGACCTAAGAGGTGCCAAAAGACAGCTTGAAACAAACCAATTTATTGGGACAGCCCTAAACACTGAAACCTGGGAGCTGTTTTTTGTCTTAACAAGATGCTAATAGACCTGTCCATACCATACTGGGAGAGGCATGGACAATCAAAGGGCTTGCCAACCAGTAAGCTCATCAAATGGATCAGGAAACTACCTCCAATTATCATTCTTTACAAAAAACTTGAAGGAGGGAAGCTGGTCAAGTAACAATAAGTGAAAAATGACAGATAGTCCACTTGTCAGTGATACCCACAATTTCAAGAGATCTAGAGGTCCAGCAACCACTTGTCCCCATGGAGAAGGGAATGAGAAGTCATGAATAAGATTGCCATCTGTACTGCTGGAAGGACTAGTCAGTCACATTAGAAGTATTAAAGTCTATATTATAGACTCTTATAGCTAGAGGGGATCCTAGTGATTTTACAGATAACAAAACTGAGGCGCAGGGAGGCAAAGTGACTTCTAGAAGTTCACATAGCTGCCAAAGTGCAGAACTGACACTAAAACCAGGTCTCCAGACTCTCAGACCAGCCCTCTTTCCATTGTTTACAGGCAGAATCATGAAATAGGTATCAGATTACCTGATGGTAAGTTTAACTTGATTAGAACACTCAAGCTTGACTATGCATGCTGTCTTCATATACAATTAGCCATGCACTTGTATGATGTTTACAAGTCTAAAAACATTAGAAGGAATGTCAGTTAATAGGCTCATTTTACAAATGTGAGATTCACTTTTTTCCTCCAGAAACTAGCAGAATTTCCTCCTACTTTGTCACTTATCTCTTTGAATCATTGCCTTGTAGCAGTAATGCATTGGCAGGGGGAGGATACTAAGGTATGTGGGGACTGGAGCTATCACCACAGTCCTCTATGTTCTAGGAACATCTTTACTCATTCCTGTGCCCCCAAGACACTCTCTAGAGCAGACCACAGTGGACATTTTATTCAATTATTCAATAAAAACCAGAACCATGCTAAGAGAAGAACAAATAGGTTGCTCAAAGCTGGCTAGACTCAGACATTTGGTTTAAAGGGCCAGAGTATCCCTCAACCAGGAATCTGTAACTAAGGCAGGATTCTTCCAATATCCTTCTTCCTTTGTGACCTATTTGCAGCACTTGACACTATTAATCATTTTCTTCTTTCCTCTCTTAGTTTCTATGACACTGTCATTCTCCTTCACGTGTTTTTCATCCATGTCATGCCCATTGACCTTGGATACCTCCCAAGGCTCTATTTTGGGCCTTTTCTCTTCTTTTCCTCTCTTATACCCCATTTGGTCATCTCATCAGTTCCCATGGGTTCAGCTATCACCTGTATGTAGATGATTCCCAGATCTAAAGAGACAGTGGGTCAATAAACATTTATTAAGTGTTTAGTATATACTAGGCACTGTTCTAAGTGCTTGGGATTACAAAAATAGACAAAGCTATCCCTGCCCTCAAGGAACTCATTATGTACTGGGGATCACAGCAAGCACCAAATAGGTACAAATTACATACAAGACTAATACAAAATAATTAAAATAGGGAAGGCCCTAGAATTAAGAAGGGTTGGGAAAGACATCCTGTAGAAGATGTGGTTTTAGTTGGAACTTGAAGGAAACCAGGAGGTAAAGTGGAGGGATGAGAGCATTCCAAGTATAGATAGATAGATAGATAGATAGATAGATAGATAGATAGATAGATAGATAGATAGATAGATAGACAGACAGGTAGGTAGATAGATAGATAGACAGACAGACAGACAGACAGACAGATAGACAGACAGATAGATAGATAGATAGATAGATCGATCAATCTAGCCCTAATTTATCTTCTGCCTATTGGATATCTTGGACTGGATGACCTCAGACTCAACACGTCTAAAACAAAACACATTACCTTTTCCCTAAAATTCTTTCCCCTTCCTAATTTCCCTATTATTAAGGGCACCATCATCATCCTAGTTATCCAGTCTCACTGTCTCCAATCCTCATTCACCTTCCATTCTTTATTTGAACACAACCCAAATATCCAGTCTGTAAATCTGGCAAATCTGTTAAGTTTCCATCTTCAGGTATTTCTTATATATGTCCCCTTCTTTCTCCCCACAAAGCCACTACCCTAGTTCAGATCCTTACCACCTCTTGCTTAGACTATTGCAATGTCTAAGCAGGTCCCCCTGCTTCAACTCTCTCCTGACTCCATTCAGTCCCCTGGCCAGATGCCAAAGTGATCCTCCTAAAGCATGGATCTACCGTATTGCTTCCTTACTGTATAAACTCTAATGGTTCCCTATTACCTCCAGGCTCAAGCATAATGTCCTTTGTTTCACATTTAAGGCTCTTTGCAACCTGGTCCTTCCCCACTTTATCAGTCTACCTGTGCTGTTACCCTCTACGTACTCTATATAGCGTACAGCTACATTATCCTTCTTGCTGTTCCTTATATAGATCATACTGCATCTCTCATCTCCAAGCCTTTGCACTGTCTCCCGTGTCTGCAATGCTCTCCCTACTCATGTCTGCCTCCTGGCTTCCCTAACCTCTTTCAAAACTCAGTTAAAACACAAGGCTTCTTCAGGAGGCCTTCCCCATACCCCTAGGTAGGACAGTCTTCCTCTCTGAGATTACCTTTCATCTACTTGAGCTGCATCTTATATGTAGCTGGTTATTTACATGTTGTATCCCCCATTAAAATGTGGCCTCTTTGAAGGAAACAAATTCATACACACATTGTGTGTATATGTTTGTATATGTATATATACATACATACATACATACATACAGATAGATAGATAGATAGATAGATGGATGGATGGATAGATACATAGATACATAGATACATAGATAATGGATAGATACATAGATACACAGATACATAGAAGGATAGATGACAGATATTGTTTCCCCTGATAAAATGTGTTTCTGGAGCAAGAGCTGTTCATTATTTGTCTTACTATCTCCAATATCTATCACAAAGACAGATACATGGCACACACTGAATAAATATTTATTGATTGCTCTTTAGAATTACAGGCTACTTTTAAGAAGTTTTAGTGATTCATATATGTGTGTATGTATGTATATATCTATATATTATATAAACATGGGTATGTCTATGTAAATATGTCTCATTGTATACCCTAAATCCATCCCCTCTCTAAAAGCAGCTAGGTTCACAAGTTCAAATCTACCCTCAGATACTTACTAGCTTTGTGACCCTGGGAAAGTCACTTAACCACCCCCTCCCCACCAAAAAAAATTCCATCCCTACTCTATAATGGATGATATGTTTCATCATCAGTCCTCTGGACCATTCATGAATAGTCATTATATTAATCATAGTTCCTATAGCTTTCAAAGTCACTTCTTTTTACAATGTTATTATGATATAAATTGTTTTCCTGGCTTTGCTCATTTCACTCTTCTTTGATTTATTAAAGTCTTCAAAATTGCCGATTTTTATAATAGTGATGTTAACAGTGTAAATTGTTTGTCTAATTCTGCTAACTTCACTCTGATAAGGGTCAACTTATAGTAGTAACATTCATGGATTTATGTGTTTTTACTGAACTAGCAATTTCCCCAATAGTCCGTGTGCTTCATGATCCTGATGAAATCTCTCTTAAGCAATACAGCCTCTTTATTTGATAGGATTTGATCTACCAAACATTGTATTAACTATTACCACGAAGATCCCTAAGATTCAGTGAGTTCTTCCCCTTAACAACTTTGGAGTGTCGCAATATCATCAATAGATCTTTGGTTGGCTCCAAAAATCCATAAATGCCAAATACTTAAAGCAGCATTAGGCAAAAGTGGGTAAGAATGTTAGACCCAGAGTCAGGAAAACCTTAGTTCAAATATTACGTCAGACACTTTCAAACTTTGAAAGTGTGGCAAGTCACTTAAACTTTCTCATACTCTGCATCCATTCATCTAGAAAATTGAAGTAACAATAGCATCTGCCTTACTGTATTATTGTAAGGACCAAATAAGACAACATATACCGTGCTCTGCAAACCTTAAGGTGCTATATAAAGGCTAGCTATCAGCAGCAGCAGCAGCATCACCACCACCACCATCATCATCATTCTAAATATCATAATATATCATAACATCATAAATATCATAATTCTAAAGGTAATAAGCAATTATTAATAATTTATAGAGAAAACTAAGGAATGTCCTAGGAATTCAGTCAGTTATTTACTTAGCAATTCTTCAGGATAAGTTTCACAAGAAGAGTTAGAAATACTTATTGATACTAATATAAGATGTTTATAATTCACTAGAGAGTTACAAAGTACTCTCACATACATTTTCTCTCTTAATGCTCTCAAGAAGTAAATAATACAAGAATTGTTATTTCCATTTCATAAATGAGAAGCTAAGAAAACATATGACTTATTTAATGCTAGGGTTCTAACCCAAGCTCTATGACTCTTCAATTCAATACTTTTTCCTCTACACCACCCTTCTTTTCATTCTCAACCAATCAAGATACTCATTTAGTATCTACTATGTGTCCAGCTCTGTGCTAGGTTCTAGGGATGAAAAGACAAAAAGTGAAACAGTCCCTGTTCATGAGGAGCCTGGAAGAGACAACTTGTCCATTAAACCAAGATACAAAATAAATAGAAGAGAGTCAGGAAAGGCCTTATGTAAGAGGTGGTATTTATATTCGTTGAAAGAAAACCTGGACAAATTAGAGAATTTGTTCCATTTGCAACACAGGAAAGGAAATATGGTCTGGGGGGAAGGCAAGATGTCAATTATAAGAAAATGTAAATTTTAGTAATGCAAAAGGCATTTCATTTTAACTTGGTTTCGCATGTTTGGAAGTAGGGGCTTATGAACTTAAGTGTCTGCATTTGTACAAAATAAGATTTAAATTTATATCCCAAGAGGAAAAACATCCTGGATTTCTTTTCAACAGTACTCAAATTCCATTTTTAGATCATGGGTTTCCTAGATGTGGCCTAACCAACATCTTCTTCAAGAGTTAGAAGCAATGCAAACACCAACCAGATGTACTATATACAATCTGCAAAGAACCAGAATAGGTCATATGGTGCTATTCTATCAACTTCTAAAAAATCATTGAATGTTGCTAAACCCTGACCAAGGGTAACCAAGAAAGACTGAGGATTAGCTGTCTCTTAGAGGAGAAGTGGTAATGTCTCTAAAAGCAGAGAGACTCTTGTCTTTCTGGGGTGAATCAGGTATGCCCCTGTCTGGAGGCAGAGGGATGGCCCAGCTAACCCTTCAACATCCCTTCAGGCCCTAAGGTCCCCCAGGAGCAGAGGAATCCCTCAGATGGGCTTCTTTTTAACCAACGGGCAAATAGTCAACAGTCTTGTAGAAAGGGGGGAAAGAGGAAGAGTCATGTTTCTAATTAACACTCGATGTCTACTATATCATTACAGAGAAGGGGAAAAAATACAAACTTAAAACAGCCTAGATTAATTATATGCAGAGGCTATGTAAAACCATATAACACTGCTGGGCCTCTCTATACTGCCCTGCTGTATTTATACATGAAATGTTATAAATAAAGACTAAAACCAAACAGTCAAGCCAAAGAAAAAGAGAGAGAAGAGATGCCATTGTTCATCTCTAAAACTCAACATCAAGCACATGCAAAACAGCTGGGCCGAGAAAGATCCAGCTCAAAATTATCTATTCATAATGTAAATCTAAAAATGGTTTCCAGATGGACTCAGAGATGCTCAGTTTATCATTTGACCACATCCAAATGAACCCCTGATCTACAAGGTTGTTCATGGCAGAGCTTGGATTTTTCACTTCATCGGGATTATTCCTGGATGGACAACTGTGGTTCATGGGAACTTGATCTGACTGGTCTCAGATGCTATCATGATTGACAGTGGGTCTAATGTCATGTCTGACTTTTCTTCTCATCTTCCCCACAATTCCTGACCTATTTTCCACCTCTCATCATCTTCTCCACTTTGTAGCCTCTCTTGTACCCTCTTTGTACCAAGTTAAAATGAAATGCCCTTTGCGTTACTAAAATTTACATTTTGTTATCATTTACATCTTGCCTTCCCTCCCTCCAGACCATATTTCCTTTCCTGTGTTGCAAATGGAACAAATTCTCTAATTTGTCCAGGTTTTCTTTCAATGAATATAAATATCACCTCCTACATAAGACCTTTCCTGACTCTTCTATTCCAGGTGGTGCTATTACTACCCTCGTCAACCTTGCCGGCATTGAAAAAGAAATCTTAACAGATCAGGAAGACATCCTTGGTTTATTCCCAAATCCTTAGCCTCCCCACTACCCTTAAGGGGGAGACGTAATATTATCCCTGCCTCATCAAGGGTGTTAGGGCAGTGTAGCACCCCCACAACTGGAAAACCCAAGTAAAACATTTGTCCCTCCCTTCATACCAGAAATGTCGGGGTTTTTTTCCTTTTTTTTTAATGGGGTGTTTACAGTACCTTATTGTCAAATTTGGGTTAAGTATTTGGTCATAGGTTCTTGTATTTTGGGTTGGCCTTCATGTGTCAGCTACAGTTTCTACAAAACTCCCCAAAAATTCTCATTAATTTTTCATGCCTGACCCATAATTTATTGAAACTGTGGTGGGGAAAGTCGCAATGTGGAAAAGATAATTGTAAATGTATTGGCAGCCACAGTGACTGGAGAGCTTAATGGAGAGATCCTTGTCCCTCAAGTCAGAAGATCTGAGCTGTAACTCTGTGCTAATTACATAATCAGAAGAATGTTATTGAACCTCTCCAAGTCTCAGTTTCCCCATCATACCAGTCAGCTAACAGGATTTTTGTTTCTTAAGCCTCAAGGCAGAGTAATAATGTAAGCAATGATTATTATTACAATAGAGATGAAGTGAACAAGATGTTTGAATGTATACGGTAATGACTGGCTAAATAGACAGGCAGCTGAAGTGTTGAGAAGAGGAAGATAGGAGGCAAAACATGTCAAGAAAAGTGCTGTATGTGTCAAAGAGTGAAACAGGTTGGGAAATATTATTTAAAGTTCCTTTTTTCCTTTGTAATTCTGTTTTCACCTCTGAAACAGGACAGTTTTAAGCGTGAACAGAAAGGAAGAAAACCTTAAAGAAAGCTATAAAGTGAGGTGGGATGCTGAGTAGAGAGTGCCCATCCCTTGACATCAGAACACCTAGACACATGCTAGCTGTTCTACTATGGGCTAGCCCTTATTGCCTCAGGGACTGAAGCCAACAGACAAGTTGCAGACCTTCATGGGATGGAGGTGAGGAGGGAAGGTTTGGTGGAGGGAGTTTCTAAACTGAGAGTTTGCTAGGTCATATGAAATCACAGGAATGGGACCAAAAAAAAATAAACACAAGGGAAATGGCTGAAGAACTTAGAGAAGCTAAGGGTGAAGGGCTTTGGGTGAGGTGAAGAAAAGGAAGGTTATGACATTAATTGCCCTCTCCAGTCACTTGCCCTCTTCTCTCAGCTTCCTCATCTGGAAAATGAAGAAGATGGGCTGGCTGACCCCTGACGTCCCTTCCAAGTGGCAATGGTCCATGATCTCGTGGAGATTGCCGATATGATGGATGGTAACCAGTTGTGTTTGAACCGCCCTGAAAACAGAGCAAAAAGAAGTAAGATTAAACTGCAGCACCAAGGACTGAAGTTACGTCTAAGAAAGACTTTCCTGGAGCTCCAGGTTGTTAGACCTTGAAATGGGTTAAGTGGAGAACTTAGGAAATTGGCTCCCTTGGAGGCCTTTCTAAATACATTCGATTCCAAGCAGTCTGGGGTGGTTATTCAGATGCAAAGCAGGTAAGCAGTTTGAATTGCTCTGGCTGGATTAGCTGTGCTTCGAGGCGACTTCTAGTTCTAAAATATTATCTGGCATGACTCTCCCTGGTCTCATTGGTCCCTCCTGGTCCATGATTCTATACAACTTCAGATTCAATTAAAGAGTATTTATTTAAGCACCTATTTTGTGACCAGCATGTTAGCTTGTGTATTACAGTATAGGGTTCTGTCTTCAAAACTATACAAAGTCACAGGAAAAGAACCCTCGCTTCGCAAAAAAGAGATCTGAGGCTTGGAGTCTGAGTTGGTACCCCAGACTAACTGGATGACCCCAGGCAAGAAAGTCAGGTGTAGGGGAAAAGGGGATGGAACTTGGAGTTCAAAGACAAAGGTTAGAATCTTGCCTGTGCTACTATACTTACTACATAATTGGGGGTAGTTAGGTGAGTGATTTATTTCATCTCCCTCGGACTGCTATAAAATGATAGCAACAGAGAGGCAACAGGAAAACAGTAGAAAGATTTTAGAATCAGATATTCAGAGCTGGAAGGGATTTTAAAAATCTTCAAGTCTAGTCATATGACAGATTGGGAAACTGAGGCTCAGAGAGGTTAAGGGACTCACCCAGGGTCACATAGTTAGCAAGCATCTGAGGTAAGATTGAAACCCAAGTCCTATTGGTTCCAAGTTTGGCACTCCACTATTTCATACTGACCTGGGTTCAAATCCTAGGGTGGAGCAGAGGGGGGGGGGAGAAATTTAGAACACAAAATCTTATAGAAGTGAATGTTGAAAATTAAAAACAAATAAAATTTTTAAAAATAAAATAAATAAAACCCTTTTTTAAAATTCAACTTCTCTAATGCTTTCTGTAGGTGTGACCTCAGATGAGTCATTCACTTGTTATGTTATCTCTTGCTGTCTGAAGGCAGCTCCTTGAGGGCAGGACCCACAGCACCACTTCCTAGTAAGTACTTAATAAATTCTTTTCCTTTCTTTCATTCTGCTCTAGGGGGTTGAGTCACAAGTACAGATCATTCATTATAAGACTCTATTACTAGAGAAGACTTGTCCTTTGGCCATGCCCTAGTCTCTGACCCCATGGACTACACTGTCCATGGAGTTTTCTTGGCAAAGATACTGGAGTGCTTTGCCCTTTCCTTCTTCAGCGAATTAAGGCAGATGGAGGTTAAGCGATTTGCCCAGGGTCACACAGCTAATAAGTGTCTGAGATTGAATTTGAACTCAGGTCTTTGTAATTCCAGGCCCAGCACTCTATCCACTGAGTCATCTAGCTGCCCCCAAGTAAACTTAGAGAAGACTTTGAGACTTGCCACCCCCCCCAAAAAAGAAAAGAACAATAAGTGAGAAAGAAGTAAAAGGGAAGTAAAAGGAAAACCCTTTGCTTCACAAACCCAGTATCACCAGTCCCTGGGGCAGTTTGGTGGTTCAATAGATAGTCAGAGAGACCTGAGTTCAAGTGTGACCTTAGACACCACATAGATGTGTGACCTTGGGCAAGTCACAGTGACCTCATTTGTAAAACAGGGATAGTAAATGAGATAATAATCATAAAGTATTTAGCACAGTCCCAGACACTATGTAAATGTTAGCATGAGGAATTTTGTCTACAGACTGGTCCTTTCCAAGCCTCAGATTTCCCTCCTCCATCCTTCTCTTTCTCTTCTTCTCCCTTCTTGCACCCCAGCCAGGTAACAATAATAGTCCAGGACCTTCTTCCCCTTTACATAGAGGTTTTCCCTCTGGTTCGCCAGGCTTTCCTGGTTATCCAGACCAAGCAAATCCCCCACACATACACCCCCCTGCTTTCATAATAAACCTGCTTCTGAGGTGTCTTTGGTATAATCACCTGAAGCTTTGGTGTTTATGTCAATGAATCATTGTTATTATGTAAACAAGAGGTGCCTCCCTGGCTCCCCAAGGAGAGACCTAAAGGATCTGAGAACAAAGAACAATAATAGATCAAAGGGGCACCCAGGCCTCCAGGCAGGAGGAAGACAATGCTAAGGGAAAGATAAAACATCTGGGTTCCACCGAGGGCTTGGACCTGAGGACACCAACCTTTCTCCAGCAGCCTGGAGAAAAAAGGAAAAAAAAATGGTTGAGCCTAGAAAGAAAAAGGAGGAAATCTGACTGCACCAGTGCCTGGTAAAAGTGACTCTGCAGCAACATTGGTTGGGTTTGGGAATCTTGCCAGAAGAATCCATAGTTCAGGGGAATCCGTGGGACAAATATTCTCTAGGTGAGGCAGTAGGCATGCATCTATCAAGCAAGTGAATTGGATGTGAGGGAGGGATGTACAAAGCCACCAACCTCACTTTCTCCTTCAGAGCGGGCACATAAGGGTATCCATCCCTGCCCGATGTCGTGGTCCTCTCTTCGAGAAGCAAAGGACAAATAACAGCATTTATTAAGAACTTACTATGTGCCAGGAATCGAGCCAAGTTCTGAAAAGCCAAAGAAAAGCAAAAACACAGACCCTCCTCTCAAAGAGCTCTGCTTCTAACGGAAGAGACAGCATGCAAACAACTATGTACATACAAGATATATGCAATGTAAATGGAGGGTAATTTCCGAGGAAAGAGGGCAAGAGGGGAGGTAGGAAGAGATCCGGAAAGGACTGCCCACGGTTGGATCTGAGCTGAGTCCTGAGGGAGGCTAAGAGCTGGAGGTGAGGAAGCAGAACATTCCAGTCAGTAAAGGCAGCCTCTGCAAATACACAGAGAAACCATAAACATACATATACAGGTCATAACCACACTATAATAGGTGCAAGTTCCCATTTCTAAATAGACTGTGCCACTGGAGATCATTTCTTAAAGTGGCTTTCCTAACGACAGAGTCCCACTTTTATAGACACCCTATCTTTCTGTTTGTTTAGACAATCACTAAATGCAACAAGTTTTAAGGTACTTAAAAATCATGGAATATTTAGAATTTAGAGACTGGAGACAGGGAGACTAATTAGGTTATTTCAATAATCCAGGCAAGGGGTCATAAGGGACTGAACTAGGATGGTAGCTGAGTAAATGAAAAGAACATAGTACAGATTCAAGAGATATTGTGGAAGCAGGATCCACTAGTCCTAGATGGGGAGGGGGAGAGGGGGAAGGCGGAGGGTGGCAGGGAGAGGGGGAGAGACAGACAGAGAGGGAGAGAGACAGACAGAGAGGGGGAGAGAGACAAAGAGAGAGGG
>CM053594.1:133370520-133413745 GCA_028646575.1 Pseudocheirus occidentalis | reverse complement strand
GCAATGGGAATTTTGCAGTGACCTGCAGAAAGCATGCTGTGTTTGTTTCTAACAATGTTAACAGCTATGGAAAAGTACAGGTTGGTCTCCTCCTAAAAGAAAAAAATGAAAGGATTGTAGGAACACCTCTTCATTCTCCAGGTCATGAGGAAGAATGAAGTACTTGATAGAATAGAAGTGCAAAGGGACAACAGAAGAAAAAGCAGTTATAGAGGCATTAGGGAATCTCAACTGTGACACAAAGTTGCAAGTTGGGAAAACCCTTCAAAAAAAGTAAATGGTGCCTAGAATTTCAAAGGGTTCAGTGAGAGGATAGAGTGAAATCAGTGGACTAAAGTCTTATAGGACAAATTAGCCCTGGAGGGATGGGAAACTCAAAGAAGAAATTTTGAAAACACAAATAATTTTATTGAGAAAAAAAAGGGAGAGTTGTCTAAAACAGCCACCGGGCTCCAAACTTTTTTTTCCCTGCAACTCTTACCAACAAAAAATTTTGAGAGTGTAACTGCCCTAAGGGGGCAGATAGGTGGCTCAGTGGATAGAGATCTGAGCCTGGAGTCTGTCTGGAAGACCTGAGTTCAAATCTGAACTCAGACACTTACTAGCTGTGTGACCATGGGCAAATCACTTAATTTCTGTTTACCTAGGAGGCAGCTAGGTGACTCAAGATAGAGCACTGAGTCTGGAATCAGAAAGAAATTAATTCAAATCTGGCCTCAGACATGTGCTATCTGTGTGACACTGGGCAAGTTAACCTCTATTTCTTTAATCCACTAAAGAAGGAAATGGCAAACTACTCTAGTATCTTTGCCAAGAAAACCCCACAGATAGTATGATCCATAGGGTCACAAAGAATCAGATACAGCTGAATAATAACCCAAATATGCATCTTTTTTAAAGTAAATTAAACATGTACTATTGTATTAGTAATTGTGTTCATTATAATTGTAGTTCAAGAGATGTGGCATTGGCCTCAAATTCTCTCCAGACTCTCTCTCTTTTCCTGGACTAGGACTGACTCACTCATTCCCACCTGTATCCATTTTGGAAGGTTGGGGTGGTTGACCAAAGGGGCAGTCAACTGCTACAATATATTCAAAGGGTCCTAAGAATGATGCTAGTTTACACTTCTATTTATTAGTGTAGTTCCTGAGCCCCCATCAGTGTGCTTCCCATTTAAACAAAGAAACCAAAGTAATACTATTAGCTCAATGAAACATTTACTAAATAAAATGTAAAAAATAATTATAATATTCCATGATAAACATTGATCATACTCTCCATCGGTGCACATGATATCCATGGGAAAGAGTTGGCATAAACTCTAGCTGGGTAGAACTTCTCCAATTCTGTGTCTCTCTGTTCTGTGGATGGACAAATTCATTTCTATTCTATTCTCAGACAACTAAACCATCATGAAACTCTTTTAGCAAACCCAATATTTTCAGATCTTCTCAGGTCTGCTTCCTTAGCTGGGTAATAAGATAGCATTAGAGCCTTAGTGAAAAAAGAAAAAAATAACAGTTGCTTTAAGCCTGAGATGGGTAGAAAGTAGGTAGATAGATAGGTAGATAGGTCACTTATGTATGCTACATATAAGGCATTATGCCAGACACTAGAGAAACAAATGCAAATAAGAAAGTCCTCAAGGAACCATGTGGACTCTCCACTCCCCTGCCCCCAACCACAAAATCAGTCAATCAACAATTTATTAAGCACTTACTATGTGCTGAACACCATGCTAAGCACTGGGGTTACAAAAAGAGGGGAAAGACAGTCCCTGCTCTTATAATCCAATAGCCACAGAAAGGCAACACAACAGAGAGACACAAAAGGCAACACAAGCAAGACTTTGAGTAGTCCTTGCTCCTCAACCATATATGGCATTATCAAGTAAAATTTCCTTTTCCCAGATAGCTCTTCCACAGAAGAGGGTTCTAGTTTCTCCAATCAGCTCCCAGTATCCAGGTTTTTATGCAATCAAATCAGCTCCTTGAATGAAATTCAGAGCCTGTCTTTCTCTGGTCTACCAATTCCCAGATGGACTTAGCACAAGAGAACTGGTATTACTTTCTTTTCTTTCATCTGCATTTCTATACTTCTGTCAGCTTCTCAGTCCCATTGGCTACTCAGCTACATCAGCCTCCAGCTTCTGTATGCCTTCTGATAGCAGCTTCTGCTTCCTGATTCATTACCTTCTCATATGACTTTTCAATTGATTCTTTTGCCACATGTATATATATATACATATATGTATGTGTGTATGCATGTATATGTATGCATTCATATATACATATACATACATATGTATCAGGGCCACTTCCCTTGACTCATCTCTATAAGTTTGAAAAACCTTAAATCCACATTTCTCTTAGATGTGACTCAGTCAATACATAATTTTTCCATAACACCTAACAGTGTTTGATTCAGAGATTACCAGAGATTATCACATACGTAAATTAGCTTCTCAGAAACAATGCTCTAGACCGTCAGTAAGTCCTTCTGCTTCAGAAAGGAGCTGCTTTCATTGCCTCTCAAGAGCTGCTTGGATTTCTCCTCAAGTGCTTCTACGTGAACAGTTGCTTTTCTTGTGGGTTCCCTCAGAGCTATGTTTCTCAAGTATCTTTTCCTTGTGTTTCTCACACAAATATCCTTTTTCTTTTTATTTCAGTAAATAAAATGTCCATATAAGAAAGGAGCAGTACAATGCCTAAAACCTATACAAAAGCAGACATTTAAAAAGAATGATATAGAGATATAAAGATGATATAAAGATGAAACAATGCAGGAAACCACTAGAGGAGTGGTTCTCAACCTTCCTAATGCTGTGATTCTTTAATACTTGTTTGTAGGTGTATCTGCATGTGGGCAGACCTGCCTGGAGACCTATAGAGGAGCGGTGTCTCAGTTCCTAAGACCATCAGAAATATGTGTTTTCCAATGGTCTTAGGCTTAGACCCTGTGAAAGGGTCATTCGACCCCCAAAGGGTTAACAACCCACAGGTTGAGAACCGCTGCACTAGAGCTTATTGAATAGGAAAGTGGTGTAGTTGGACTTGGGCTTCAGGAAAAATCATTTTATCAGCTGTATGGAGGATGGATCGGAGAGGAGAGAGAATTGGAGCAGGTAGATTAATTAAGAGGTTCTTGTACAAGCAAGAGATGATAGCCACATAAAGTAGGATAGTGTCATTTTAAGAGAGACAGGGGTTCAAATGTGAGTGATACAAAGGCTGAACCTACAAAATTTGGAAAGACAGAGGGGTGAGGAAAGTATAGAGTCAAGGATGACATAGAAGTCATTGAAACCTGGATGACTATTTGAATAAGAGTGTTCCAACAATAATAAGGAAGTTTGGAAGATGTGTAGGTTTCTGGAGAAAAATAATGTAATGACATCTGTGGTCCAGATCACAATCTATCCCTGTCTGCCCATCTTCTATGACTCATTCTATTCCACATAAAATGGAAAGGAGGGGAGGGATATGTAGCTCTTACTCAACAATCACTGTCCCCAAGATGGAATCTGCCACCTCAGGGACATTGCCACAGTCACAAGGTGAACTAGGAAGCAGAGGTAAGCAGCAGAATTTTATCAATGACACTTTTGGCAATTATAACCAAATATTAGTATGATAATTAATGAATGGCACCTGTACAGTTATAACCAAAAGCATACTTTGGTTATAATTGTCCCAATGTTAGGACAGGTTAATCTCCCCCTCGGAGGGAGGAGATTAAGAGTTTACACAGCAGATGTAGAGAGCAAAGAAGAGGAATGTCAGGGGATACAGGTAGGTATGATTGTATTGGAGACAAGCCCCTCGTGATCTGTTATCACATTGAGAATGAAAATAGAAGATGAACCATCAATCCAGGATTGTGCTGGTAAATGTTTAACAACTGACTCTTCATGGGGGAAATGTACATACGACACACTTTAAAGTTTAATCAGTACTAGCATTTTCTCCATTTCTTTGTTAAGTCTAGACCAGGCATGGGGAACCTGTGGCCTCAAGGTCACATATGGCCTTCTAGGTCCTTGGATACTGAATCTAGTTCTTTTGAGCGAGTCCAAGTTTTGAAACTTACTTTTTTAGTAGACCCGTATTACAAAAACATACTCAATTATTATATTACAATAATATAATATAAGCATTATATTATAATAATATAACATTAGTATTATGTTATAACATATTAGTATTATGTTGTCACAATATGCTATGCCACATTATTTTATTATAATACAGTATTATTTTTAATTTTGTTATTAAAAAATTGTGGAAATGTGGGTTTTTTCCTCATTACGTAAATACCTATATAATGTCCTCAATTTTGCCTCTTGGCCCACAAAGTCTAAAATATTTACTCCTTTACAAACTCCTTTACAGAAGTTTGTTGGTCCCTGGCCTTAGCAATCAACCAAATGATGAATTAAAACCTACTTTGTAGCATTTGCTGATTTCCGAGTTGTACATGCTCACAGCATGAACACACAACACAAATGCATTCTTACACATATACATATATTCAAGGAAATATTTGATAATGATAAGAGAAGGAAAGACTTAGGTTTTCATAAATTATATTCTACTGTAGATGATGGCTTCATAGTCACAAAATTGCTTTAATGACACAGAGTCTACAAGACTCTTCCGTGTCTATTGCTTAGTGATTATCTTTAAGAGAAGTTTATTCAATATTGCAAAATTCAGTACAAAGAGCTGTGCCTGGTATTTAGTAGGAGATAACATAAGCCAGCTTGTATTTGAGTAACTGTGTAGTACTTTCAATAATCTGAACGTGTTCCATAAAAAAACCCATCTTTTAAACACCGTTATTCTTCTAACAATATTACAGAGCTGTGAATAAGGAACACTACAATCTTTTTATTCTTTTGCTTTTTGGAGAGGGGAAGACTGGCCAATTGGGGTTAAGTGACTTGCCCAAGGTCACACAGCTAGTAAGTGTTGTGTCTGAGGCCGGATTTGAACTCAGGTCCTCCCAACTCCAGGGAGGGTGCTCTATTCACTGTGCCACCTAGCCACCCCAACAATCTTTAAAGAATCAAAATCTCAGGGGACCCAAAAGATAGTGGCAAGAAGTATGTAAAATGAACACAAATAAGCCATAGCACATAGCCAACAATGACTTGAGCACAAACACTAGGGTAAAATATATTATCCAGGAGATGTATGACTAAAAAGGGAGGTAAGTCAGCCTTGTAGATGGAAGAAAAATATGGCATACAGTATGAGGGATCCACTGGTACCTTCCTAATGTTAACATAAACGGGGGGGGGGGGCTCTAGCACATGGGTGTGGGCCCTCTATAGGGTATCTTTGAGAGAAGACACGAAAAAGAGCTGTTTGACATGAGGTCTGGATGAGTTGTCATCCATACCATGAGAAAGAATACCCATATTTATGAGCATGTAGAATTGTTTTAAGTATAGAATTAATAAAGCTCTCAGCTGTTAGATGAGGAGTATATTATAGTTTCCCTAAATTGCAGCAAAGCGTCTGGAAAAGTATTTTTCAGTGGTGAGATATGGGTTTGATGATAGTGTGGTTAGGTAGATTCAGAACAACCAGATCCAACAAGTATTCGTTAATAGATCAAAGTCAATGTCTCTGGAGAAAGGTCTTTAATGGAGAGCCTCAGACAGCCACCCTTGACACTGAGCTCTACAACTTTTTTTACCAATGTCTTAAAATCCTAGATGTCATGCTTATCAAATTTCTAGATTACCTAAAGGGAGGAGAGAGAGTTTCATAGGTGACAACATGATGTTGCAAAAAGATCTTGACAGGTTAGAATAATAGACCAAAACTAACCTTTAAAATGAATAAAAGTAAATCTTTCAGCAATAAATAAAAATAAATATTTCAGCTTAAAATGTCAGCTTAATAAATACAAAGAAAAGTAGCAGGGGTAGCTAGGTTGTGCAGTGAATAGAGCACCCACCATGGAGTCAGGAGGGCATGAGTTCAAATCTTGCCTCAGACACTTACCACCTACTAGCCATGTGACCTTGGGCAAGTCACTTAACCCCAATTTCCCTGCCTTCCACCCTCCAAAAAAAAAAAAGACAAGAAAAGTACCAGATGGCCAGAAAGTAGTTCATTTTAAAAAGATATGGGGGTTTTAGAAACCTGCATGCTTGATATGAGTCAGTCATGTAATATAGCAACTAATAAAGTTAATGCCTACATTAAATATTGTGTCCAAAATAAGGGAAGTAATACTTCCACAGGGTTCTTCATAGGATCACAGACCTAGAGCTGAAAGACAACTCAGTTCATCTAATCCAACTGACTCATTTCACAGATGACGAAACCAAGGCCCAGAGAGACTCAATAACTTCTTTGTGTGCTGGGATTGAAACCAGATCTTCTGCACTGCACCACATTCAGAGGAACAAGAAATACTGAGCTCAGTTCTGGGTACCACCTTTTAGGAAGGACCACTTGGAAGGGGCCATAGCAGCCATCTAGTCCAACCAATAAATCATATTAACTCTCATTATAATACACTACATGCCGTATCCCACTGCTGACTGCTATTGAACTTAAAATCCACTAAAACTTCTGGATTTTTCTTCACAGTGATTTTCTCACTCTCAGGAGTGAGCTGGCAAATGTTTAAACACTGGCTTTGTGGAATTTTTTTAAAGTATGTACAACGCATTTTAAAGTTTAATCTTCATTATTAAAATTTTCTCCATCATTTTCTTAAGCCAAACCAAGTATAGGACTTTCTCTTTATCCCTATTTAATTCACCTTAGATTCAGCCTCATTCTCTAGACTAAGATCTTTTTTGGATCCTGACTCTTTCCCCTCACACATTAGCTATCTCTCTCATGTCTAAAAACATGATGAGCGTGTCATGAGTACCTTTATTTAAGTCATCGATAAAAATGTTAAACCTGACATGAAGACCCTGGGGTATTCTGTTAGATACCTCTTGAATTTGAACTAGGAACAACTACTCTTTGAGCTCAGGTATCCTACCAACTCTGAATCTAGTTAATTGTATTATCATCCAGCCCACTTCTCTCCATCTTATTCACAACAATGGGTTGCATCCAAAAAGAAGATTACACCAGATGGCAAAATGCTTCAATATGATACTATACAAGAATAAGTCAAAAGAACTGGGGATGTCTATCCTGGGGGAGAAAAGGCTTAAAGATGGCTAGGTGGCACAGTGGATAGAGCACTTGGCCTGGAGTCAAGAAGAATCATCTTCCTGAATTCAAATCTGACCTCAGACACTTACTAACTGTACAATCCTGGGAAAGTCACTCTGCTTGCCTCAGTTTCCTCCTTTGTAAAATGAGAGAAGGAAATGGCAAACACTTCAGTATCTTTGCCAAGAAAACCCCAAATGGGGTCACAGAGTCAGACACAACTGAAACATCACAATAATAACAAGAAAATACTTAGGAGAGAGATGATAGTTATCTTCCAGTATACAGAAATTCCATCATGTGGGGAAAGGATGGGAGCCGCAAAAAAGGCAAATGTAGGCTTGATGCAAAGATAAACTGCCTATTAGAGCAATGCAGAGGCAGAAAGGGCTATCTCAAAAGATGGCGGGTTCTTCCTTACTTGTCTTCTCTCTAAGACTAGATGATTCCTGGTTAGAGATTTTCTAAAGGAGTCTTCTATAGGTAGAGGCCAGATCTGATGATCTAGCTCAGGAATTCTGTGGTTCTGTTCTAGGTCATAGATGGAATCATAGGGTAGGTTAGGGTCTCTGAGAGGTCTTCAGTAAGGTGGTGGGAGATCAGTTTTCCCCCTCACAAATAATATCATGGTCCCAGTAATTAATTCTTCTTCTAATGCCAGGTAGCATTCTTCCCTATGGGCAGATATTAAATAAATATTAAAATATTTAATATTTTAATTTTTATATTAAAATTTTATCATTAATCACATATTATAATTATGTTATTATTAATTAAATAAGTAATGTTATTATCTTAATGTTGTGAATATAATATAATAATTAAAATTAAAATATTTAAAATAAAAATTAAATTAAATTAAATTAAAAATTAAATAAATATTAAATAAATTATGGAATGGGCAAGTATGAAGGGCATATTGTAAAACAGTTTACATAAATTCCTCCTTCACAGTTCCTCCTTTGTTTCAAAAAGGACCAATGACCTCACAGTGTGATGTCTTGACATTTGAGTGAACTGGATTTAACTGAGGCAGAGGTGCACAAGTACATCAGCCTCCCTTCTTCCAGAGTCATCAAATTCCAGTGGCAAGACAAAAGTAAAGATGACTGGCAATGGCCCAGGATGCGGCTGATGATCTTGGCATCTTCAATGTGTGCCAAGTACTCACGGAGATCTTGGGCCAGTTTTTTATCAGATTATTTTTGTGGATGATTTGTCAGTATTTTCACATCAGACAGAAATATATGCACTTGGTATAGGAAGTATTGACTTGGTTCCATTGGAGTGGGATATAGTGTGAGAAAAGTGTTCCTTTTACCAAATCTGGTTTGCATGCCTAGAGTTTGTTTTGGATCCAGATGAATAACAACACAGCCCTGAAGGTACATCAGGACTATCCAGGAGTGAGACTGACCTTAAGTTAAAGTATGACAGCAGTTCCTGGATACAGCCAACACTGGTAAATTGTGCTTAAGTACATAGCTTTTTAACTCATTTTTTCATTCATATCCAACTCCCTGTGACCCCATTTGGGATTTTCTCAGTGGAGATACTGAAGTGATTTACTATTTCTTTCTTTAGCTCATGTTTTGCAAATAAATAAGCTGAGGTAAACAGGGTTAAGTGACTTGCCCAGGATCACAGAACTAGTAAGTATCTGAGGCCAGATTTTAACTCAGGAAGATGGTTCTTCCTAACTCCAGTCCTGTGCCACCTAGCTGCCCAATGCAGCTTACCCAACCACTTTATTACTGGCAAAGAAGAAGATCACCTACCCTTGAGGAAGATATTCCAAGCATTGAAAGGGGCCTTCAAGGACCCTGTTGCTATTACCTGGACCTAAGCAAGTCTCTTCCAGGAGACAAAAGATATGATAATGTTATTAACTCAATCCTAGCTGAAGGGAGTAAAGACTGAGACAGAAGCTGAATACCTGACCTACTTCTACCAGTAACTCACCCTAAAAGAGAGGAATTAAATGTCCATGGTCTGGCAATCTTTGGCAATCAAAGGTTTCTTGGATACCTGGCATCATCATCTTGAACAGAAATAGCATCTCATCACAGACACAAGAGATACCTGTTGCATTTTAGGGGAGCTAGAATCTTGTCCTGCTGAGATGTCCACTGCACCTTACTGTCCTCAGACTTTTTCCTACAGATGGCATACCTTTCAGGAGCCAAAAAGCACACAAGCCAACATCTTATTTTACAGTCTAGTACTGTAGGAGCTGATGGAATAAGTTGGAATGGAGCCAGGGTTTATGCACACTTTTAGGGGTGGGGAAACCCATGGAAGCTCCTTATTATTTATTACTGCTACAAGAGATGTGTGATAGTAAATAAATTGCATGCTTGAAGGAAATAACCCAAATATATCATGATGGCTCTTTGGCAGGACTGGCAGACCACATCCAAAGACATTATCTGGGATGATCAGCAGCATGTGTAATATAATCCCAAAGAATAAAAAAGCCCCAGAGGGTACCATAATAATTCCTACAATGGTTAGTTTTCCCACAACCACTCAGGACCAAATAGGGTTGGATTTTATCATAGACCTGCTGCTGTCCCAAGAGTATGATACATTTGCAGTGACTGGTCACTTCTCAAAGTTTTCATATCCAACTTTTTATCTAAAATTACTATTAGCCCAGGAAATGGAATGGCACTATTTTTTTTTCAGAAGTTAGGCTACGAAATCACTTAGATGTATGTATGATCTACAACAAAATTCTGCAAAGGTTTGCAGAAAAAAACTGGAAAGTACAACTCATCCTCAAACAAACAAACAGAATAAGCAAATGAAGGAATAATTCCTGCAGTTGTATTTTCCATCTACCACTAGATTGGGAGCCATATGACAATTTTGGTTAGCACAGTACCTGGCACACTGTGAAGAGTACTCAGTAAATGCCTGTTTCCTTCCTTCCAAAAACAATGCAATCCACTCTACATTAGGAAACTAGATATTCATTTGCAGTTTCCTATGAATATAACCATGTGATTTCAAGAAGTTCAGAAAAAAGTAGGTGTTGGTGGCCACAAACTTTTTTTAAAAGAGGAAGTCAATTCACAAAGTATAGGAGGCTTTAAAATGAAATTTTTACTATATCATATATAAAATGAAATTTTTACTAATCAGTCATCTCAATGAGAAAGAAAAGAGACAGGTATCCAAAAAAATACAACGTGGCCCCACGCGGGTGAGCTCAGATTTTAAAAGCACATATACAAAATCAAAGGAATCAGAAAGAGAGTAATCAAAAAGGAATACCAGACTTTGACCTGGACCTGAAAGAATATTGTAGAAGAGCTAAGGTCTAGAATTAGAGTCTTATGACAAATGCTTTTTACTTTCATTATTCTATCAATGTGGGTTCTCCTTCCATTGATACAGATCTCAACCTTTCCCTGCCTGAGTAATAGTTTCAAGAGTTGGTGTGTTCAAAAAGTCATTGTTTGGTGTTCAAACTTTTGCTGGTTTTGAGGGGAAAAGTGCCTAAAGAAAAATTTTAAAGGATCTCTTTGTTGTATTTGGAATAATGATAGCTAGCATTTATTGAACACTATAAGTATTTTAATATTACTTTGTTGGATTCTCACAACAACCCCATGAAGGAGGTACTAATAGTATCTCCATTTTAGAGATGGGGAATTTGAGGCTAAGTGACTTGTCTAGGCCCACACAACAAGTTAGTGACTGAGGCAGGGTTTGAGACTTGATTCCCAAGTCTGGCAGTCTACCTACAATACTTATGTAGGAAAAAAAAGTCCAATCAGAGGGGAAGTCCGACAGCAGCTCTGGTGTGAGGGTTTGAGGAGCCCTTTTCAGGGCTGCCCATCCACCTTTGGTGCCCACCTGATTCATCTAACTTTCTTCTGTGGCTCCAAGAAGCTGTAGCATATGCAGTGGCCACAACCCAGGCTAAAGCAGGTTGAGAGTAACCAACAGACCTCAAACCTGTTGGTGAGTTAGGGGGATATTTACACCAGCATGTGAAGACTTTCCCAGAGGGATAGGTGGATGAGGACAATTTGTTCCAAAGGCCATGAAGCAGGCACTGTGGAGTGCTTAGAGGTTGGTCAGATATTGAAGGCCCCAGGGTCATCCACTGAATCCCAGGCCATCACCAGTTGTCTAGATTTTTGTCCTGCCTCTGGACTTTGATGACTCAGGATGACAGAGTGAGGCTTATGACTGTGCAACTCGGCATCACTTAAATCCAATTCACTCACAAGTCAAGACATCACCCTGTGACGTCGCTGGTCTATTTGAAAATAAGGGTCAAACAACAAATGTGCCCAGCACAGTACTTTGCTCATAGTGGGCTCTTATGAAATGTTTGCTGAATGGCTAAAATGAATGGATCCATGAGAACAAAAGAGGGAGAAAGTAGAATTAATTTCTATTCTCCCTCCATAGAGAAACTGGGAGGCACGTAGATAGAGTACCAGGCCCAGAGTCAGGAAGATTCATACTCCTGAGTTCAAATCTGGCCTCAGACACTTCCTAGACAGGAGAGCAAGTAACTTAACCTTGTTTGCCTCAGTTTCTTCATTTGTAAAATGAGCTGGAGAAGGAAATGGCAAACTGCTCCAGTATCTTTGAGAAAGTCCCAGATGGTGTCACAAAGGTCAAAATGATTGAAACAAGTAACCAACAAATTCTTCCATTGCTACCAAAGAAAATGGTCTTCATAACAGGAACAACGTGGCCAAGAGGGAACCAAAATCCAACATGGCGGAGAAGGTAGTAACAGAGCACTTAACCACTTTAGAGGAGCATACATTTCCTATTTTAAAGGAATTGTATCACAACATACTAATAGAATGCATAGTTGTGATTTCTGCAAGTGATCTTTGAGGAAATATGGCAAATGAGAGTTAGGGAAATGTCCCAATTTTCCAAGAAAGAGAAAGTGAATATGAAAGACTATAGACAGGTAAGCTTAGTATCTCCTCCCAGGCAAAATTTGAAAAGAAATTATTAAATTGGTTGCCAAGCACATTCAATATGTGTCAACAGAGTGAGGTGGCAACATCCACCCTCCCCCCAAAAATGAATGCAATCTGGGGCTGAATCAATGGAAAGCAAAGTGACCCTAATAAGAAAAGCAATAACCAGGGCAGTGAGGTGGTGCAGTGAACAGAGCACCGACCCTGGAGGCAGGAGGACCCGAGTTCAAATTCAGCCTCAGACACTTGACACACTGACTAGTTGTGTGACCTTGGGTAAGTCACTTCACCCCAACTGCTTTGCCTTCCCCTCTAAGAAAAGAAAAGAAAACAAAACAAAAGACATAACCTCACTGGACTCATCATGAGTCAGGCCTGCCTGACTACAGTGATGTATTTAGTCCTGGGAGCCACACTTTGAGATACATTGACAAACTAGAAGAGTTGAAGTGACTGGGAATGTCTGGCTGGAAGAAGGGCAGACTTGGCAAGGACATGAGAGCTGTCTTCAGTTATATAAAGGCTTGTCCTATGAACTCATTCTATATAACTCAGAGGACAGAACTGGGGCAGATAAGCAGAAGTTACGGGGGTAGATTTCAGCTCAACATAAGGAGGAACTTTTAACAGGTACAACTGTCCCAAATTGGAGTGGACCAAAGTGGGAGGAAGTCAGTTTTCCATCACAGAAGGTGTTGAAGGAAAAGAAGGATAGCGTTTGTCAGGGATGCTGCAGAGGAAATTTGGTAGGAGGTTGTCCTAGGTGACTGGGTCACAGGATTTAGGTTTCAAAGAAAACTGAAAAGATCATCTACTATTAAAACCCCATTTTACAGGTGACAAAATTGAGCCTCAAAGGTAGAGTGATTTGCCCAATGTCACAGGCAATAAGGAACAGTTAGGATTTGAACCCAGATTTTCTTTTTTCAAAACCAGTGTTCCTTCTATCACTTCACATTCTATCAAGGTCCAAAGTCCTTGGGTAATCTTAAGAAAGGTAGTAAACCTTTCCTAAGCAAACCATGGAGTTGTTGTTTTTGTCACCTGGTCATTGCAATCATGTCTAACTCTTGATGACCCCACTTGGGGTTTTCTTGGCAAAGAGACTGGAATGGTTTGCCATTTCCTTCTCTAGCTCATTTTGCAGATGAAGAAACTAAGGAAACAGGATTAAGTGACTTGCTCAGAGTCACACAGCTAGAAAATTTTTGAAGCCAGATTTGAACTTGGGAGGACGAATCTTCCTGACTACAGGTACTGACACTATTCACTGTGGCACCTAGCTGCCCCAGATTTTGGACCTTCTTGTGCTTTTTGTTCAGTCATTCAGTCAGACAGAAGGGGAAATCTTCAGGCACCCTCGGAGCCTGTTTGTTGACTTTTTGGAGGTAGCAGTCAACAGCCTGAATGCGTGCAGAACTACAGACATGTGAAGTAGAAGGACTGGGGCCAAGGCCAAAACCACTTTTGACATTTCAGGCTGCTGGAGCCCCAGCAGAAAATTCTTCCTCTTCCCCACTTCAAATTTGTGTCCCAGAAGAATTTCAGGGATCCCACTAGTAGACAAATCCTGCAGCTGGCTCTGCTGTGGACGGTCGTGGTTAATCAGCTCTTAGCTCTCTGCTATCAAAAATAATTAACAGATGCCTTCAAATTCCAAACACATTTATTAAAACCTCACATATGTACATATGTGTTACTATCTATTATATATATGTATATACATATGTGTGTAGGAACATATTTTGTTCATATACTAATGCAACTCATGTGGCATTGAAAAGCTATCAGTGCAGCATGATACCACCCACATGTTGAAAAGACATAGGCTTTTCCTGGAAAGACTTACATGAACTGATGCTGAGTGAAGTGAGCAGAACCAGAAGAACATTGTATGTAGTAACAGCAACATTGTGCGATGATCAACTTTGATAGCCTTAGCTCTTCTCAGCAATAAAATAATCTAAGACAGTTCCAGAAGACTCATGATGGAAAATACCATCAATATCCAGAGAAAGAACTATGGAGTCTGAATACAGATCAAAATGAACTACTTTCACCTTTTTTTGTTTTTTTTTCTTTCTCTTGATTTTTCCCCTTTTGTTCTGATTCTTCTTTCACAACACGATTAATGTGGAAATATGTTTTATATGATTGTACATGTATAGCCTGTATCAGATTCCTTGCTGTCTTGAGGAGGGGGAAGAGGATGGAGGGAGAAAAAAGTTTAGAATTCAAAAGATTACAAAAGTGAAAGTTGAAAGCTTTCTTTACATGAATTTGAAAAAATGAAAAGCTGGAGAAAAACAAACAAATAGACACAACTTTTCACAAGATGAGGGAAAAGCTCATACATAGTTGGAAGGACTCAGCTCCTGTGATTGGATCAAATGAGTGCTCTTACATTTAGCTGATGAGCATCAGCTTGGAAGATTCTCAGGTGGGTTTTCTGTATAGGAACTCCAGACTCCAGTTCACCTGTCTCTAGACAATAAACTTTGGAAGGGTCAAATTTCACATCCAAGTATCACAAGCAATCCAAGAACCCTTGGCTTAACAGCTCTTCTAGGCCATCATGGAGCCAAATCTTCCCAGTGGCCACAGCAACACTTTCAGTTTAAAAAAATTTTTTTTAATTTACCCACTTGCTGATTCAGTTCAAAATATCCTTATGAAATAAGATTGTGTAATGGTAATGGGAATTTGAAGATCTCCCCTGTCCCTTACTAGGCCAAATCTAATCACATAGAGCCAGTGGTGGGAGGAGTTTGCCGAATGGGTAGAGTCCAGAGGAATCTGGGAGTCAGAGCAGTTAGATGGACAGAGGAGAGGACACAGACAAGGAGACAGCTAGGCTTGTGAGTGTTTGTTTGTGGGAAGGCCCAAGCAGGGGGAAGGCTTTAGGATGGTGTTGCTCTCTGAAGTGTTATTGTATATATATTTCTTTGTAGCTATGATGAATTTGGTTTTCTAGTGTTGGGATTTGGCTTTCTGTGTCTGAATAAATGTTTTTGCTTCTGTCTTCTATATGGAGAGTCTGTCATATTTGCAATTCAGAACTACGCTGGCATATTCATAGTCGGTGCTGTGAATATTGCCTCAGTGACACAGATTGTGAGCTCCTTGAGGGCAGAGTCTGCCTTTTGCCTTTTTTTACATCCTTACTGCTTAGTATAGTGCCTAGCAATTTAATAAAGGCTTATTGGCTGAGTGACTATATTTATTAGCACAACATTGACCAGTTATGTGAGTGAACTCCCAGTGATTGACTTCAGCCAACAGTTAATGAAGAGTTGACAGGATATGAAATGGGGAAAAAAGGAATTGTGCTATTAACATAATTGGATATTTGGATGGTTCAAATACAGCAACAGCATAATATTTTTGATAGGTGTTGAGTATCACAAACTTATTTAGTTTAAGCTATAACATGAATATATCCTCAAGAATCTCAGGACCTACCTAAGACTGACCCATCCTAGAAGACAATTAGAAATTAGTCCAAGGATTTCAGTAGTCTTTCTTGGTACTTTTAGACAAGGCAATTAACTCAGATCTATCTTCCCTTGAAATCCTGAAATCATTAATCCAGCATCTAGGCATCCAACCATACTTACTTTCATACCTCACCTCACTTCTTTCTTATATAGGGCAATGGGCACCAGACAGTGAGACACAGAAAGACTCAGTAATTGTGTTCTTTTTCCTAGAAGGAAAAGTCTATTATTATAGTCTATTGCCTATACATTGATCGGCCCTGTGGTCATTCCTGAACCTTCTGGACCACACTTTATTCAATGATTTCCTAGCCTTTTCTCTAACCCTAAGTCCTACCAAATCTGTCACTAAAGGCTAGGAAAAGATGAGTCAACTAATCCTATCAGCAATCAGAAACTATGTCAAAAGAACTGCTGGGGTGGGTAGGTGGCACAGTGAATGGAGCACCTGCCCTGGAATCAGGAGGACCTCAGTTCAAATCCAGCCTCAGACACTTGACACAAAAACTAGCTGTGTGACTTTAGACAAGTCACTTAACCCCAATTACCCTCCAAAAAAAGCAAAAAAAAATTTTTTTAAAGAGCTGCTACCCATGGAGCAAGGCTGGAGGAGGGCCATAACCCTTAGAAAGGAAGAACTTTGTGAGGTGACTGGCAGATGACACTCTTAGTAGACGTGTTAGCCAAGGACCTGTCTTCAGATTTTAGTTTTCGTTATTACCTATGTGACTTGGGGTGATTAAGTGATTTTATTTCTCTGGGTCTCATTTTCTTCATCTGTAAAAGTGAAAACGATGAACTAGACAATAGACTGTTTCTAAGGCCTCTCCCAAGAAGCTTTATTACTATGTTCAGTTAAGGAAATAGAAAATGTACCTACTCTGAACAGAGATGCCAGATTCTCTAATATCCTCGTAAAACACTGGGGCAGGGGGGAAAAATATGCCAAGCAGCCCAATTGAAACTAAGTTCTTTAGCTACTTTGCTCTGATAGAAGCAGTATGCTTCCCTAACTCAGTCAGAATGGAAGCTGAAAAGGGGAAATAGCAAGTTGTAGCAAAACAAGCATATACTGCAAGTCAGGAGACCTGGGCTCAAGTCCTGATTCTCCTACTAACCAGCAGTCCTGGGCAAGTCCCTTCAGCTTTCTAAGACTCTGTTTCCTTATCTGCAAAATTAAGAGGTTTAGATTATGATTTCTAAGACCTTTTCTAGATCTAAATTTGGTACATTGATGTACCAAATCCTCTTCTTCTGTCAGTAACAGAAGGGGCTGGACATAATGCCACACGCCTGGAGTCCCTGCAACTAGGGGAGGTTGGGACTGGGGCTACCATAGAATATAGAAACCCAGTCTGCAAGAAAAAGAAACAGAGACAAGGAGAGAGGAGGAGGAGGAGGAGAAGGAGGAAGAGGAGGAAGAAAAAGAAGGAGAAGAAGAAGAAGAAAAAGAAGAAGAAGAAGGAGGAGGAGGAGGAGGAAGAGAAGGAAGAAAAAGAAGGAGAAGAAGAAGAATGAGGAGGAGGAAAAGAAGAAGAAGAAAGAAGAGGATGAGGAGGAGTAAAAGAAGGAGGAAAAAAGAAGGAAAGAAGAGTAAAAAGGAGAAGGAGAAGGAAAAGGAAGAAAAGGAGGAGGAGGAGAAAGAGGAGGAAAAGGAGGAGGAGGAAAAGAAGAAGGAAAAGGAGATAGTGAGAGAGAAGGAGAAAAAGAAACACTAAGGGACAAATTGAAAGAAGTCAAGAAAACAAGCATTTATTAAGCACCTACTATGTCCAGGCACCATGTATGCTAAGCACTTTACAAATACACTATCATTTGATCCTTCCAACAACCCTGGGAAGTAGGGGCTATTAAGATCCTGTATTTACAGTTGAAAAGACTGAGGCAGGCCTGCCCAGGCTGCACAGTGAGTATCTGAGGCTGCTGAATTCAGATCTTCCTGACAGAACCAGAGCCCCATCCCCTATGCCATCAAGCTGCTTCTGACTGGGGAGAGAAGAGGGGAGTGCCTGAAAACTCAAACTTTGGGCACAAAAAGGGGAAATGCCCCCTTTTCCTGAACAGGTAACACTGCCCTAAAGCAGGAAACTAATGAGCTACCGGCTTGTTCCCACAAACAGCCCACAATATGGCAGTTTTAGTGACTTCATGAGCAGATACAGCCTTGGGTGACCTTTTCCTGTCAGAGAGTGATGAGGAAGGTATTTCATTTCTTGCACACATAAACAATAAACCAACAGGTTGTTAAAAATGTTATCATATGGGACAGTCTTTTTTAAAAAAGAGTATAAACAAAAGAATTCAACCCATGGTAAATGGTTGCTCCATTTTGTCCTACATATCAAGCAGAAAGGACCTCTTTTCTAAGTCTCTTCCCTTTCTTAGAGAAGTGAAGATCTCTATAAAAAGACTGTTTCCAGGAGTTCCTTCACAGTAATAGCAGGGCTTGGTGAGAAACCCCCACCCTTGGCTCTGGGAAGGGGTGGGGGAGAGCAGCCTCAGGTTCTCTCAATCCACCCCTAGGCCTGTCCTCCTCCTTCTCCCCAGCACCACCTCCGTCTTGGCTCCTTCCCCTGCCTCCCTTAGGGTTGTGGATCAAGCAAGCTAGCTCAGATCTGCCTTATTTGCACACTAGCTTCAGGCATGACAGCCAGATGGCCCAGAAACTTCCCCAGCCTGCTCAACAAGCTAGAGCAGTGGGGCTCCCAGCTAGGGAGGGAGGGGGGAGTGGCAAACAGAACCTCTCTGTGTGGACAGAGCTTCTTTTGAACATCCCAGAAGATGCTGGGAAATTACAAGTTACTACCAAAAAAAAAAGTGAGGTCCTCCCCCACCTCCACCCACCCCAACACCCACATTTCTAGTTATGATCTGCCTTTCACCTGGGAATGAGCCAGCCTGGCTGAGCAGGGGATGCTTTGAACATCTCTGAGTGTGTTTCAACTGGTTCAGGATTGATAAGGCCCTGAAACACATTTTTATCTTGAGCCTGCCCCCTCTTTGTTCCTTGCCTGTTCAAACCCCTGGGTCTTTTTGGGAAATACACTGCATGTGTTTCTGATTCATTTCTATGAATTTCAGTATGACTCTGGCAAGCAAGAAGGGAAGCCTGGTTGCAGAAAAGATTTACCTGAGGAGATGCCACCTTGTTCCCATTTGCTCCTGGCAGGATATGAGTCTGTTCTTGGCTCATTTTTGCAGATGCAATTGTCCTCTTAGGTTCAGAGGTTTTTCTTCAAGTTAGGAAACCTCTGAGAAGCCAGGGCAGTACTAAACAAACCTAGGAACTAAGTTTATCTACATTGGCCTGGAATGGTACCAGAGGTCTTAATCCTAGTTCCAGACTTAAACCAAGCCAAGAGCAAAAATGGACTCCAGAATTAGTCCACAAACCATCACCATCTTTCAGATGACCTCTAGGCTACACTGAAGCAAGGTTAGGCCTGGGCTACCTCAACACAGATCTGAGCTCCTCAGCCTACAGTGGTCTAGGCCCAAAGTTTGTGAAGAGGTGTAAAATGGTGTGTTCTTCACAGGCAGGATGATTAGAGCCCTTTGTGAATTCTCCAAAGTATCAGGAAGCAAGAAAGAGACACAAAAATGCTGTTTTAACCAGATATATCCTATAACCTATAATGTCTGAAACTCTAAACTTTCCAAAACATCCTTAGACCTAAACTTCCCAAATGAATTCTCTACTGAGATCAACAACAAACATTTATTAGACTCCTACTAGGTGACAAGTACTGTCCTAAACACTTGGGACACTAAGCAAGGCAAAATCCTGACATCTGCCCTCAATGAGCTTATTTGGCCATTGGGGTGCTAAATTCATTTATGAAGTACCTATTGGATACAAGACAAATGCTAGGCTGTAGGAAAGATGCAGAGATAACTGGAAGAAGGCCCCTCTCCTTGGGTACTTGTCAACTAGGGCAGAGGATAAGACAAACTCAAAAATAAATAGAATGCAAAATGTGATGCAAAGTAGACAATATCTGCATTGGACACTTGGGTTTTTAATAATTAAGACTCTGCTTTCCTTTTCTCCCTTCCTCCTTCCCTCCATGGAAAGGATGAACAGAAAGATGAGAAATACTTAAACCACAACATAGATGGTACCTGAAAACAATTTTTTAAAAACGTGTTAATATCTTATCCATTCAGGTTATCTGTGTTTCCTCTATATCATTGGGTCTCAAATTCCTTAGGTAAAGCCAACAACCCCATGGACCACCCTACTCTACTCATTTCAGCCTGAACCTGGAAAAAACAGGATAAAATAAAACAAAATCTCAACAAAATTATTGGGAATCCTAGTACTAAAATGAGAAGTTTGTGAATCATTTTGCTGTAGGAAAAAAAAACCATCAATCTAATAGATGGAAGACCTAGGAGGCAAGTTCTTAATTAATAATGGTTAAGATTAATGATGGATAAGATGTCGCTTCCTGACTTCAGCTATTTTTTTTGGCTATCCCCCATGCTTGGAATCCTCTCCTTCCTCATTTCGCCTCCTGATTTCCCAGGCTTCCTTCAAGTCCCAGTTCAAAACTCACCTTCCACAAGAAGCCTTTCCATATTATCCTTAAGATAAGTACCTTCTCAAGCAGAACCAGGAGAAATTTGTACACAATTACAGACACAAAGTATGTGTGATGACCAACTTTGATAGACTGGACTCTTCTTAGCAATGCAAGGTTATAAGACAATTCCAAAAGACTCATGATGGAAAGAGATGTCCACATCCAGAGAAAGAACTACAGAGTTTGAATGACGATTGAAGCAAAGTACCTGCTTTCTTTCTTTTTCTTGTTTGATTTTGTTTCCTCTTTCCTATTGTTCACTCTGTTGGTTACAACCAGACTAATGTCCAATGTGAGAGTATTTGCAGATCCTATACTTGATTGCATGTCACCATGGGGGAGGGGGAGAAGGAGGAGAAAGAGGGGGAGAAAATTGAAACTCAAGGGATTGTGGAACTGAATCTTGTAAACTAAAAGTAAACAAATAAATTAATAAAGAAAAAAATAAATTTAAACTAAAATGTCATAACCTCTTGTGTATTATCTGAATTATGACCTTTGTTTTTCAAACTGCATAAATAAAAACATAAAAATTTTAAAAAGATAAGTACCTTCTCTCTGCTGATTATTTCCAATTTATCTGTTTGTATTCATGCTCATGAAGTGTAAACTCCTGGAGAGCAGGGCACTGTCCTTCCCCTTTCTTTGTATCCCCAGCAGGTAGCACAGTGTAGGAACTTAATAAAAACTGATGCTTGATATCTCTATGACCTTGGGCCAGCATTTAACTGTTCTATGCCTCAGTTTCCTTTTCCATAACTGGGAATCAAAGCTATTTTGAGGAAAACTTTACATAAGAGAAACTTTAATTATTGTTGCTATTGTTGTTTTAAGACAGCATTATTACATGTCAATAATATTCATTCATGCCACAAATAAAAGCAGAGACCTGGTCCTAAATTGAAGCTTTAGTATTAGGCAATATCTAGGCAACTAGATAGAGTGCCAGACCTGGAATCAGAAAGACTCATCTCCTTGAGTTCAAATCTGGACTCAGACACTTACTAGCTGCATTACCCTGGGCAAATCACTTAACCCTGTTTGCCTCAGTTTCCTCATCTGTAAAATGAGGTGGAGAAGGAAATAACAAGTCACTCCAATCAATATCTTTGCCAAGAAAACTCTTCCCAGGGCCACAAAGTGCCCAAAACAATTGAAATGACTGAACAACAAATTATGAGAGAGAGTTAGCATGGCATACAGCAGTGATGTCAAATTTGAATAGAAACAGATCCCTGAAGGCTGCATATTGACTTAGAAGCTCACAAATTAAAATTCGATTTTTATTTATTTATTTTGTTCATCGTTTCCCAATTACACTTCACTCTAGTTTGGGCTTCATTCAGGGGTGTTGTTCCTGATACCTCTGGTAGAGAATAGAAAAATAACCCAGGAGTCAGAAAGACCTGGGTTTGCAGGCATCCTTTGAAACATACTGGCCTAGTGTTAAGGCACTTAATGGGGCAAGTTATTTCATCTCTCAGTGCCCTCAGGCAGCTCTCTATGACTATAAATTGAAGAGTAGGTGTCAGTCTGCATTGGTACAGAGTTTCCTCACCAAGAATTCCTTATGCCAATGAAATCACTGATTCAATTTTATAAAAGAAGTGACTGAAACTCATGGGAGAAACTCAGATAACTGAGGACTAGGGAAGGCTACCCAAAAATGAAGAGTCTGGATCAGGAACGCATATCTCTGAATAGCCAAAGGCAAGGAAGCCGTGGATAGAGCACCAGGCCTGGAGTCAGGAAGATCTGAGCTCAAATCTACCTTCAGACACTTATAAGCTGTCTGAACTCACATAACCTCTGTGCCTCAGTTTCTTCTATTGTAAAACAGGGATAATAATAGCATCTCTTTCCTAATGTTGTCGCGAGGAACAAATGAAATAATAATTGTAACATACTTAGCACACACGAGGCACTTTATAAATATTAGCTATTATTAATCTTTTTTTCATTTTTCGAGGGGGAAGGCAGGGCTGTTGACTTGCCTAAGGTTACACGGCTAGTAAGTGTTAATTGTCTAAGGCTGGATTTGAACTCAAGTCCTCCTGACTCCAGGGCTGGTGCTCTATTCTCTGCTCCACCTAGCCGCCCCATGCTGTTATTGGTACCGGTGATAGTAGCAAAGATATAAGGAGGGTAGTAGTAAACTCAAGGGCACTGGAGAGATCAGCCTGACTGAGCTGAGACTGGGATAAGACTGTACTTGAAAAAGAGAGGTGATAAATGAAGGTCATTCCATTTGTTTAAACAACAAAATCGCCTCCCCCCAGCTCCTAGAGCCTTCTCAGAAATTACTCTGTATTTACTCAGTAGACATTTTGTATATGTTGATACTTTGTTTCTCCATAGACTGTAAGTGCCTTGAGGGTGGCCAGTGTTTCATTTGTACCTTTGTCTCCCAGTGTCAGTCTTCTTCAGTTGTGCCTGACTCTTGGTAACACCATTTGGGGATTTCTTAGTAGAGACACTGGAGTGGCTTGCAATTTCCTTCTCCAGCTCTTTTTTCAGATGAGGAAATAGAGGCAAACAAGGTTAAGCAACTTGCCCAGAGTCACATAACTAGTATCTGAGGTCAGATATGAACTCAGGAAGAAGAGTCTTCCTGCCTCGAAGCCCAGGCAGCACTCTATCTATCTATCCACTAGGAAATTTTGCTGCCCATCTAATACATAGTACCTTTATTTTACAGCTAGAAGGGGCTCCTCTAACTGCCTCATCTACTAGGCACAAAACCCTGTGCTTAAGTGATGAAACCGACCCCTAGAGAGAAAATGACTGGGAAGTTATCTGGAACTAGAGAATGATTCAGTGCAGTATAGAAGGGCTTGATTCCATTCTCAAGCAACTGACAATATCTTTGGAACTGAGATGATCTCACACTGGAAATGATCTCCTAATCCATAGGTTCAAATATCAGTCTAGTAAACCATAAAAAGAAATGGGAGTCCTCCACCTGTTAGAGCATTTTGGATGCCCAGATTCCTTTTCTTAAGTCTTTTCCTCTGGGAGCTTTGTTTTAAAAATCAATAGGGACATCTCTAGCCCAGGGTCTTTGTTAAACTGTGGCACTTCTTGAGATTCACTCCTAAACCTAGATTAAGCAACAGCCCAGCTCAGTAGCAGCAGCAAGTCCCACACTGCATGTGTTCCGGAGGGGGCCCCAAGCTTAGGGCATGCTGGGCTGATCCCACTATGGCAGCTGCAGGCCGCTGGATGCTTGGAACTATTTGTTGTGATTTAAATTAATATATTTATAAACACCTTCTACTACACACAAAGCATTGGTGACAAGTGGAAAAACAAATTCCACCAAAGGAAGTGTAGCCCATCCAGACGGTTAGAGGAATGGAGTTTAACACATTGCCATATCGCCTGGCTTAGCCTAGAAATTCCAGACAAGAGATCTGACTTCATAGGCCCCCAGGTCAGAGGGTAGGGTGGTCCAGTGAACTGAGCAATAGATTAGAAATTCGGTTGATCATTATTCTAATTTAGCATTAGGCACTAACTCACCATGTCCACATGAGCCAATCCTGAAACTTCATGAGAATTCCAATGCAATCTAGCTCGCAAAGGTAACCAGGAGAAATTTTGAAGAATGACAGTAAAGAAACTTATAAAGAGTTAAATGAGTAGCAACAGTAACCCCTGGCATTTATACAAGGCTTCCATATATCAAGTCTCATTTGGGCCCACAATAACCTTGTGTGGTAGGAAAGGACAGCGATAATTATTCACATTTTAAAAGCAGGGAAACTGGTACTTTGAAAATCCATGAGGCTGTCACAGAGAATCAGGTATGGAGTCAGAGCCAAGCCCTCTTGATTCCTTAGCCCAAAGCTTTTTCCACTGAACTGCAAAGTTTGTGTCAAAATAGAGTCCAATCAGTCAAAAACCCCAAACAATGCCCACGTACTTACCAGTAGAAATAAATCATAAGATGGACAACATGGGGCAAAAGAGCATTAGGAAATGAAAAAGAAGGGGGGGAGAGAGAGAGAGATAAAGGAGAGAAAAAGAGAGGGGGAGGGAAAGGGAGATGGGAGAGAGCCAGAGACAGAGAGGAGAAGAGAGAACAGAGAGAGAAAGAAGAGAAGAGAGACAGACAGAAGGAACAGAGAGAGAGAGGGAGGGAGGAGGAGAGAGGGGGGAAGAGAGAGAGAGAGAGAGAAAGAAAGAGAGAGAGAGAGAAAGAGAGAGAGAAGGAGAGAGGGCAGGGAGAGGGAGAGAGGAGAGAAGAGAAGAGACAGAGTAAAGAAAAAAGACAAGAAAATGGTGGGGAGTAAAAGATAACAAGGGCTTCAGGTACCCGTAAGTGAATTCAAAGTCATAAATGTCCTGTCCTTGCTTTCTAATGCCTGCATTTCTTTTCTGGCCTCTCCTTTCATTAACACTCCAAGAAAGCTATGTATGATAAACTATACAATCCCAAATTTCCAATTTAAAGAGAGTTAAAGTAATGGTTCCCCACCCAGGGCCCAGTTTTTGACCCTTGAAGTCCTAGCACCCCCCCCCCAACTATCTTAGGTGAAAGGACAGATACCTGTGTGGGTGTGTTGATGCTTAAACATGTTTATGTGAATCTGTCATTCAGGCAGACTCTGTCTGACGGCTTTCCTGTGGGCCAAGATTGCATCCCCCACCTTCATCTAGGTATGCAGAGCTCTTGTCTTCCTGAGCCATGCAGTGGCATCACCGAGCAGTCAGTGCAAGAAAGATCTTGTAAAAAGTTTAACAGACATAATTTACCAGACACATTACATTTCACGCCTGGCTATGGCTGAAGATTAAGCTCTTGCCAAATTGGACTTAGTACCTTACCACCCTACACAGTCACATTCCCCACGAACAGAACAAAGTATGTGAAGTTATCAGCCAGCGGGGGAGGGGAATGGGAGAAGTGTGATGCTGGTGGCACCTTGAGGAGTATCTTCTTTGATTTAAAAATTGCAGTCAAAATGACCGGGCTCTTCAACATGAACCAATTCAGCTTTTATGGAAGAAATTTCAGCCTCACAGATTTTCCAGAAAGAAAGACTTTAGTCAGAAAATAAACTTCTATTACGTGCCTACTTAAGGCACTGTGGGAATGCAGAAAGAGGGAAAAAACAAGTCTTTGCCCTTGAGGAAACTCACAATCTAATGAGTGAGACAACAAGCAGACAAATATGCACAAATAAGTTATTTGCAGGAAAAATGGGAAATAACAGAAAGAAGAGTGATTGGGAAAGAAGGTGGGATCTTAGCTGAGAGCTGAAGGAAACCAGCAAAGTTAGATTTTAAAATCAAACACTTTGGAGGTCTTGTTCCCAGCTGTGACTTGGCACTGCCTGCCCTCTATAAAGTCATAAACCACACTATTTGTGTGTGCATTGTGTGTGGCAGTCCTGAAATGTAGGTGAGGGGGCTCCCACCTACTGTGATAGCAGAGATAAAGAACACAATGGCCCAATGAAAAGAACAGAGGAGTTGGGATTGTTGGAATTGCTGATCAGTCATTTTTCAGTCATGTCTGACTCTTAGTGACACCATCTGGAGTTTTCTTAGCAAAGACACTGGAGTGGTTTGTCATTTCTTTCTCCAGAAACTAAATAGGGTTGAGTGACTTGCCCAGGATCAATAGCTAAGTGTCTGAAACCAGATTTGACCTCAGAAAGATGAGTCTTCCTGACTTGAGGCCCAGAACTCTATTCAATGTACTACCTAGCTGCCCTAGGAATCAAAAGGCCTGGGTTCAAATTCCAGCTCTACTAATGTCACCGGAATGACCTTGGGCACATCACTTAGTTCTCTCTGGGACTTTGTTTTGTTATATGACTAAAAGACTTAAAATGACTATATGCCCAGGCAGCTAGGTGATGCAGTGAATAGAGTACTAGCTCTGGAGTCAGGAGGACCTGAGCTCAAATCTGGCCTCAGACATTTAACACTTACTAGCCATGTGACCTTGGGCAAGTCACTTAACCCCAATTGCCCTACCTTCTCCTCTCCAAAAAAAGGAAAATAAAGACTATATGCCCTCTGGGATCCCTTCCAGCTTTATCTGTGTGGTTCTTCATCAGAGCTCTTTTCAAAGTCAGTAAGTAAAACTCTGTCCTTCAGTCAACAATGTTCCCCATCAGTCTGAGTTATATATGCACCAGGCTGGCCTATTTCAGCATCTTGGCTGTTGCTCACTTAAGTGAGTTGCTCAGCTTTACTCAGGCCTGTATTTTTGCATCAGCCAAGCGTGTAGAATGAGACTGCCAGGTTGAGACTGACAGCAGCAGGTGCCCATTTCAGCTTGTAGAGACCATCGGAGGCCTTTCGCTTTCCCTGAAAACCTCTTGTTTCAGGAGTGACAATCCCGGACTCTGGTATATCTCTGATACATACGTATCTGATATGTCTTGTAAACATCTGAATCGAGGAGCTTGCCGAGGTGAGCTGCTAAATTTAACTGCCAGGTTCCAGGGCCATGTGATGAGGCAGCCCAGGCCAGCTTGCCCAGTGAGTTAGTCAAGGGGGTTTAAATAAAGGTTCTCTGATGGAAAGGATGATAAAAGTTCCTGTTATTCACTGGTGAGCTCCAATTGGCCAGTTGGTCCAGTTTTTACTGCTGTGTTCCAGCAGTGTTAATCTCATCAGCACTCTCTCACCATTTCCTGTTAGCCTATTAAGGGGAAGGCACAAGGGGCCAGTGGAAAGAGCTTCTGATTTGCCAGTCAGAAGATCTGAGCTCTATTCCAAGCTCAGCCTGTTCCCCATCTCACTGCATGACCTTGAGAAGGAAGTCATTCTCCAGGCCTCAGTCTTTCCAATTAGAAAAAGGAATAGTAATAGTGTTCATAATAAAGACTTTTCAAAACAACAAACAACAGAAAAAACTGAAACTTCTAGAATTAATCATGACTAAACTCAAAAGAGTTAAAAAAAAATGCACCTCCCTTCATTGTGGAGGTGAGGACTGCTGCATGTGCTCTCAGTCAGGTAGATGTATTAGTTTTACTAAACTGATATTTTTTTCCTTCTGGTTCTTTATTCTTAAATGGGATGGTTCCAAGAGTGCTGTGAGGCCCGAATAAAATAATAGATGTAAAAGGTTCTGTAAATCTTGAAGCGCCATATAAGGGCCAGTTATTGTTGTTGCTACTGTTATATATTTATTACTGTTATTAGTCTTTGGTTATCAAGCATCCAGTCTGGTGTTGACTTCATTCCTTGAACCTTCTACCACACTCCTGCTGAGCTCAAATAATGTTTATGGGCAATACTGGGTGGGCTATGCTGGTCAATGTTTAACAACAAGCTCTAAGGGAGGGAGAGGGAAATGTATGCAGACACTCTGAAATTTAATTTTCTTTATTAGCACTTTTCTTAAATAGAGATAATCAATAAAGCAAGGCAAGCCCTGATTTGCAGATTTCTGAAGAAGCGGTGTTCACACTGAAAATTTAGCAGTTAGTTCTCTAGCACACCTCTAAATGGTGAATGATTGAGTGAACGATAAATCATTTATTGTTTGCCATGTGCCAACCTGGGGATAGAAATTTTTAAAAAGAGATAGTCCCTGCTCCCAAGGAGAGATGACACATAGAGGAATGAATGATTAGGGAAAGATATTTCCATCTGGAAAGTCAAGGGATGGGGGATAGTCATAGGGCAATTTAATTAACTGACCCTTTCCAGACACTGAGGTGGTATTGATTTGATTACCTTTTCCCAGAGCAAGAGACAAAAGGAAAGAGTAGGTAAGACAGGTCCCAAGACAGTTGGGTGTCCTGGAGTCAGGAGGACCCGAGTTCAAATTTGACCTCAGCTACTTACTAGCTATGTGAATCTGGGCAAGTCACTTAACCCTGCTTGCTTCAGTTTCCTCATTTGCCAAGTGAGCTAAAGAAGGAAATGGTAAACCACTCCAGTATCTCTGTCAAAGAAACCACAAATGGGGCAGCTAAGTGGCGCACAGAATAGAGCACCAGCCCTGGAGTCAGGAGGACCTGAGTTCAAATCCACCCTCAGACACTTAACACTTACTAGCTGTGTGACCTTGGGCGAGTCACTTAAGCCCAACTGCCTCCAAAAAGACAAAAAAAAAAGAAAACCCCAAATGGGGTAACAAAGAGTTGGATGCAACTGAAACAAACAAATATCAGCAACAGTGCCCAGCATGGCAGCAAGACAACCAGGGTAAAGTATAGTCCAATTGCTGGGGATGATTGGCATACTGGGTGCTCCCCAATTAGGACAGCAGCGCTTCAGAGCAGGAGTGCTAACAGTGGCAAGGTAAAGTGAGAGAAAAGGGAAATAATCAGAAATAAAAGTTATGTGAAAACAAAAATAGCCATTGTTTAAAAATTTAAGTTTTCACTTCTTTAAAGAAATACTGTTATAGAAATACAAGTACTTAACTTGATTATTATTAATTGAAGAAAACTACCTCTACAACATACCAGGCAACTAGATAATCAAGGGGAATATCATAATTGCCTCGCAAGACCAACAAAAATTAAATAATGTTTTAAAAAATTTTATGATTACTTCCTTATGAGGCTACAACAAGTAACAACCCCATATTGCTCCTAAATCATTCATTATTACAACTATTCCCCAATATCACTTCCTTCCATTTTTTTCATAGTATATGTAGCACATACTCCAAAGTTCATTATCCCAAACATCCACTCAAATAGGCAAATTAGGTCCCAAAGGACAGCTGCCTACTTCTCCCCCACAGTTTTACAGATAACTCTGAAGAGTTAGGAGTGGTTGCTCTTACTGTGACACAAGCCCCCATTGGTGTGTACTCCATTATTTGACAGCTATAATTCATGAGTTTTTAGAAAAGAGTATTCTGTAAGATGGTATAATAAGAACAGTAAGTACAAAAACATACTCCCCCAAAATCTGGTACGGATCATACCCTTTTTACATATTCACCCACCTTTTCCTTACACTCTGGGTTTTTGATCTTTGAGATTATGACGTGGTCTTCATTTGTTTTACTTAACCATCTTTTGGTCCCACTTCCGAACCTCCAAAGTTTCTCAATTCTCCCTTACATCTTAGAGCTTAAAACTCTAATAATTCTGTGCTTTTTGAAAAGAGAACAATGCCAAAAATGACTATTTTTCTGTACAATCATGTGTACATCCTCATGCCTGGTAAACTGTAGAATATAAACCAATGACTTTGGGATGTGTCATGAATGTAGAAATCCCTGTATTATGAAGTAAAAAGGCAGCTGGGAATACTGGACAGCATGTTGCGGACTTACAGTGAGAATGAATGTGTTCAAATGCCCCCACATCTCCTTACAAGCATCTCTGTACAAGTCATTTAACCTCTCAGTCTTAGTTTCCTCAACTGTAAAATGGGGATAAAGAAAAAAGTGAGAGAATCTATGTAAACAGCTTTGTAAAAGTTAAAACATGATATAAATATTGTTAATATTGTTATTACTGTGATTCTCCAGGACAGTCATATACTCACAGTCAATGAATGTACTGCTAAAATTCTATTCTCAATCTGCAAAATACAGAATAAAGTTATTACAAAATTCACATACAGATAAAATAATTTTTGACCCAGCAGGGCAAGAAGGATGCTGTCACACAGACATCACCTTCACCCCTTTTTCTTCTTCTGGCCCCTGGTCTATTTTTGTAATGTTTGAGGTTAAATCATGGCCCAGGGGTTACATAGATCTAATGTTTGAAAAGAGAAGGAATGAGAAGAATGAGAAGAGTTATAGAATAACAGACTCATGGAATGTAGAGAGCTAGAAGGTCTCAACTTCTGGAGTTACCCAGTCCAGCCTCTGCATCTTAGACTAAGAAGCTGAGGACCTGAGAAGTGTTAACTTGTACAAAATCAGTGTTCTCTCCTCTTACTACTGAGTGACAAGACACAGACCAAACAAGAATTCAGGTCTAGGTCAATTCAGCTGTTCCTCTGTTAACAATGAAAAAAACCATACAGGTTAAGTCTTTACTAAAGGAACATGGAAACAGACAAAAAGGTATTGTTTAGAATTATTCATTCTACAGTTACTAGAAATATCTATAACTAGAAAATTTAGAACCAATGTAAGTATTTTGGTTGCTATTATTTAGTGGATTGTGTCTGATTCTTTGTGACCCCATTTGGAGTTTTCTTGGCAAAGAAACTGAGTTTGCCATTTTCTTCTCCAGTTCATTGTACAGAGGAGGAAACTGGGGTAAACAGGGGTAAGTGATTTGCCCAGAGCCACATAGCTAGTAAGTGTCTGAAGCTGGATTTGAACTTAGGTCCTCCTGACTCCAAGGCCGGCACTTTATTCACTTTTCCACCCAGTTACCTTCAATATAAGCTCTACCTTCAAGTATTTGAAGGGCAGTCATATAGAAAATTAGCCTTATAATATATAGTTCCAAAATAGGACTACTGAATAGAATCTACTGGAAGGAAGGCTTTGACTCCGTAATGTATATGGAAGAGCTTTCTAACAATTAAAACCGTGAAAAAATGGAATGGGCTTGTCTTATAAGATAATGAGCTTTCTGTCCTTGTAAAGATTCAAGCAAAGACTGCATTAAGATGATATAGAGGAGATTCCAGCACTAGAGCTCCTAAGATTTGGGGTATCTTGTATAGGGGTCATATGGAATTAGATCATCACAATTCTGTTTGTTATTATAGTAAAGTTGGAAAAAAGGCCAGAACTTTAGAGTTGTCCACATATATCATCTTGCATAATAATAACAACTCAGTAATGTAGGTCAGCATAAGTATTATTCATTGTTCTTCTGTTGTATCTTATTCTTCATAACCCCATTTGGGGTTTTCTTGGCAGAGATACTAAAGTAGTTTGTCATTTCTTTCTTCAACTCATTTTACAGATAAGGAAACTGAGGCAAACAGGGTGAAATGACTTGCCTTGGGTCACACAGCTAGTAAGTGTCTGAAGCTGGATTTGAACTCATTTGCATTTAACAGAGGAAGAATCTGAGGTTCGGAAGTGAATTGCCCAAAGGCCCATGGTTAACAAGCAGCAGAGAAAGGTCTACAGCTCAGGTCTCCTGATTTCCTAATACATCTTCCATTACCCCCACCTGCTTCTACAACTTTATCACTAGAAATTCAAATTTTATTAGTCTACTCAGAGATAACTAGACTTTGAGAAGCTAATTCATGTTAACCCTATTCATAAGAAACTGATTTATAAGCCAGAATGAGAATGTCATAGGATCTTAAATTTACATATCTCCCCCAACTTAAATGCAAGCTCCTTGAAAATAAGGGCTTCTTTCTTTCAGATTATATTTGTATATCCAGGAGTTGGGCAGCTAAGTGGTAGTGTGCATAGAATGTCAGTCTTAGAGTTAGGAAGACTCATCCTCCTGAGTTCAAATCTGACCTCAGACACTTACTAGCTGTGTGACCCTGTTTGACTCAGTTTCCTCCTCTGTGAAATGAGCTGGAAAAGGAAATGGTGAACTGCTTCAGTATCTTTGCCAAGAAAACTCCAAACGGGGTCACGAAGAGTTGGATTGAACGACAACAACAGTTAGCACAGTTCCTGGCACATGGCAAGTATTTAATAAATATTTACTGACTTCTTGTTGACTAGAGTTGGAAGGAATCCTAGAGATCATTAAGTCCAACTGTCTCGTTTTACAGATGAGGAAACTCTGGGCTTGTACAGCTAGCAAATATCCGAGGTAGAATTCAAACCCTGGTTTTCTTGGCGTCAAGTTCTACACACTCTGTTACACCATGCCCTCTTTCTTATTCACTTAGGATGAGATGCAACGTGATATTGTCAACAGAAGGTTAGTCTTAGAGTCAGATAAACCTAGAATGAAATCCTGCTTATGAGACATACTATTTGAGTGAAGGGAGAATAGGATGATGAACGTCAATTCATCTGCCAATCATCCTAGTCACTGCAACTAATTCACATAAATTATAGGAGCTGCAGATCTGCAGGTAGTTTCCACACTAGAAATTTTCCACCCATGAGATCACAGGTTAAGAACCCTTCCCTAGGGGTGGCTAGGTGGTGCAATGAGTAGAGCACTGGCCTTGGAGTCAGGAGGACCTGAGTTCAAATATGACTTCAGACACTCAACACTTACTAGCCATGTGACCTTGAGCAAGTCACTTAACCCCAATTGCCCTACCTTCTCTCCTCCAAAAAGCAAAGGAAGGAAGGAAGGAAGGAAGGAAGGAAGGAAGGAAGGAAGGAAGGAAGGAAGGAAGGAAGGAAGGAAGGAAGGAAGGAAGGAAGGAAAGAAGGAAGGAAGGAAGGAAGGAAAGAAGGAAGGAAGGAAGGAAGAAAGAAAAGCTGTCCCTTTCCTCCTTCCCCTCCCCAAAAATGGAGACCTAGACCTTTCAGATGGCTTTGATACTACTCAGAAAACCATTTTTCTAATAATGATATTGTAGTATGGCAGAGAGAGAACAGATGAGGAGTCAGGAGAGATGAAGGTTTGGATCTTGGCTTTAGTACATACTGTGACTTTGAGTAAACCCTCATTTAGAATCTGTTCTCACATCTGCAAAATGGAAATAATGATAATACTAGTACTACCTACTTTTCAAGGTGGTCATGAGAAAAGCTCCTTATTAACACTAAAGCACTCTATATATTTGGTTTATAATTATCCAGACACCTGGAAAAAAGGAAAGAAGTCTTTAAGTACTTACTATGTGCCATACACTGTACTAAGTACTGATGATACAAAAAGAAGAAAGGGGGAAAAAAAAGAAAAAGAAAAATAGTCCTTGACCTCAAGTTCAAATGGGGAGAAACAACTTGAAAAAGGAGGGGGTTGGGGATGAGGGGGGTGAGGCCATAGTTTTGAAGTCCAGAATAGAAACAAGGCTGGGAGGGGACTCAAGACTGACTTGGGCCACTCAACAAAATTAAAGTTCCAGGAAGAACTCACCAATGGGAGAAGGGGGCAGGCTTTGTTGAGGGAAATATATTCCAGGTGGAAAAAAGCCGTGGACATAGCTGGATATTTCAGGGTAAGTAGATCCCAGGTACTATTTCAGCAAAAATTACACAAGCATAAGAATCAAAGCAAAAAGCGTTGAGGGATCTTGAGGAAGAATTCACCTGGGCCACATTGGACCCTCTTTTTGGTCCCTGATCTACTACAAGGCACAGTTTTATAGGAACCATGGTGCTCACGTCTATCAGCTGCCATTTACTTCTTGTTCTAGACTCTATGAAGATCTTTGTGCTCATCACAACAACATAATTTTCTAATAGCATCTTATCCCCAGTTTTACAGATTAGGGAAGTAATACGGTACAATGGCAAGAGCAATGACTCTAAAGACAGATGACCTGGGTTCCAATTCTATCTCTTGAATGGATGACCTGGGTTCTAATTCTGTCTCCAGAGCTAACTGCCGGCGTGACCTTGGACAAGTCTCATCTCCCTGGGCCTCATCTGTGAAATGAGGGGGTGGCACTAGCTGACCTTGGAGGTCTCTTCCTGGTTCTAGTCTTATATTTGTTGCTTAGTTGCTTCCAGATAGCATCTAGAGAAGTGCTTTCATCTCCTCAGCAAGCTATCTCTGAATCACACTCTAGGAGATGTGACTCTGGAGATACCTAATCCATCCAAATCAAGCCTATCAATAGAAGGCCCTTCCCAATTGTGTTACTACACTGATTAACTTCTACCCCTTCCATAACAATTTTTATTATAAAGAAATTTTACCTTTATATGATCAAGGCCATACAATTATTAGGTAGGTTTAAATTTTTTTGCCACTACACTTACATTATCAACATAAATTATCAGATATAAATTGGAAGAGCAAGACTGGCAATGAATGGTGTTTTCTTGACTAAGTCCTATCCAAGTAGAAACCAGGCATCTTTGTTAAGGTTATGTTCCGTTAGACAGTGAGGTCCTTGAGAGCAGACACTATCTTTTGACTTTCTTTGCATCTCTAAGCACGGTGTCTAGCATACAGTGGATACTTACTAAATGTTTATTGACTGACTATCGCATCAAGATCAGAATTGGGTGGTACAGCCCCAGTAAAGACAGCACAAAAAAATCAATGGGATATTAGTAAATCAGGGAAGCAATCAAAATGAAGTCTAAGAAGGGAAATTAGATATCAAGAATTAACTCTGAAGTAGAAAAAAAGGCAAATTTAGGCTCAACATCAGACAATTTCATTGCCTTTCAGTCATTTCAGTCATGTGAGACTCTGACTCCATTAGGGCTTTTCTTGGTAAAGATACTGGAGTTGTTTGCCCATTTCTTTTTCCAGTTTGTTTTACAGATGAGGAAACTGAGGTAAACAAGGTTAAGTGACTTGCCCACGGTCACAAAACTAATAAATATCTGAAGCTGAATTTGAACTCCAGTCTTCCTGACTATATCACTTAGCTGTCCTAACTTATCAATGCTTGGCTGTCCTAACAATTAGAGCCCTCCAAAAGTGGAAGGGGCAGCTTAGAAAGGTCATCTGTTCCCACTTCTAGAGGTCTTCAAGCAGAAGCTGGAGGCCCACTTGCCAGGTGCTTTATCAGAGGCACTGCTTTTTGAGATGACCTAGAAGTCCCTTCCAGTTCTCCAGTGCTGTGATTCTACCAACTTGCCAGTCAGGAGGCAACCCAGAGTAGTGGAGAGTGGCTGTTTCTTCATCTGTGGAATGAGGAGCTAGGCCTGGTCACCAGTCCCTTCCAGTTCTAAAAAGGTAAAATACAAGATTACACATGGGAGAAGAAAAAGATACACCCAAGATGGAGAAGGCTCTTCCCTGATACAGATAGCTAAGTATCCTCAATTCTTTCCCATAAACTCCCTTCCAGCTATAAGATTCTAGGATATATGATGCTATTATCCAACGTGGATGACCTCTTGTGCTACCAGTATTGAACAAATAACATAATCTTATCAAGCCTCAGTTTCCTTATCTGAAAAATATGGGGGTATGACTAGATGACCTCTAATGGTCCTTCCAGCTCAAAATCTCTTAGAATCCTGTGACCCTTTCCAAAGTATTCTAGCATAATATTAGGCCTGTCACATCACAGGGACCTCCTCTCAGCACTTGGAATGGTTTTAATATTTCAGCCAGGGGGGAAAATGAAAGAGTGAGCCTGAGCATTTGAGCAGGAGATGTAAAGGATCATGTCAAAGGCAGGGATAGGGGTGAGGCCATGGGACTTACTGATAGCAAGCAGAGATATAATAGGCAGCAGGGCAAGAGGCAAAAGGCAAAGCCTGCTGCATTTAGCACCCCAGACAGAGGTTTTGCTGAGACTAAGCTTACTATCTCAGACATTCGACAGATCCCAGACGCTCTAGGACAAGTGGTCAGCTCACTCACAACGATGACATTTTCCATGCTGGTCCACGTTTCCTGGCTGGAACTAGAAAAACACTGATGTGTACACCACTGGAAAAATCACGTCGATGAACAAAGGAAGTTGTCTCCAATTCAAGAAAGTTTCAATTTGAGGCATAGGGAGAGCACATGACTTTTTATTTTGCCTCAATCAAATGGCACCCATTTACAATGCCAAAAAAAACTGATAGCAGCCATACACTCTAGCCCACTTATTTAGCTGAAACCAGAGGCACTTAGAATTCTGTGTCAACAAAGACCTTAATCAGCTGCTGTCCCTAAACAACATGTAAAAACCGGGATCTTAATTTTAGCTTGGTAATAAAGAAGTGCCTTCCCAAACCCGTGCCAAGGCACAAGCTGTCACCAGGTCTTCAGGTGTGCTCTGGAATCAGGCAGACAGAAACAATTCAATTATTGCAATTCCTTGTTGTCATACCAGAGTCTACTGAGATGGATATCACTCACTACACATGGGAGGTGATCATGTAGGACGCTCTTCCCGTGGCTTTTATTGACCCACACTACTGCACAAGGAGACCTGAACCAGATTAAAATGTAATTGGAAAATGTTTAACAAAATAAGTAAAATTATGATAAAACTGAGAATAATACATTTTAAAACTCAATCAATATTCAGACCTCAAGGATCCCCATGTACAGATTAGTGGCTTGCATTTCTGAGTTTGACATCACTGATGTAGGGGGCATCTTTAAGTCAGACTCTTCTAAATCTACAAATTAAGACCCAATCTATGAGTGTGCCTGTATATATTCATGTGTGTTCTTCATTGAAAGATGGGTGAGAAGGTGTTTTATGGGAAGTTACGTAAAGTGAAGAGAGAAAGTCAGATGCTACCTGAAGAAATACTAGGAAAGAACAAAAACCCATTAGATGATTGGCTCTTTCCTCCTGACGCCTAGGGAGAGGCAGTATGGGATAGCGAATGAAGAGATAACCTCCAAGTCCAGACATCCTCCAGTTCTTTATATTATCAGCGCCCAAAGACAACTCTCTAATGTTAGAGTTACAATAAAGGACAGCACTTTATCACCTTCAAACCGTAGCACATGAGTGCCAAGCTCTGTGAAACTCCTCCCCACACCCCAGGACCTCTACATTCCCCAGCCCCCACCCCAGCTATAGTTGGCTGCTTGGTGTTTCCAGTGTCTGAAGGTCACAAGAGTAGCTCTGCTTTCTGAGGCAAATTACCCAATGCAAGTCCTGGGGAAAGAAAGGATGGGGAGACAGAGGAGGGGTGAGGAAGGTCATTCAGAGAATCCCAAGCCCCAGGTAATGGGTCTAGAGGCCCCAGTGCCTGGGAGCCTTTCTTTGTGGCCAAACCTAAATGATCACTACTCTTATTCCTCAGGGCAAAGAATACTGTGCTGTGAGCAAAAAAATGCTTGAGAACCACTATTTTGAGCCACTATTCAGAACTCTGGACCAAAAACAACAACAAAAAAAACCCAAAAGCCCTAGGGAGGTACCTCACCCTCATCAGCAAGTTATCTACAAATCACAGTACAGACTAGTCTTTTTCCATCTAGACCATCAATGTCCTCACCCCTCCCACCTGTTCTGCCCTATTTCTGGAACCTCCCCTATCTGGAATCTTTTATGCCTAAAACCTTCCAAGCCAGAAACTTCCAGTTTCCTAGCTAACCAGTGCCTTCTTGTCTGTGATCTGAGAAGTGGACATCCAATCAGACTCACCCAAGCAGCATCCTATCCCTCCCTATAAAACACCTGGCCTGCTTAAGCCTCCCTGTAACCTCCCTGCATGAAGCTGGAACCAGGGGCCTCAACCAGAACTTGTCATAACCAGTAGCAAGGTTTAGGAAGAGCCTTTCACGAGGCCTCGGGAGACAACTTCCTGCTCCCAAGAGGCAGCTGGTGTGGAAGTAAATAGATGTCTGTGCCTGGAAACAGAAACACTTGAGTTCAAATCTGACAGAGTTCCGCTCCCTAGCTGTGTGAGTCACTTCAGCTCTCTTTGTCCAGTTTCTTCAACTTGGAGACAATAATAGCACCTGTCTTTCAGGTTGTTGTAAAGATCAAATGAGATGATATCTGTTAGAAAAAAACACCATATAGGGTGGCTAGGTGGCACAGTGAATAGAGCACCAGCCCTGAAGTCAGGAGGACCTGAGTTCAAATCGAGCCTCAGACAGTTGACACAAAAACTAGCCATGTGACTTTGGGCAAGTCACTTAACCCCAATTGTCCTCCAAAAAGCAAATAAAACAAAACCAAACCACCACTTATCATGGTGCCTAGTACACAGTAGTTGCTATGTAAATACTTATTCCCTTCCTCCTTCCTTTCCTTTCCCCTTGAATAACCTAAAAATCATTCTGCCACAGGGTCTCTGGGGGTTGGCCCCGATCACTTCCATTTCCTGTTGTTCCCCATCCCATTTTGAAGGAATTGGTCTTAGCCTCAGATAATGCAGTAGAAGTGAGTGTGCGACTCCAGTGTGGAAGGAGCACACTCTGAGACCCTTCTCTGCCACCCCCTCTATGTTTCCAGCTGAACCTCAAAGTCTTCCCTTGAATATGGTCAATTAAAGGGCCTGCTGCTTTCTGTTGTGACTGGCCCGCTTTCTGATGACTCCCAACAGTCATATACTCGGGTTATGTCTCCCCCTTGCAAAGTACGTGCCTCTGTGGGTAACTGAGGTGCAGTGAAGAAGTGGGGGGCATGGGGCATTGCACAGTCCCTGTAAAACTGGTTCACATCATAAATTAAATACGGCAACATATAAGACTTTAGCAAATGGCAACAACAGGAAAGATCATCATATTATATACCCCAGCTCAGGAAAATAACCACACAGAAATTCACTCTACTACTCTTAGTTATATGATTAACTCTATCCCTCTAATTAATAAAGTAACAAGACTTCATTGAGCACCTCCTGTGTGCTGGGTGGTGTTGTTTGTCCTTCATTTTCAGAGAGGACCAGCTCAGGTCCTTCTGATTCCTGGGCCAGTACTCTCTCCATTACACCACAGTAGAGGAGGCTAGGCAGTAGGCCTGGAGCTCAAATATTCAATCAGACACTGTGTGACCCTGGGCAAGTCACTTAGACCCTGTCTGCCTCTGTTTCCTTATCTATGAAAGAGGGATAATAATAGTACCTTCGTCTCAGGGCTGTGAAGATATAATGAAATATTTGTAAACACATCACAAATTTTAAAGCACCATATAAATGCTATTATTAAATGAATACTCATTTCCAAAGAGGACTTTCAAGTTAAAAGAACACAGACATTATTAATAAGGTCATAGATTTATAGCAGGAAAGAAACTAAAGGGTCATTTCATCCAGCTCCTTCATTATACAGAGCAGGAAATACAAACCTAGAAAGCTTAAGGCCTAAGAGTTTAAAATTTAAACATTGGGATTGGAATGCAGGTCTTTCTGCTCCCAAGATGGCAGTTTCCTCTGTATGACATGCTTCCTCCCTGGAAATAGAACGGGAGAAGCCAAGATTATGAACCACCAAGGAAAACAATAATTGGACCCCAGAAAAGAACTGCCCTTCCCCCTCAACCTTTTTTTTCCCAGTCCATCCCCTCACTACCTACCTCTTGTGTGTGTGTGTGTGTGTGTGTGTGTGTGTGTGTTTGTGTTTTGGAGGTAGGAAGGCTGGGCAATTGGGGTTAAGTGACTTACCCACAGTCACATGGCTAGCAAGTGTTTAATATCTGAGACCAGATTTGAACTCTAGTCCTCCTGACTCCAGGGAGGGTGCTCTATTCACTGCACCACCTAGCTGCCCCACACTACTTTTCTCTTGCAATCACTTGACCCTCACCTCTTAAATCTTCATTTCCTCAAAGGTCTTACTCCTAGATCTCTGTCTTTTCTCTTAACCTAACCCCCTTCCTTCAGGTGTCTTTTGTGTTTTCTGCCTAAAAGCTCTCTAAGTCTCCTCTTGCCAAAATTGTTTTTAATATCTTTTGGTTTTATGTCACTTATATTTCACATTCTGTCTACCCTCTTCTTCCCAGAGAGCAATCCCTTATGACAAATAATAAAAAGGAGGGGCAAAAACTGATTTAGCCAAACTAACCAACACTGGAAAGAAAAGATCCGATGTTATGTAGTGCTCCACAGCCCTAGCCCCCCACTTCTTTCAACCCCTTCTGAACTGGTAATGAATTTCAAACCCAAGATTTCAGCCCAACACCAAATTTTACCTTCCCCTTAAAGAGATAAAACAAGGGAAATTGCCCCACTCCTCCCCTCCCCCCAATACAAAAAATTTTTTTAAAAGAAAGAAAAGAAAAAACCCTCATGGATTTACAGCTTAACCTGCCTAAAATGATAGAATTCATGAGACATCCTCTAATCTTTGTGTTTCAGTTTCAGACAACCACCAACTACAGACCCAATTCTAAAGAAGTCAAAACAAATTACTAGCAAGGTAAGGCTCATTTATTTGGCTGAAGATTAACCCTTTAAGTGACAGAACTTTTGGGGTTTTTTTTTCAACTAACCAAAATGGAAAGCTTCATTGCTTCCAAGATCTCCAGTTTTTTGGGGGTTTTTTTTGGTGAGGGTACACCCTTAGACAAAGAGTGGGGAATCTGGGGCATCGAGGCCACACGTGCCCTTCTAGGTCCTTGGACTAGGTCAGTCCAACCACTTAACAACAACAAAGTTGCATTCACTTACTTTTCAGGTGAAAGAGCTGAGGTTAAGTGATTGGCCCAAGATCAGACAAGTGTTAGATCTGGTATTAGAACCCACATCTCCTGATTCCAAATCCCACCATTCCCTGCATAAAGAGAATTTTTCTAAATTGGATTATACATTTCACTGGCTTCCTAAGCAGAGCGTACTGAGCAAACATACCCATGTGTCCCTTGATGGTGCTCCAGGCAAGTAGGTAGTCACAGCAGACAGAGCCCTGACCTAGAGCAAAGAAGTCAGACATTCCTAGCTGGGTGCCCCTGGCCTGTTGCTTAACTTCCCTCTGCCTCAGTTTCCTCATCTGTAAAGGGAGGATAATAACATCTACCTTCCAGGGTAGTTGTAAGGATTAAATGAGATAAAGTTTGTAAAGCGTTCTGCCAGCTGTAAAACACTATATAAATGCTGGCTATGAAGACAATGATGATGGCTCAGGGTCCAATCATGAGCAACAGTTGTGGTGTAGTAGAAAGAGCAATGAATCTGAAGCCAAAAGAACTTATTTTGAGTCCTGCTTCTGTCACTGACTAGATCTATAACTTTCCTTTTGTTGTTGCTAGTCATTTTTCAGTCATTTCTGACTCTTCATGACCCCATTTGGGGTTTTCTTGACAAAGATACTGCAGCAGTTTGCCATTTCCTTCTCTGGCTCATTTTACAGATGAGGAAACTGAGGTAAGCAGGATTAAGTGACTTTTACCTATCTTTAAAATGATGACTGCTTATGTCATTTATGCTGCAGGACTGACTTGGGCAAAATGTTTTATAAACCTAAAAGCACCAAATAAATGAGAGCTGCTATTATCACCTGTAAAATCATCTTAGATCCCTTCCCATTTGCTATCCTTTGATTCTATAATCATAGTATGATAGAATGATGAGTAGCCATGTGGTACAGTAGAGTCAGGAAGTCCTTGGAAGGAGGAAGTCCCAGTAAGTCCTGGAGTCAGGAAAACTTGAGTTCAAACCCAGTCTCTGATACTTATTAGTTGTATGACCCTGGACAAGTCATTTAATCCTGTTTGCCTCCATTTCCTCCTCTGTAAAATGAGCTGGAAAAGGAAATGGCAAACCACTCCAGTATATTAGCCAAAAAAATTCCAAATGGGGTCATGAAGAGTTGGACACGACTGAAAACATCTAAACAACAACAATAGAATGATGCTTTCCAAGGAGCTACTTACCCCTACACTAAACTGTCCCCATTTACTATGCTTTTTGAGTTCTTGAGCTGCCTTTTGTTTTTGTTCTTTAATGCAAAAGATATCATTCTTCCCAGAGATCTCCTTCGATTGCTTAAGGCCAGGCTGTTCAAGCTGTCCCCAGCTGGCTGCAGTCTGTATTCCTGCATCCAGTGGCCCCTCCCCACTATAATCTGCTGCTTCTAATCTTCTGTGGACTTGGAAACCAGACAAACAAGCTTGTTAGAATCCTGTGGCCTGAGTTTGGGGGGCAAGCGCTTTGGGTATCTTTTCTGATAACTCAGAGGTCTCTTTCTTACTTCTCGGACCTTGGCTATGTTCAGGACAGGTGGCCCAAATGAGTGACCTATGGATAAGACCTAGAGGGTTAGATAGGGTTCCATTTGCCCGTATGGACAAAGATCATAAATGTCTGAGGGAAAAATGATCTTGATCAATGGTTTCATAATCTTGAACTACATGGAACACCAAAAGGTCAAGTGAACCTACTCCAGTATTAGAATATTTAAAAACATAATTCTGATATGAAGGGACGTGAAAACCTAATGGCAGCAATTATAAGTCACATTCATATTGTTTTTAAAGATTTACAAAATGCACAAGACAATTTCTACCATGTGCTGAGAAATAAGATTTATCAAATAGAGATAGAACTCCACTGGAGTGGATCATGGCATCATCTTCCCATCTGACCTCCTGCCTGCATTACCCCTCCACCCCCTACCACCTTTGTTTTCCATTCTTTGCTCAGGGAACAATAATCAAATCAATATAACCACTGCGAAAGGCCGAAACAATCCAGTGCCCTATGACTCAAAAATGGTAACACTAGCTAACACTTATATAGGGCCTATTAGGCACCAGCCGCTATGCTAAGTAGTTTATAAATATCTTTTCTGGTTTTAAAACAACCCTGGGAAGTAGGTACTATTATTATCCCCATTTTACAGATAAGGAAACTGAGGCAAACAGATTTTTAAGAGAAGCAAACAGCTGGGCCACACAGCTATTAAGTGTCTAAGGTTAGATTTTAACTCAGGAAGAAGAGTCTTGCTGGCTCTAGGTCCAACAGTCTACCCATTGTGCCACTAGCTGTCCCCTTATTGTATACACAATCTAGCTTTGCCTAGCCCTGGATTAAAGCTCCATTCTCTGGCTATCATGAGTTATTTGTTTTTTATCTCCTTAGTCTTAAGAACAGGGATTTTTTTTTACTTTGATATTTCTATCCCTAGCATCTAGCATGATATGCAATATACACTAACCATGTGTGGCTCATACTTACTAAGAGCTTGTTAATTGATTTTTATTTAAATTTTTAAAACATAATTAGGAATAGGCAGACTTAAGAACAACCTAGAAAGACTTATATGAATTGATGCCGAGTGAGGGGAACAGAACCAGGAGAACATTGTACACAGTAAAAGCCACAGTGTGCAAGGACTGATTTTGATAGACTTAGACCCTTCTCAGGACCTAAAACAATTCCAAAGGACTCATGATGGAAAGTGCCATCCATATCCAGAGATAGAACTATGGAGTCAGAATGGGGAAAGAAACAGACTATTTTCTTTTTTGTTTGGTTTGGTTTGGTTTTTTTCTTTTTCATGGTTTCTCCCATTCATTATAATTCTTCTATGCAACATGACTAATGTGAAAATGTGTTTAATAGGAATGTATGTGTAAAGCCTATATCAGATTGCAGGTCATCTTGGGGGGGGGGG
>CM053594.1:133315285-133370020 GCA_028646575.1 Pseudocheirus occidentalis | reverse complement strand
CTAGAGGGGTGTTGGAGGAGTGCATAAAAGGGAACAGATTGTGGGAGGGGCCTTACAGTGGGATCAATGTTCTGGGCTGGGGGGTAGGGGCAAAAAGGGGAGAAAATCTGTAACTCAAAACCTTGTGGAAATGAATGGTGTAAACAAGAAAATAAATTAAAATTTAAAAAAAGAGAGAGAAGTTCAAGGTGTGGCCCTGGTGAGACAGTAGGTTTTATACTGTGAACCAGGGTTTTGTTTTTTTCCTATAGTCCTGCTCAAAGACTTTTTGTTCTTTTGCCGTCTGTTTATGCTGTGTCTTGTTTTCCAAATAACTCCAAGATTAAATCCCACATGCCTATTAATGTTGTTTGGGTTTTTTAGCTTTTCTGGAGTTCCTTTGCTAATCTGATCTGTGGAGCACTTTTCTTTAGGGGTGGATGGGAATGTAGGGCACATCAATGCGGTGATCACTCTCTGCAGCTGGCTGAAGCAACTACACACTTTTCCCAAGATGGGTCCAATATCCCTTAATCCAGAGGTCCATGAACATGTCTAGGTTATCCAATATAGCATTTCTCACGCTTGAAAGAATGTGATCAATTCTGCCCTCAGTTCACAGAACACACTGTTTCCTTTTGTTTCCACATCTGGTATTTTTAAGTGGTGAAACATCTTGGGTGGCGTGGTAGGAAGAATATGGGACTGGCATCAGGAGATCTTAATTCTAATCCTTGTACATCCATTAGCCAGCTGTGACCTCAGGCAAGTTACTTATCACTGCAGGCCCTTATCTGGAACATGGTTTCCTCATCCATAAAATGAGAAAGGTAGACAAGGCTATGCTACCATGATCAGACTGATCAGGCCGTCAGAGGGATCCACAACACAAAAAGTCCTGAATTAAACTGTAAGGGGTCTCCAGTCTAAAACAATAAAAGGAAAGGTGCATTAAAAAAATATACATAGGACTATAAAGGAAACCAGTTATATTGAAATAGTTATCAAATTTTTTTTAAGGCTTACAGACCCACCTAAAATGTATCCAGTGACCCCTTTGGGGTCTGTGCAGGTTAAAAATTCTTGCATTATTTAGAAAGTATCTTGGACCAAAAAAAAGTATCACCTGGTAACCAATTTTCTGGTGATGAGCCTCCCCAAATTGAGCCAAGTTGGTCCTCAAACAAAAGTCCATTGGAGCCCACACTGGAAACTCTTCCAGCTTGGCAGGTCTTGTCAGAACTCATACTGTGTTGGCATAGCTTTGGAGAACTCAGGGTTATCTCAGCTGGTGATGAGGCGGCACTTTGGTAACATCACATCAATAATCCTGGATGCATCAGGACTACCTGGATGATGCAGTAATGAGGCCTCTGGGAAGGCCTACTCTGAATCACAGGTGGTGGAGCTGGTGGTGCTACTTGGGTGTTGGCCAAATCAAGGATTTTTTTTTCTTAAGGAGGAAATAAAAAGAACTAAATCAAGAGCAGACTGCAGACGAATAGAGTCAGAAAATAGAGGCCATTAATAGGACATAATATAATAGAGGAGAAGATTTGACAGAACAGAGAAAAGACAGAAACAGTTTTATGACTCTTCTTACAAAGCCTAAGGCCAGACAGGGAAAACCTGTGAATGATGATTTTTAAGCACCTAATGACTAGGAACATCTAGAAACATGCCAGTATCCTCACTAGTAAGTGTAATGACACTAATTAAGTAATTATCAGAGAGAGATCCTTGGTTGAGTAATCCTGACCACTCAGTATTGAATGTTTTATCAGAATGATTAAGGATGAATGAACAACACTTAGGGTAAGATCAGGTCAGAGTTAATGTCATTCAGAAAATCTGCAGCAAGGTTTGGCCATTTCTGTCTTCCCCCATTGTTACTAATACCTAACATTTTTAACAGCACCTACTGTGTGTTAAGCTCTGTGCTTAAGCTTTTTACATTACCTCATTTCACTCCTCACAGCAAGCTTGGGAAGCAGGTGCTATTATTACCCCTATTTTCTAGATGAGGAAACTGAGACAAAGAGGATTAAGTGACTTGCCCAAGGTCACTCAGCTAGTTTCTGAGAGCAGATTTGAACTCATCTTTCTGACTCCTCAGGTATTCTATCCACTTCATCACTTAGTTGCTACTTAGGGAAATAGGATAACTTTAAAAACTGTTAAAAGTGAGAAAAAGACAAATATTTAGTCTACTACACTGGATTAACAAGTGAAAAGAGGTGTCCAACACAATAAAGTAAAGGTTCACCCCATCCTACCCCCAGGAACCCTTCCTGCTCTGAGCTCTTAGCTCCCATGTTTTCTCAGGTTTAGTGATTTGGGAGCAGATTCTTAATAAATCAGAGGTTAACTTGGGGCATTTGAGGCTGGGGAGTTTAAGCTTAATTACTATTTTATAGTTCTTTTGTCATGTCACCTTCTATTCTCCATACCTTCATCCCTACCCCACCCACAAAGCAAACAGCCTTTGATCAAATTGAGGAGACTTGCAGGAAAACTCTTGCTAAACTTCCAATTGGGCAACTACCTAATTCTGCTCAACCACTGAGCAAGTCACTTTCTGGTTCTCATTTGCTTATAGCCCAAACGAAAAGGTTGGAATAGGCCATCTCTAACGGCCACTGTAGTTCTAACAAGGCATGACTCTCATTTAGTTTCCATGGTTAGGAGATAGAGAATCTCCCAGCCTGGGAACAAGGAGTACCAGGGTTCAAGTCCAGTCTCTAACATCTACTAGCTATATGACCCTGGTCACTTAACCTTCTTAGTCCCCTAGACAATTTTCTAAACCTCTAAGTTATACCTCATCCCTGTTCCTTTTTATGGACAGAAAGGGCTCCCAAAACTAGGATCAGAAAAAAACACATTTGCAATTGTCATGGATTCCCAAAAATCTGACACTTATCTGCAGGGTAATTGGTTTTTTGTTTTTTGTTTTTACCAATGCTTTCTGGTTTTTCATCATATTGACTTTTTAATATATTGTTCCCCAAGTCCAGTTCTCAGTGAGCATCCCCTCATAATAAAAACTACAAAAGAAAAAGAAAAAAATAATTCAGCACATCTACAAATCTGAATCTAACCACATATGGGACATTACACCCAGGAGGTAGGTGACCCTGGGTTTCTCTAAAGCTTTGTCATCGTAGAACAAGCCCTACCAAGGTGGAAAGGCTTGGAGTACTGGTCTGGCAAAGGACAGTGACATCTGAGGACCAGCCTAGCTAAGTATGGAAAGATGATCACCACATGGGTCCATCAGCCACCTTCCCAATCTTATTTCATTTTTTACCCTTTGTTCATTCTCCATTCTAGTAAAACTAGCCTACTGGCTATTCTCCATACATGTCATTCTATTTCCTCTCTCTAGAGAGCACCCCACCCAACCCTGCACCTCCACCATAAAGGGAGGAAAATTTATTTTCTCAATTCTTCCCAGGACAAACTTAGTTATTATAATTACATAGTACTCAGTTTCTTTTGTTGTTGTTGTTGTTCTTTTTGCTCATATTTTTGTAGTCATGATATATGTTATTTGCCTAAGTTTTATAACTTAGCATTCATTCATACAAATCTTCCCACTCTACTCTGCATTTTTTATCTTCAAGAATACATGATATGTTTAAGTACCTTGATAATGCTATGCTGTTGCTCAGTTGTATCTGACTTTTCATGACCCCATGGGGTTTTATTGACAAAGATATTAGAGTAATTTGTGCTTCCTTCTCTAGTAGATTAAAGCAAACCAAGGTTAAGTGACTTGCCCAAAGTCATACAGCTAATAAGTATCTGAGGCTGGTTTTGAACTCAAATCTTCCAGACTCCAGGTCCAGTGCTCAATCCACTGAGCCATCTAGCTTTCCCCTGACAGTGCAATTTTACACCTTAACTATACAAGGGTGAGCAGCTGCCCTATAATCTACCCTGTAATGTCCTATAATCTATAATTAAAACAGCACAGTGTTGTATGTGACTGCCATGATGTTGCTAGAGATTAGCATTAAGCTTTTCTTGACCTGCTAATCATGGCAAACCAGGACTTCGCCTTCCAAACTCCAAGGCCACCCTATAGAATTTCAGAGTCCAGTCTCAACAGTCCCATAACTTGCAGTGAGTTCTTCATACTTCAAGTTGTTCTGTCTTTACTTCTACCTATTGTGTCCTCAGAATCTACTATTTAAATCATGGATGAATAATTTCTAACAAAATGGGTACTTCCTGGATAAATAATCAGTTATTGTAAACTTTTCGACTCAACCCCTTCCAGAAAAAAAAAAAAAAAGGTTTATATGATTATAGATTTAGAGCTGAAAGGGACCTTAACCTCTTTATTTTGCAGATGAGGAGACTAAAGAAGTTAACTAACTTGCCTGAGGTCACATGATAGAATGTTAAGAAATTTTTGGCTCCAGATTCCCTTCCTCTCCTTCCCCACCTCACCCAGTAAACAATTAGAAGAGATGCACAAAGTAAGTTGTACGTGTACAGTGAAGAGCAAATATGGTGGGTGACAGAAACACTTCCATGATCTGCAGAGATTGTGGTTTTTGTAGGTTTTGTCAGTGACAAGGAACAGCTATTTCAAAGTTTTCTGTAACAACTTATCTTGGACTAGAAGTGAACCCTAGGTTCTCAAAGGTCATGCCTGTGTAGAACAAGCTCTACCAAGATAGACAGGCTTTGGGTACTGGCCTGGCAAAAGAGTGAGTCTGATGTCAGCCTAACCATGGACAGAGAAATTGTCACCAGTTGGGTCATCACCTATTTTTCCAATCTTATTTCAATTTAATACACTTTGTTCACTCTCCCTTCCAGTAAAACTGGCTATTCTCCATTGATGACATTCCATCTCCCTGCCTCCATGCTCCCCAGGGTCTAAAAGTTGCTTCCTCCTCACTTGCATATCCCAGGATCCCATCTTCCTCCAAAACACAGCTGAGATATCTCTTCCTACATGACTACACAAGGCTCCTATCATGATCACTGACGTTGATAGTGTCCAGTCCCTCTTGAAATGATTTCATATTGTTTGTTCTGAGGCAACTATTCCAACTTCCAAATAATAAATAAATAATAAGTGCTGTCCCCAGACCATAGGTATTATGTCCCTTTGGAGTTTTAGAGACCCCATTGAAAAGGCAGGGAGAAAACAGGAGTTTCTTTTTAATACTATTTGCTCAAGCACCCATTCTCTTCAATATTATTAGTTGATATCAATTAGTTAAACAGGCAATCACTTTTAGAAAGGAGTATTTATTAGAGTGCCTTAGTAAGCAAAACCAGAACAAAATGATTCCCTCATAACTCTGTGGCACATTCTCCCACACATATGCAGAAAGTCTAGAAAAAGGTGAGTACAAGTTTAGAGAGCACATGTGGAAAAAAGGTAATTTTCCTCTCTTTTCCCCCAGCAAGGGTTTTATTAAAATGCTTTCTCTTCATTTGAGATCCCTCTAGTTAGCTGGCCTGGTATTTTATAGCTCACCCCCTAGGGTTTGACCAAATATCCTCAATCAGTACAGACATGCTTCCTCTACAATGTGATTCCAGTTGATAAAGGACTTTTCACACTTAGTCTAAAGTTTTTGATTGTGTTATTGAGATTTGTTCTCACTCCATTAAGGTATATAAATAGGGTATAAGCTACTATAAATGGGGTAGGGTGATTTGATTGATTTACTCAATTGAGTCCCCATACACATATAATTTGCTTTTACTTAGCACATGCTGTATTTGTTCCTCCAATTAAGTAGAATGTAAGATCCTTGAAGGCAGATAACTGTCTTTTTTTTCCTTTTATATCTTCACTGCCTACCACAGAGTTACATATAGTGGGCTTCTTTTTTTAATGCCTACTGATTGATTAAAAGAAGTTTTAATATTAGAGATAAGTGAGCATGACTTTAGTTCCTGGTTAAATTATAGAAGATATTGTGAAAGGGATCATAAGTGAGAACATCAAAGAGGAAGTAGTAATCATTAGTATGAAGAATCCAAAGAAAGAGGAGGACATGCAAATGGGTCAGAGAAGCAGCACGGTGTAGTAGGTAGAGTATTGGACTTAGAGTCAGAAAAGGCTGCATTCAACTCCCACTTCTGACATTAACAAATGTATGACCATGGGCAAATCCTTTATCTTCTCTGAGCCTCAGTTTCCTCATCTATAAAATGAGACTAGATGGCCTTTAAAGGTCAATTTGAGTTCCACATCAATGATCCTATAATCCTAGTAAGTTAGAAAGTTGAAGAATGTGACACAGACAAGGAAGGGAAGAAGGGACTATATAGGAGAGTTAAGAGTCTATGTGATGGGTTTGAGAGCTAGACCTTGTGAGAAGGAAGCAACTACCAGTCCTCCATGTTGCTTCACTTATAGGTGCCATGTCTAGTACCCATGCCAAGAAGAAAATATAAATCATGGTGGTTGGTGATTATCGGCTAAAAGGTACAAATACAAGCATAAGTCAACCTAGTAGGAACAATCAGAAAGTATTCTGTCTTCCTGGAGCACAGACCTGGGTTATGATGGAAAGTATCCAAAGACTTATCAACTTGACAGCAAACATGGTTTGCAGGGATTCATATGTAAAGGAATGATACCATTAAGATATCAAGCACTTCTGGGCATTATGGAGTTCTAAACAAAAAATTAAATTAAAGACTTAAAGGATGAGGTAGGGTTTTTATCACTTTCTTCACTAATTCCGATAGAGGTTTATGGAAATAAAGTTATACGTGGGAAGTGAACACTTGCTTGAGATGATGGCCGAAAATAAGTTTCAACTTCTGCATCAGAGCTTGAACTATAGGAATTAAAAGCTCTTGGTCAGGGATATAGGGTATCTAACAAAGTCTGGAAAGATTTATTTGTATGGAGATTTGTTGTTGTTTCTCCATTTTTGAAGAGGACCAATGACATCCCAAGGTGATGTCTTTGACTTGAGGGTGAATAAAATTGAAGAGAGGCAGAGTTGCACAAAGACATCAGCCTCGCTCTCTCTTCCAGAGTCACTGAAGTTCAGTGGTAAGACAAAAGTCAGGACAACTGACCATGGCCCAGAATGGGTGGGTAACCTTGGAATCTTCAATGTTTGACCATGCTCTAAATACTCTACAGTGCCTGCTTCAGTGCCCCCGTGGCTGATGGAACAAATTGATCTTATCTGTCTATTCAGTGGGGGAAATTTTCACATGCTTAGGATCAACATCTCTCTAACTCACCAATGCTTTGATGCCTGTGGGTTACCCTCGACCTGGTTTAGCCCATCTACCAAGACAGTGTTACCATGGGATGGCAAATTCACATGCTACTCCTTCTGGGAGCCACAAGTCAAAGGTGGGTGATAAGTGGATACCAAAGATGGATGAGCAACCGTGAAGAGCATTGGGCAAGCCTTCTCACCAGAGGTGCTACTCGTCCCTCAACACCCCATACATATGTGCCATGATAAAGAGAAAGTTAAGGAGAAACATAAAGAAAGCTAAGGAGAATTTCCTGCTTCTTTCTCTCTCCGTGTGTGTGTGTGTGTATGTGTGTGTGTGTAAATTGTGGTATTCCAGAGAATAGTACAGGAAAAAGAATACCAGTCAGGACAGACCCAATAATCCACAGAAGAAAATATCAAAGATTAGAGAAGATAATAAGAGTTATGGGTTCAGACCATGGTACAAGAGTTGGAAGGGACTGCAGAGGCCATCTAGTACACACACACATATACTCATTTTATAGATCAGTAAACTGAGGCCCAAGGAAATCAGTTGAATTGCCCAAGATCACATGGCTAGTAAGCATCAGAGATAAGATTTGAACCCAGGTCTTCTGACACTACAGTCAACTCCACTCTACCTGTTTCTATGATGTCACAAAACACGCATAATATAAAACATAAGCAAGTTTAATTCAAGGAGATTTATCCTACTTGTCTTGTTTATAGCTTGTTTGTACATAGTTGTTTACATGCCTCCCCCCTCCCCATTAGACTGTGAGCTCAGTGAAGGCAGGAACTGTCTTTTGTCTCTTTTTGTGTCCTGGCACATAGTAGGACCCTAATAAATGTTTATTGACTGTTTCAGATAAATTTGACTTCGTGGGTACAGTCATAAGTAAAAAAAATGTTAGGGGAGGGGGCTCAACTGGTACAGAGAACACCCTGAATTCTGGTGGTCAGGTCTGGTAGCCCCCTCCTGCTTTTCCAGTCTTTTTACACCTTATTCCTCATCACGCACTCTTCGATATAGCAGCACTGACTTCCTGGCTATTCCATGAACAACTCCACTTCTTGAATCTGGGCATTTTCTCTGGCTGTCCACTATGCCTGGAATGCATTCCCTCCTCAACCCCACATACTGGCTTCCCTGATTTTCTTTAAGTCCTAACTAAAATCCTGTCTTCTATAGGAACCCTTTCCCAACCTCTCTCCTAAATTCTCTGTTAATTATTTCTTGTTGTTCCTATTTGTATATATACAAATTTGTTCCCATATATTTTCTTGCTTATTGTCTTCCACATTAGATTACATGCTCCTTGAGGGTAGGAACTTTCTGTTGCCTTTTTTAGAATCCCCCAAGTTTTGCACAGTGCCTGGTACATGGTAAGAGCTTAATAAATGTCTAGTGGTTATCAGACTGATTATAAACCAAGCCCCTCAGGGGTTTGTGGTGAAAGGTAGACCCAAGAGAAAAGTATCATGTTGAAAAGAGGATGAAAGCTGGGTTCAGTTATGCCTATGGCAGGACAGCTGACAGAATGTTATCAGTTAACACATAGGATAGAATCATAAGGAATAAGCACCCCTCTTCCCTGCTACATGTGTACATGACAGCCCTCTGGGGCAAAGTTCCATTGCCCTTATGAGAGTTAAGGCTCTTCATAGGTGTCATTGCAATCTGAAAGACAGAAATGGAAGGGTATACATAGTACCATGCAGTAGGCACTTAAGACATGTTCACTGAGTGTTGATCATGGAATATAAAATGAGAAGGACCTTGAGAGCACCAAGACCAATGGCATCATTTTATAGATGAAATGTTCACAGTAAAATTTCATAAGGTTCAAATAAGATTGCATATCAAAAAGTTTTATTTCTATGAAGAAACCACGAACAAGAAAGGGGAAACATAATAGAGAGCTTTTGATTAAGAATTAGTAGAGGGGGAAAAGTACAAGTTATATTATAGTGGGATTATATTGCAGACCACCCAGACAGAAAGAGGAAATGGATAATGAGTTCCAGAAACAGATCACAAAGCTGACACATAAGCATGCCATAATAATAATGAGGGACTTTGACAATCTAGGCATTCTCCTGCTGGAGGTTTTTGTTAAAGGCAGAGTAGTTAACAAATTCTGACTTCTCCTTAATGATGATTTAATTCTTCAAAAAACAAAGAACGTGATGGGGGCAACTGCCTTTTTAGAAATTATTCTGACCAACAAGGGGAAACTAGTTGTGACATTAAAATAATGGGAACCTCAAGGGAAGCAACTGCTTCAATTTAGAGTTCATCATAGATAAAAAGAGAAAGTCCATGGATAGACTGATATTCATTCTCAAAGAAATTTTAAAGGATTCAGCAAAATAGTATCAATGGACTAAAATTTTATATGAGAAATTAGCTCAAAAGGGACTGAATAACCTCGAGAATGAAATTCTGACAACCCCAATTATTCTAACCAGAAAGAAAAGAAAGAATTGTTTAAACAGACAGATATGGGAATACAAAAATACAACTTATTTTTTTTTAAGACTTGTATCTGTAAGAGAAGTCCCTGATCAAATTAAAGCATGTCCTAAAGAACCTGATAACATAATAGAGTATGGACCATCACACATCAATGATGAAAATGAAGAAATTCCTCCTGTTAACTACTGGATGAAGGTAGGTGATGGGCAGTATATTGTACTCATAGTGATTGGATGTTTGAGAATTAGTCATGCCCCCCTGGAACCTATTAAACAAGCTGGCCCCGCTCTTCTGGGACTCAGCTCTTGAAGGTTTTCTAAGCTGTTCAAGGCTTGTCCTTTGTTTTTCCTTTGTACCTCTCTACCAGAGAAAAGCAAGGATTAGGGGTGGAAGAAAGGCTTTTCTCCTCACCAACCAGAAGCAGTGATGTCTACTTGCAACAGAAGCATATGGCTATAGGTTACATACGCTTACACACAGTTTAAGGGGAATTCAAGGACATTGTCTTCTGAACATCAACATTGTAGGTGAGGGAGAGAGTATTCTGAATTTCCTAGAGAGTATGAGTCTCAGCCCTTCTGAAAGAGTAAGGACACTTCTGGGGCTGGGGCAGAACAAATTTTGAGAATCATATCATGGGGAACTGCAGGTTCCTACTTTCAAGAATTGCAGATTTCCTGATGCATTCTGTTCCTCATAGAAGGAAAAAGGCACTTCGTGTGGGAACTGTATAGTGTCCCATTTGGAATCAAAAGCCAGCAAAGTTCCAGCTTTTTATTACAGAGCACAGCAGTTCCATAGTCAAGGATTTCAGCTAAGCCAGAAGCTGGAAGTAGTGGAGATTACAGTCAAGTAATGATGCTGACCACTGGAATAGAGGCCATAAGACAGCAACCCTGTAGCACTAATGGCAGGAGTTGCCCCTCTTTACATGCACTTTGACTACCCCTCCAGGCATGAGCCTTAGCAATATACATTCCCTCTCTACTTGTGATTTCCATGTGTATTCCCTTTATCTGCTTATACTGGTCATATTTGTGGTAAAGTATTTCCCATATTTATGGGAAAGATGTATTATTGCTATTTTTCCTTTTCCTTTCAGTAAATGGCTTTGCTTTGAGCTGATTGTATTTTGGAGACTATTAAAGTTAAACACATTTGTGGCTGCTAGTGGCTATAGTTGAAGGGTACCAACTCAAAGAATACTGTGAACCTAGATAGGCTATCTTCTTGGGAAGAAAAGCCTTGGTTTACAGGAGGCCTACAACATTCCTGCCTGAATCAGATTAAAACATAAATGAGAAATGTTTAGCAAAATAAGTAAAAATATAATAAAGTATAGGTAATGTTACATTTTTAAAACTAAGTCAATTATATAGCCTGAAGGGATCTTTACAAATTCCTGTTTCTATTTGAGTTTGACACCACTGTTCTAGGATATCTACCTGAATAGTGGATTTTTTTTGAGGGGGGTGGAATGTCCCAGGATGCTATATACAGTACAATACCTGGTAACTGAGGATGTAACAGGAGATTGTCCAGTAAGAACCTTGTCCTTATCAAACTGCATATCATGCTCTGTCTGTCCTGTCCACTTACTATAGTAGTAATAAAAAGGACTCTTTTTGTTAGGACACGGGGCCAGAACTAGATATGCTTTTAAACAGCCAACCTGATCGCTCTTTTCTTGCAGTAACCAAGAGGAAGCATGTCATAAGTCTCTGCAGTAGAGAAAGAAGGCTCAGGCCTTTATCTTCCCTCGCAGGCTATGGGCCTATAAGCACACGACCCTGCTGCTGCTACTTCTGTGTTGGGTCTATTTTTCTATTCTTCTTAGGTGAGCTAAAATTGGAGACCATTACAACCTTGTGAGCTTCAAAAGGTTTGAAGACCACAGTAGAGTGAACTGGCAAACAAGCCTGGTAAGACACCAGCAACTTGCTTGGAGAGTGAGCTGCCAGGGGACCAGGAACTTGGGATCACACCAGAGTCTGCCCAAAGCTGAGCTCAGTAAGATGCCAGGCACCTGGCTGACCAAGGGTAGTAGCAATAACAAAGAAGCTGGACTCTGAAATAAGACATGACTTGTACAATAGCAATGCTGCATTTGGAAGTGACCTTGTCAGGGCAAAGCAGCTTGGCCCCTGTTGCTTTCTCTTCCAAGAAAAAACTTCAGACTGGGAAATACAAGTGAAAAAATTATTAACAATTGAAGTCCAAGATAAGTGAGAAAATGATAAAAGAGCATTTCCAGGCCCAGACAAATTGAACAAACTGTATTACAACTTGCTGAGTATGAGTACTGAGTCACTGTCCATCATTTTTAAAAAACGTAGGAGAATGGGAGAATTATCCCAGTAGTCAGTATGCCAATAAATAGTAAGCACCTGATATATGTGAGGCTCTGTGCTAAATACTGGAGCTACAAAGAAAAGCAAAGGACAGTCTCTGCCTTCAGGGAGTTTTAATTGGGGATTCAACAAACAAACAAATATGCACCAGCTAGATACAGTTATATGTACCAGCTACATGCAAGGAAAAAAAGGGGGTAATCGAGAGAGAGAGAAGGCACTAGAATTAAGAGGGATTGGGAAAGACTTCCTGTGGATTTTAGCTGGGACTTGAAGGAAGCCAGGATTTGGAGATGGATAGGGAGCAAATTCTAGGCATGGGGGGACAGTCAGTGAAAATTCCTGGAGCTGAGAGATGGAAGGTTTTGTCCAGGGAATAGTCAGTGGGCCCATACTGGCAATGGACAAATTTCACCCTGACTTTCAAAAAGGGGGAAGAAAATTCATTCTTCAATTACAGGCTTTTGAGTCTGATTCTAATTCCTGGCAAGTTTTTAGAATGTATGCTTAAGAGGATGGTTTGTTAGAAAGGGAAGCAGAGACCACTAAGAATGAGCATGAGTTCATCAAGAATAAGTCATGCCAGACTAACCTCATTTCCTTTTTTGATAAAGTTTCTGACGAATACATTGGGAGGGGATGCTTTAATAGCTGGAACACATTTGATATGGGTCAAAATGGATGGATTTTAAACTGGTTAAATGATTTTATTCAAGTTTCTTTAGGGAAGGGACTAGTTTGTTTTGTTCTTTTTTCATTAAAAAAACTCAAATATCACCCATGTTTGAATTGAATCAAAATGAATTAATCAGTAATGGATTGACATGATACTAGAGGGAGGTTTCTAGTGGAATGCCACTGGGCTCTACCTTGTTGTGTTCAATATTTTTACCAATTACTTGTATAAAGGTACAGATGGTATATTTAATAAATTGTGGGTAGTCTGAGAAAGACAGCTAAATGTTGCATATCAAAATCAGGATCCAAAAAAATAATTTCAATTGATTAAACTGATGTGTCATGTTATAAATAATTTCAATAAACTAAAACAGTAGGTTAGGTAAAATTAGGTAAAAGTCTAAAAACAATTAGGTAAAAACCTATGAAGGATAAATGTAAAGTCCCACATTTGGGGTCAGAACACCAACTCCAGAAGTACAGAACGGGGAACACATGGCCGGTTTATCAGTTAGTCAACAAGCATTTATTAAGGACCTATTATGTGCTAGTCACTGTTTGAAATGCTGAGGATACAAAGACAGACAAACATATCAGTCCTTGTGCTCAAGGAGGTCACTGTCTAATATGCAAACAACTATGCACAAATAAGATATATACAAAATAAACTGGAGATGATCCTGGGTGTAGAGAGGCATGAGAATTAAGATGAATGGAAAAAAGTCTTCCTGTAGAAGGTGAAAGCTTAGCTGGGACTTGAAGGAAGCCAAGAGATGGAGGTGAGGATAGAGAGAGTTCGAGGTATGAAGGACAGACAATGAAAATGCTCAGTCAGGAGATGTCGCATCTCATTCAAGGTACAGCAAGACCAGTGTCACTGTGTTGCAGAGTATATTCAGGGAAAAAAAGATCTGGGAATCTAAGTGGAAATCTGAGTTGAATTGGAAGTAACAGAGTGATAAAGCAAGAAAAGGAACTAATTGATTTTACTTCTTTTGCATAGACAGTGTACAGAAATAGGAAGGTAACAATGCTATTGTACTCTAGCCTGATCATATCATACCAAGAGCATTGTTTTCAGTTCTGAATATCTCTTTTAAATAGGCTGGTGACTAGCTTAATGGAAAGAAGAATGAAGACTACAGTATGCAAGGGTCAGTTGAAGGAACTAGGATCAATTAAACCAGAGAGGATAGGACTTGGTTGTTGTCCTTCATTCTCAAAGAGGACCAAAATGACTTCACTATTCTAGAGTCAAGTTACAGTGTGTCTGCCTGTGCCTGATCATACCAATACAAAAACTTGGAAGGCTCTAACAAAGATTGAGCACAAATAGTCCATGTGAACTTTTGGGGTGGATTCTCTAAATTGGTGCATTTCACGCTTCTTTTGAGCTACTTCAGTTCTGCTTTGCTCATAGAGCACAGCACCTTCTCTGATGTGGAAGAGGCCTAAGGGAAGCTAAGAAGATAGCTTCAAGTATTTGAAGGGACTTCAGGGTGAAAGAGGGAGAAGACTTGCTCTGATTAAGAGCAAAATTAGGGCCAGTGGGTGAAATTATGGAGATGAAGGTTTAGGTTTGATGTAAAGAAAAACTTTCTAAGGCTGGAGAAGTCCAAAAAGTAGAATGGTAGAATTCCCACAATTCTCTTGCTTGGAAAATAATAAATTCCTGTCACTGAATACCTTCTAGCCCAGGATGAATGATGGCTCCCGTGGATCACTGGAAAGGAGAGTCAGCTTCCAGGTACAGGACAGAATTCTAAAATTCTATTACTAGACCATGGTCATATACCTAGTCAACCAACTTACATTTTCTAACAGTATATACAGAAGAGGTAAGCAAGTCTAAATATGTAAGGTTGAACCCAAACAACTAGAGTGAGGATTAAACTAGGCAGAAGTTGAGGGAGAAGAGATTTAGGATTTATGGCATGGAGTTATCAGTGGAAGCTACAAGAGATAGCTACGAAAGCATCCTGGAATGCTGTGTGTGGGTGTGGCAGTGGGGTGGGTGGATGGGTGGGAATAACCCCAAACAGAAACCATCAAAGGGCCAAAGAATAACTGAGAAGAACATTCCTTAGGAAAGGTGATTGAGAGGTGACATTGCAATTAAGTAAGATTTATGACATTGCCTTTGTTAAGTCTATTATAACAGCAGTTAGTTTCTCATATCTTTCTGTGCAAGGTTTATTCTGATCTCTTTAGTCAGAACCTTTGCCTCCAAAGTCAAAGGCATAAATAGATAGTAGATACTGGAGTATAGTAATAAAGGGATGTAGGGATATACGTAGCTTGTCATCCTTCCCATGTTGAGAGGTTGGGCAGCAGGACCCTGGGCTCTCACCAGTCAACACACTCATAAAAGTGCAAAAATAAATCTTTAAGAGATCATCCACTTAATAATACTACTACCTAGTCACAGTGAGATGTCTCTCCCTTGAAAGCTTAGTCCAGATGGTGTTTATCAAAGAAGATAGGGAGAAGGAGCAGCAGTGTTTATTCGGAGGAGGCAAAAGATCCTTTGTCATTGTTTATTGACCACTCCTGACACATCCACTGACCTGTGTGCATTTAATCATTTTGTTGAGTGAACACTGGGAAATTTTGTTGAAAAATACTTCTCCAAGTGTTCAGTCCCTGCCTTAACTTTAGCCACTATCAAACAAAGGACTAATCCTTATGAAATTCTACACAAATATTTTTTATTCTTTACCATTTCAATTCCACATTTACTAAGGACCAACATTCTATTGGTTCTCAACCTTCCTAATGCCACGGCCCTTTAATAGAGTTCCTCATGTTGTGGTGACCCCCAACCATAAAATTATTTTCATTGCTACCTCATGACTGTAATTTTGCTCCCGTTATGAATCGTAACGTAAATATCTGAAATGCAGGATGTATTTTTATTGTTATAAATTGAACATAACCCACAGGTTGAGAACCGCTGTAGAAGCAAAGTGTTGGGCCAGAGGCACAGGAGGTACAAAGATAGGTCCAATACAGATTCCCCCTTCCCCCACATGGCTTACGGTCTTAAGGAAGAGATAAGATGAGTACATAAATAACTGATTTTAGGAGGTTACAGTCAATGGGCATAGGGGAGAGAGAGGACTATGCGGCATAACAATTATGATTTTTGTAAGAAAGAGGGTCAGGAAAAAAGCAGGGAAAGTGGAAGGCAGCAATTGGCCTCTGAAGTGGAGCAGATGTGTTAGGAAGCTGGAGGGGAGAATTAGAGCCAGGAAATAACACCTCAACTGGTCAGGAGTGGGACTGGTTCTCACATCCCGCTCTAAAGCACTGATTTGCAAGTGAATTACAGTTTATTAGAGTTTAAAGGGGCTTTGGCATCACCTGAAGAAAAGGGAAGTGATTTGCCCAACAACACTGCTGGTTGGTCAACGACATCGCCCAGTCTTTCTGACTGTCCTGTCTACAACCTACTCCCTCTAGAAAACTGCACTACCAAATACAAAGTTGTGGTTATAAGACACTACAAGTGACTGACTTAATCATGTCATACAAATAGTTGGCCTATTCAGTGGGGATTTGGGAGTCAGTCAGAATTGACCAGCTTCTAGATTGAACTTACCAAATGGGTGAAGCGATTCAATGGCTACATTTAGCTATAGTTCACAGTGTAGGTCTTCCAGGGCAGAACTTAGAATTAGAAATGTGAGCTCTGGCATTTCTAAGTTGTTTCCTACACCAAGATTTCTATGGAAAATTCAAATTCAAGGAGCCTTTATCAGTACCGTGGGGTTACCTGTAAGGTTATATGTGTTAGATGCTAGGATTAAAACTACTAGAAGAGGAATTGAACCTGCCCTCACAGAATTTACCTTATATCAGAAAGGACTCGTTGTTTTGTTTTGTTTTGTTTTCCCTGAACAGAGGCTGAACCATGAAGAGATGACTATTGCTAGACTTTGTAGCTGCTTAATGAATTCAAGAAGTTCAGAGACTTTGAAAATTCAGTCTGGATGATACTTTTTGCAATACTATCTGCTTCTTGGAGAAGACAACCTGGTATTATCCAAAGGGAGAGCCATGCATGCCAGAGCCAGTGAGGTGGGCCTTGGAGTCAGGAATGAAAAGGTTATAGGGTTAGGAGTGCTCGAGACCCCAAAATACCAACATGCTGGGCCTGTACCTCATCAAGGAAGACCTGAATTCAATTCCTTCCTCAAATACTTCCTAGCTGTATAACTTCAGGCAAGTTACTTTAACCTCCATTTGCTTCTGTTTTCTTAACTGTGAAATGGGGGTAATGACAGCACCTACCTCTCGGGGTTGTTGCAAGGCTCAAATGAGATAAAGGACTTAGCACAGCGCCTAACACATAGTAGGTTTTATGTAAAATGATTATTCCTCCTTCATCTTCCTCCTTCATATATGTCCTACTGACTAGAAGATGTGGACCTTGAATGTGAGTTGCTAAGATTATAAATCTGAGTTAAAAGTGAAATTATTGTCCAGTAGTCTTGGAAGTTTTTGCCTCTACGTAGAGTATAATAGGAGTTATTAAGAGTTACCACATCGTGTTTTAAGTGTTTGTTAATGTATACATATGGATTCTTTGTTTAATACATATTTCTTTTGTGGTACAAGAAATAAACAGCTGTTTCATACTTGATACCGATTTTATATACTATGTACCTTCAAGGTTTCAAGAGTTCTTCGAGAGATACACTAATTCCTTTAAGGGAGAACCTAGACATGAACTATATCTAAGCTCAGTAAAAAGAGATTTTCCTCTGAATGGGGAAAGGAGGACAGGGCTCCTAGTCAGCTTGACAATGCAAGAAAGCTTGAGCCCTTCACTTTGGGACCAAGGCTTCCCTCTGGTCATGAACATAATCTACAGCAGGCTCAGAGCTTTGGTGAGAAGACTGTGCACCCACCCAGGCTGCTGAGTCTCCTATGTTGCCTTTTAGTTCCTGGAACTGAGGCAAGGAAGTGGTGTCAATGAGGATTAACAACTAAGCTTACAAAGTAACTACTAAAGCTAGAAACATGCTAGCACTGAATCACTGTTTAGTCGTCTATATTCAGGGAAAGAGCCTAACGCAGAAGAGACAGCCAGGAATTTAGGATCTAGTCTCAGGCTCACCTCTCACAACCTGCCACAGTTGCCTTAGGTAAAGAAGAGAAAGAAGAGAGAAATCCCCACCGTACCATCACCCCCATTCACTGGAAGTCCCAGAGAGGGCTGGCATGCTCGAATGCTTGAAAGAAGAGGGTGAAGAGAAAGGGGAGGCATGGGAGAGGGGGAAGCAATTTCTCCATGTACGCCTACTGGGCAGGCTCATCGTCTTCAGTGACCAGTCATCCTTGGCACAGCCCTTCCTCCTCCTCAACCTCATCACAACAACCAATTAACCAGTCCAGGGGACTCTGGATGTACTTGACCTTTCCACTTATCAGCAGAAATGACTAGTCCATGGTCAGCATCCTCCTCCCCATTTTCATTCAAGGTGAACAAGGGACGAACTAGGGGTCTCTGGTCCTGCATGCCTTTTGGAAACAGGCCAGAGCATAAATACATCCCATGGAGTCAGAGCACACGCTTTGTGGTCTCGTCTCTTACTTAAATAAAAGCTAACCAGGGGCCTATTAAAAAGATACCATAAAACTCTATTAAATAACAGGACATGGAATAATAGGAACTCAACCTGCCATTATTTATTTGAACTTTCTGGATACTTGTGGAGTGGCCATTGCTTGGGAAGAAATCACTTTATGTCAAAATACCATCTATGACTTCTACTCAGCTATTATTTAGCCTAACTCTGTGTAAGACAGTAATCTTTAATTTTCAGATAGATAAAATTATCATTTTATTCCCCAGTGGTATATATTTTATATATTTTACTAGTAATCAGTCAGTCTCAAAGTAGGCCGTAGTCATTGCTCAAAAGCACAGCCAGGCCTAGAATCAGGAAGATTCATCTTCAAGAGTTCAAATCTGACCTCAGACACTTACTAGTTGTATGACCCTGAACAAATCACTTAACCCTGCTTGCCTCAGTTTCTTCAACTGTAAAATGAGCTGGGGAAGGAAAAGGCAAACCCCTCCAGTATCTTTGCCAAGAAAATCCTAAATTGGGTCACAAAGAGTTAGATATAATTGATTGAAGAGCAACAGGGGATGGAAAAGAAGAATAAGCCAGGCAGAAAGAGAGCTCTCTAAAAAGAGAAGCTAGCTGGGCCACAGCTTCAGAATCCTCTATAAGGAAGAGGAAATGATACTTTTAGCATTTCTTCCTCTTCACTCTTTCCCTTCTCCCCTACTTCAACCACTAACTCCCTCTCTTCCTTTCATGCCTAAGGATTTCCCTATTACACCACAGAGGGACAATTACAGGATCACAAGATTTATAGCTGGAAGGGGCTCAGGGGCCACCCAGTTTGACTAACCCCTACTTATTTTACAGGCTGTCAACCCTACTCAGGCTTCATTTTCCTCCTTTCCCTCTCTTGATCCTATAGTTAGTTGGTATAATGGTTACAAAGGCTTCTACCTTTGAGAGCCTGAACTAGGAAGGTGGCTATGTGAGTAAAGAGAAGGGAATGGGAACAAGACATAGGTAGACAGGAACAGCAAGACTGGGCAAATAACTGGATGTCCCAAGAGCATTTATAGATTAAAAACTGGAGGACAAATAGACAAAAAAAAAAAAAGGTAGAAAATCTGTCGGCCTTTTTACAGCAGTCTATATTCATCATTGGGGCAGCTAGATGGTGTGGTAGATAGAGCATCTGACCTGGAGTCAGGAAGACCTGAGTTCAAATCCAGCCTCAGATACTTATTAGCTGTGTAACCCCAGGCAACATTAACCATTTGCCTCAATTTCCTCATCTGTAAAATGAGTTGGAGGAAAAAAATGACAAAGCACTCCAGTATCTTTGCCAAGAAACCCTAAAACAGGACCAGGAAGAGCTGGACACCACTGAACAATATTCATCATCATCTATAGGAGGAGACCCACCATATATGTACTCTCACACCTCAGTCCCTTTTGTGCTCTATTGAGGAAAGATAAATGGCAGCAAAGAAAATGCATGGGGGGAGGAGGGAGTGGCTAGGTGGCACAGTGAATAGAGCACCAGCCCTGGAGTCAGGAAGACCTAAGTTCAAATCCAGCTCAGACACTTAACACAAAGACTAGCCATGTGACCTTGGGCAAGTGACTTAACCCCAATTGCCCTGCCTTCCTCCTTCCAAAAAGAAAAAGAAAAAAAGAAAAGAAAATGCATCAGGAAGTACAGCTGCCCAGACCAAGTACACACAGAAGAGATGCACACTAGAAGTTGCACCATTCTAAAAACATGGAGGGATTGCTTTTCAAGATATTTGAAAGAGAGAGAAGAGAAGGTAATTAACATTTTTTTTAAACATCTACTATGTACCAGGCTTATAGAGTATATGGGGTGCTCAAGGAGGACCAGCACCTCTGGTGTAATGGCTTGCCAAGTCCTTTTCAGGGTTGCTCATCCACCTTTGGTATCCGCCTTAACCCAACTCTCACCTGTGGCTCCAAAAAGTGGTAGCATGTGCAGAGCCAAACCCTCATAAAACTGTCTTGGCAGATAGGTTAAACGAGGCTGAAGGCAACCTACAGACCTCAAACCCAGAGGTGAGTTGAGGGGATATCTACCCCAAGCATGTGAAGACTTCCCGAGGTGGAACGAGTAAATGAGAACAATTGGTTGAAAAGGCCATGAAGTAGGTGCTGTGAAAATGAAGATTGCCAAGGTCATCTATTGAATCCTGGACCATCATCAGTCATCCTGACTTTTGGCTTACCACTAGATTCCAGTGACTCAGTGAGACTGACAACTTTGTACAACTCTACTTCACTTATATCCAATTCACCCTCAAGTCAAGACAACACCCAATGATACCCCTAGTCCTATTCAAAAACAAAGGACAAACAAAGGACCACAACTCTGTGCCAGGCATCATATTAAGTGGAATGTTAAAAGATGGAGAGAGGAAGGTGTCCATGGAGTACTTAATTTTATTTTTTTTGCTTTTTTGAGGGGGGAAGGTAGGGCAATTGGGGTTAAGTGACTTGCCCAACATCACACTAGTTTTGTAGCAAGTGTCTGAGGCCAAATTTGAGCTCAGGTCCTCCTGACTCCAGAGCAGGTGCTCTATTCACTGTGCTACCTAGTCACCCCACCATGGAATTCATGGAGAGAGAAGAATCCTTAGAACAAACTTTGCAAAGATGAGTTTACAGAGGGAATAATTGTACTGATGAGATCACATATCCATTCTTTCACATGCAAATGTACCTGTTAGCAAAGATGGTTAATTGATAAATAAATCAAGTGAAGATTACCCCTTCTAGAGAAAACATGGACTTAGATTAAGTCCTTAAGTACCTTAATGAAGACTAATATTTGAGGTAAGACTTTGCCAATTCTAGCTGAATGACCTTATACAAATCATTCTATTCCTCTGGTCAACAAATATTTATTAAGCATTTACTATGCACCAAGCACTGGGCTAAGGTCTGAGGATACAAAGAAAAGAGAAAAAAAAAAGATCCTTGCTCTTGAGGAACTCACCATTTAATGGGGGGGAGAGGGGAGAGAATATGCAAATAACTATATATAAAATAGTTATATTTTAAATATATATAAAATTATATATAAAAACTATATATATAGTTATATATAAAATAAAACATATACATGTATATCTATATAGCTGCTTGCATATATGTGTGTGTATATATGTATATGTGTGTATGTGTATATACACATATATGCAAACTGGAAAGAAGGGAAATCAGAAGATGTTTCCTCCAAAGGTGGAATTTTATTTGTGACTTTAAGGAGGCCAGAGCAGCCAGGAGGCAGAGATGAGGAAGGAGAAAATTCCAGGTAGGACAGACAGCCAGTAAAAACATTCAAGATTAGGAGCTGGAAGATTGTGTACAAAGAACACCAAGGAGACCAGTGTCATTGAGGTACATGGACTAGAGCAAAATGCAAAAAGATTGAAATATAGGAAAGGGACAAGTTATGAAGGGCTTTAAAAGGAAATGCAGTCTTGGGAAGCTTAACGAGATATGAAAAGGTTTGGAAAAGAGGCTCTATGATTGGAATAGTGAGTCAGTTAGAGAGATATAAAAGAATTGCCTTGCTGTGGTGAGGGCCCAGTGGAGATTATGTAACAAATTAATAGAGAAACCAGTCAGAACAATTTCATGATTTTCTCCGGTTTTTAGTAGTACATGAATAGGTGTGAAGGTAGTAGATATTGCAACTGGGATTTGGCTGAACAAGTTCAACTGCAGAAGAAGGGAGCAAAGGCCTCAAGAGTAGAGGACAGTGGAGAGATGAACTGCTTCACCAAGGAGTCAAGATGAGGGAGGGATGCAAGTGTAACCATTGCAGGGATGATAGGGAAAACTGAGGGGGGAAAGATTAGAGATTAAGGTAAGGATGGAGAACAGGTAAGGGGTCACATGGCAGAAAGAAAGGTAAAATGATAGCAGATTATATGATCAGACGAAGGAATTTCAGAGTTCATGAACATGGAAGTGGAACACTTGTAGGTGATACCAAGATCAAGGGCATCTTGCAGATGATATCCACTCTAATTGCTTAGGGTAGAGGACCTCAAGGTGCTGTAATGGGAATCTGAAGCTCTTTCCTGCCCCTAGCCCCTTTGCTTAAGTGGCTTCTAGAATGTTCACATGGAGCCCGTGGCAAGAAGCTTGGGATTTTTTTGGGTTAATGGCCACATTAACCTTTGTTAATTGTAATTATAATTGGACAGTGGGTCAAGAGGGCTGACCCAGGAGAAGCCTATATATACGCCCTGATGTGAGGCTTTGCTTTGGGGTTCACTTTGAGAAGAGTTGTGTGATTTGACCAAATGAGACTCTGGGAAGCCGTTGTGCCCCGCCGGCTTTGAAAAACCCAGATGTTGATGCTTTCGTCTCTGGTAACTTGAATGGGTAATAGATGTGTTGGTCAGATGGTTGGAAGACCATCTGCTGATCTGTTTCTTGGTATGTTTGTAACTTGTTTGTAACTTGTTTGTAACTTTGTTTGTAACTTGTGCTTGTAACTTGGGTTTGTATTCTCTGGAGTTCAGGGTGCTGACTTTTTCCTCTGAACTAGGTAAATGATATGTTTGTTTGATTAAAGAAAGATTGTTAACCCATTTTAAGTTGCTTTCCTTTAGTAAAGCAGATCTAAGAACCTGTGCTAGCAGCTGCCCTGCGTACGCTAGGGTGCTTGCTGATACAGGTGCCAGGCAGCCAATGTGGATACGGGGCAGGCTATCGGTGGAGAGTGAGAAGTGAAGGTATATCCGCATTCTCAAAATATAGATATTCTCTCTGGGCCTCAAGTGCAGTAGTTCTCAACCTTCCTAATGCTATGAACTTTTAATACAGTTCCTAGTGTTGTGGTGACCCACAACCATAAAATTATTTCCGTTGCTACTTCATAACTGTAATTTTGCTACTGTTACGAATTGTAATGCAAATATCTGATATGCAGAATGTATTTTCATTGTCACAAATTGAACATAACCCACAGGTTGAGAGCCGCTGCTCAAGTGCCTTACCAATACAATGAAGGTGCCATCTGCCCTACCCAGGAGAGAAGAATGTGGTCCTAGACCAGAGGGTCAAATGAGTTGATATGTATAAATCATTTTTGTATTGGTAAAGCACCATATGCAAAGAGATAGAGACTGGACTTGTTATATTAACGGCATCAGGAACTTGCAGGGAAGGGCTTCCCTCTATCAAGGATGGTCAGGACCAAATGGGTCTTTTCAGGAGGCTCTTAACAAATGACATATTATTTGGTGTCCTCCTCCCAGCCATCAGCCTTCCTACTAGTCTTTGCTACCAAACATATGTATGTATTCAAGCTCTGAAGAAATTATCACCATCACATTTGCCTCTCAAAGAAGACAAGGCCACAAGTGTACTCCAGCAATGGTGGCAGTGGTAACAAAGTCTCTCCAAAGAGAACTTGTGCAGAGACCTAAAAAATAATAAGGCAAGGTTACATTGTTCCAACCCCAAACTGCTCATTCAGAGACAGGTGTATTTATTAACAACTACTAACCATTCCTCCCTATTTGTCAAGCAGACAGGAATTCCACAGGTCCTTTATTCCAAACAGCCCAGATGGTAATTGTTCTCATTCACAACCTGTACTTCACACTCAGGGATGCTTTTTAATTGCAGAACTATCAACATCATTTGATTTTCAAACACATTGTAGGTAGTGCTTGTTTTGAAACTGCTAACAATAAATCACAGCAGAGTGAGAACTGTTGTGATAATAAAATAATTCACACATAAGTGGCTTCAACACCTTAGTAAGTGGTTACAAGGTAACTGAAGCTCAGAAGTATTTTTATAACATTTAATATTAATATGAATTCATTTAGAGCCATTAACAAAACACTCAGTGTGGCATTTTAAAGAGGAAGTCATCTATCTTTAAGATTAGACTTTTTAATGGTCTAAACCTGTGATTTCATTTATAGAGAACCCCCAGTGAAGAAACTCCCTCTAACTGTTTTGCAATTTATAATCTTACTTGCCTGAAGATCTGAAATGTTAAGTGACTTGCCCAGGGTAACATATGCTGTATGTATCTGATGCAAGAGGTCAGCTTTTATCCACTATTCCAGGCTGCTTAAATAGCATTTAGAGGAATGCTACTTAACAAAAGGGAGGTGGGGGGGACAGGGTCAAAGAGATGATAGGCAAGAGAAATGGGATCAGAGAAGAAGAGCAATAACTTGTGATAATGAAATCCAGGGGATAAAATCCAGCATGGATGATGTGAAGTAAAGATGTAGGGCTTCAAAGAACAGGAATCTGAGGACTACCCACATAAATACTGAAGTCATAGAGGATGATGGTAGAAGAAGAGGTAAAGAAGAAGAATGTAAGCCAGGTACTTTTCATTTAGAAAGATGGGCAAGAGTCCTGAGTACCTTTGAGGAAATAGCGGTGATCATTTAAAGAGACAAAGGTGAATAGCATGAACTTTAAATGTTGACATTTATAGAGAGAGAAGTCAAGAAATGACACGGGGTATTAAAGACAAGAAAGACACACCCCTCTTGACCACTGAATTGGAAAAAAAATGGAAAGGGAAATCTAAGGTGAGGCTTTTATAAATGAAATCACAGGTCTAGGCCTTTGAAAGCAGTAGGGACACTCAATGACTGAACTGCAGGGAGGGTCTTCATGAATCTGGTTCACTTTTCCCTATGCCAAGCTATCCATTACTGACTTGACAGATGATAGGGAACAGGGACTTGACCTGTGATTTGAATGATATGAGGCTCTCCCAGATGAGGAAACTCTTTTATCAAAGCAGGTCACTGACATGACTCATTTAAAGCACAAGAAAAATACAGTGGAAAACAAACCTGTCTTAGCCTGGAGTGAGGTGTGGCAATGGATCATAACATTTTTATAGTAGCTTAAGATTTGAAAAATGCTTCCCTCACAACAGCCCTGTGAGATAGTACAAATATAATCGTCATTTCCCTTTAGTGATTACACCAAAATGAACTACACATAGGTATTAAACACGCAACAGGAAGAAAGGGCACTCCTAAGAGGAAGTCATTCTCAAATTGTAGTCTGTTATCTACTCTCCATTCTGTGGGTTTTAGAAATCGGGGTGTTTGGGACAGTTTTCTGTGAAGTTTCGTGGTATATAGATAATTAAAGACATTGTCATATCTTTCTCTCCCTTATTCTCTTCCACGTTCCCTTCATTTCCTTTTCTTTGACTTTTGGTTTCTCCTTCACTTTCAAATAATAAAACATTGCATCCTTTGCTCTCTTCCTTTGAAAAAGAGAGGCTTTTTATTTAAGCTACATTCAGAGTTAAGAAAACAATGGAAGAAATATTCTCACATTTGGGACAAATGGTGTAAAGTTGAGACCACAAAGAGAATGCCCACATATTGTTTTGTTTGCATCTTCTGTAACACTTCACTTCACTTCTTCCACTCCAATGGATGAGCGATCCATCTCATTGATGTAGGCACTCACTTCACTGATACATGTTCGAGCTCATCTGGGAATTCTGATCTCATGGAATTCTTGCCATGTTTTTCCATCGATTCTCTGCAGAGGATCCATCCAATGTCCTGGAGGTGCTTATGTTTCTGGGATGTCCAGAGGATGAAAGAATGATGATTGACTCAGTGCTGGAAAAAACCTAAATGGTTATCTAGTCCAATTCCCCTCATTTTACATACAAGGAAACTGGGGTCCAGTGAGTAATTTATCCAAAGTCACCCAGACAGTAATGGCAGAGTTTATATTCAAATGCAGGTTATCTGCCAACAAATCCAACCTTCTTTCTAATATATCCTGCTGCCTCTCCCAACTTTACTTTTTTCCTCTTTTTCACAATTTGTGGATATCAATGGATCCCACTGAATATCCAACTGTTACCTTTTGCATTTTTAATTCATTTTAATTTTATTTTCAGGTCTCTTTTTCTTCCCATCTTTCCTTTGAGCCCCCATTGGGAGGGAGGGGAAACGTTATAAACAAATTTCTGAATTGACTATGTCCAAAAGATGTGTATATGCATGTATACAAGTTGATAGATAGATAGATAGATAGATAGATAGATAGATAGATAGATAGATAGAGAAGAAAAGTAGCATTAATGATTAAAGGGAACAAGAAAAGTTTCCTGGAGTAGATGGGACCAGGAGACCAGGCACCATGGTGCCAGGAGATAGGTGGGCTTTAATAGCAGTCAGAAGGTTGGGATCACTGAAAATGTTATAGAATTTCTCAATTGCTATCTGTCCCAATATCTTCTTCCTTCTCCTCCCCCCAGTTCATTATCCATCTGGCCAAGATATACATATAGATGGATTTAGTCAATGTGCTGCCTGTTCAGTTTCATGTCAGAACTTGGACAATATCCTCATTCCTTTCTAGTCTGTACTCTAAACTTCCTCTACCATTCCCCAGTTCTTCAACCTGAAACCCCACCCTCATCCAAAATGTCCATCGTTAAAGCATCCCCTACCTTGCAGCCTGTCCCTCTGACTGGATGGCTCCTCCCAATACTTCCATTTCAGGATGGCACCCAAGTCACATTTCATACCTGTCCAGACTGCACTTCAGACTTCTTCTATCATCCCCTCACCCTTTTCTCTCAGTTCCTGTTAAGTGTTGAGTTCCCCCATTAGATTGTAAACTCTAGTGCTTGGCACATAGTAAGCACTTAATAAATATAGTTGACTGACTGACAGCATTTATAGGCATTTTTGCTTTTCCGGTATGGATGGATGGATGAATCACTTTTCCATCACCATAAATTTCCCTGAACTGTCCTTATTGTATTTCAGGGCTTGTGGTATAGAGTATGTGGTCATCTTGAAAGAGGAAAATGTAGAGGACCCTTTCAGCAATAGAAAGTCGTTCCTTCCCTAGGACCTTTCTGATTACACTCGTGAGAATGTGGGTAATATGTTTAACACCTTAATTGATATAAACACACATCAGGCTATTGAATGTAGTCATTTCTAAGTCAACTCTATCAAGAAGTCTTTTTTTGGTTATATGTCCAAAGATACCTTGTGAGGAGAACCTTCAAGACTGTATTTTGTTTAGCTAAGTGAAAAAAGTCAATTTTTTTTCTTTGTTTTGAAAGAACTGACAGTTTAATGAAAGTTTCACCTTTGTTAGGAAATTTAACTTTGCATCAAACCTAGGGCTGCCTCTGCAACTTCTGATGGTTGCTCCTACTTTTTACTTTCTTAAAATAAAAAATAAACTTAATCTGATCTTTAGTTCTCCATGTTGGCCCATAGTTAAAATCCTCTACAGCTTGGTGAGACCCTCCAGTTTGTTCTCTGATCCCATAATAATTGAGACCTTAACAGGGGTGAGGAACAGATGACCGTGAGGCTACATAGGGCCTTCTAGATTCTATCAGAAGACCATGCTCAGGGATCTAGAAGGCCCCACATGGTCTCAAGGCCACAGGTTCCCCACCCCTGCCTTAGGATCAATGAGGCATCAGTGAAGGATCATAAGAGTGGCCATTTTACAGTAAACTTTAATACCACAAACTACCCTCCTGCTTTACTTGTCTCTACCTTCTTCTGCCTTACTATCATCTCCTTCAGTATATTCACAGCAATCCCTAGGAAACAAGATTGAAGCAACCCCCTGCACCAGTCTGCCCCATGAATTCTGCCATCTCCCCGGCAACCTCCCACCCCATGCCCTTGGTGCTGACAGGGAAAAAACTGGCTAAGCCAGTTGACACTTTAAAAAAAAATGGAGACTTCTCCACATATAATTAGTTTATAAGCTCACAGTCATTACAAGGTAAGACTATCATAAATACACAAATTAACAATAGAGAGCATGTGAAGATAGATGCCATCTGCATCCAGAGAAAGAACTGATAAATAGAAGTATCCATAGAATAATTTTACACACACACACACACACACACACACACACGCACACATACACACACACACTCATTTGTGTCTAATAATAGGAGAAAGGAAGAAAAAAGGGAAAAAATTTAAATGAGAACTTTGTTGTATATTTAGAAGGAATAGCTAGTTGCACATAGTAGATTTGCACTTTCATGTGCAACCATCTTCTTTACCGTACTGTTATGGAAATGCTTGTTTTGTTCTATGAATTGAAAATAATTTTTTAAACTGAAATTTCCCCTCCCCCCATTGAACTACTCTTTATAGACTGTTTTTATAAAAATGACTTTTTTTCTCCTACAAGGCTGACCTTGATTGTTATTTTTGAAAATCAGACTTTATCTGAATAAAAATTGAGGGGTCAGGATAGAAGGGTGCAATATAATTTACCCTGGTTCCATATCTACTGAGGCACAGGAGAACCCTAAACATGGATATGCCTTTTTTCAAAATTCAGATAAATTACTACACTTTGCAGAAGTCAATAAGAGATCATTAATAGGAGTCAGTTGAATAATTCTTGTTGGAACATTCCCTCAATCAAAATTTACTTTAATTCAGGTGATTTTAAAAGATTATACTCCCTCTCTCATTCACAAAAATCTTCATTGTTGGAGCAGCTAGGTGGCACAGTGAATAGAGCACAGGCCCTGGAATCACGAGGACCTGAGTTCAAATTTAACCTCAGACACTTGACACTAGCTGTGTGATCTTGGGCAAGTCACTTAACTCACTTAACTTAACTATGGCTGGTCTACTAGATATAATCACATTAGTGGGGATCTCCTGGGCTCTGTTTTTGCATGTGTACTTGACTCATAAACAGATTCAAAGCTGTTATAATTTTCTAAAGGTCAATTTTGAGGGGGCCTGGGTGCTACGTACACAATGATCAAAAAACTGCTATGAATCCAGCAATTTTTTAAAAATTGAAGTCTCTTTTTGAATTCTATATGGACAAGGAATACCCAAAGTTTCTCCATAAAGAGAAGTATTTAAAACTGAGCCCAAGGGATGGCTAAGATGGTAAGAAACTGAGGTTTGAGTGATATCTCTAGTCAGAGAACATCAATTGTTGGAGAACTAGAAAGGAACAAGGTTTCTTATTAGAAAAGTGTCTGATTCTGTGAATAAGCAAGCAAGGGAGGGTGCGGTACAATGGAATGAGCTTGAGTCAGAGAACTTGGGTTCAAAGTCCAGTCCTGCTACTTATTACCTATAATGATTTGAACAAGTAATTTGATTTTTCTGGAAGTAGAGGAAAGGAGAATAGATGGCTTTTTTTTCCCCCCAAAGAAATCATTGTGGACAAGGGGCCCACCTTCCTCCTCTGTATTAGGAACAACTGCTGACCAACTGCTACCAACATACAGAAAGGTCCAGGAGCCCTGGGAGTAGTAGCACCACCCCACTCCAGACTACTGGTCCTGCTTCTAGCCCAGATCCCACAACAGCATTCAGGGAAGTAAGACCTTTTTTTAAAAAAAAAAAAAGTTTTTAAATTTATTTTAATTTTTTAAATTCTATTTTATTTTATTTTCACTTTTGAATTATCTTGCTCCCTCTTTACTAACCCACTGAGAAGTTAAGAAAAACAAAACCCATTACAAATATGCATAGTTTCACAAAATAAATACCTGCATTAGCCATGTTAGGAAGGAAGGAAGGAAGGAAGGAAGGAAGGAAGGAAGGAAGGAAAGAAGGAAGGAAGGAAAGGGAGAGAGAAAGAGAGAGAGGAGGAGGAAGAAAAGAAGCAAGTAAGCAAGGAAAGATATGGGGGAAAATATGAAAATTTCATATTTCAATATTCATATTTAAAAATATGGGGAAGCAACTCCTACAGAGAAAGGGCCAGCTAACCCCACCAAATACCACCATCAACCACAAGGCAGGCAAGCTAACCTAGTTCAGGTGGGAGAGACAGGAGGCAGCATGTGCCAGGCAAATCAAACCACAACCACCACCTTGACCACCCTGCCCCCTGCCCCAACAGAGATAGCCCACAACCCTCAGCCGAAGAGCCTTGGGAATAGCAATACCTTTAGTCCAATGCCCACAAGCATCATACTGGAAAGCAACCTCTGTGGAACTGCAACCTGGCAATGGGAGGGCTCATATGCAGGAACATGTGTAACCAAAAAACACATATAGATGATAATGTGCAGGCAACACAAGAGGTTCTTATAGATGCTACAGCTGTAGTTACTGGAGACCCAAAAAAGAAAGCTCTTGCCACCAAAGTCCTTGACTCTGTCAAATGGCTCAATATCAGAAATTGACATGATTTTATCAGTGAAAATGATATAAAAGGAGAAGCAGTGCCATCTGGTTTGCCCTTGGACCTTGAAGACAAGGGGACTTTTTCAACTGACTTGGAACTGAAAGATTCTGTGTGTACTGTCTCCCTTAGCAGAATGTGAGCTCCTTGAGAATAGAGACTTTCTTACTTTTTTGTTTCCAGAGATTTTGCATATAATAAGTACTTAATATATGCTTTATTCATCCATTTATTTATTTTTCTGGGACAGCTTGAAGGGGTCGATTGTAGGTTTTTGACTTGGACGTGTTTGTAGGTAACAGGAAAAGAGCTAAGAAATTAGAAGAGATCAATGATGGAATCATCCTAAGTTTGATATAGTGTCAGCCGGATGCCAGATACTGTGCACCATCTCATTTGGTCCTCACAGCAACCCAGGGAGGTACCTGCTGTTACTATTCCCACTTCACAGTTGAGGCATCTGAGGCAAATACATGTTGTACTGACTTGCCCAGGGTCATATCTGAGGCTGGGATTTGAACTCATGTTCCTGCCTCCAGGCTTGGTGCCATATCCGCTATAACACTTACCTACAGGGATGATCAAAGGGCAAGCATCCAGAGGAGACAGGAGGACAGGGAATCAGAGGCACAAGGAGGGGAAAAGCCTTCATGGAAAAAATGAGACTTGAGCTTGGCCTTAAAGGTTGAGAAATGAAATGACATATAGCAAGAGTAAAGGCTCATAGGACAGAATGGGCAAGCCAAGTTTTCAGGGACTGTGACTGAATGATTTGGACAACAGCAAAAGCTTCATCCAAAGGAATAGTTGGTAAAGTAGGTTAGTAAAAGAAGTGTTGGGGCTTCCTCCGCCCATTTCTCTCTTTCTTCAATTCTATCCCTTCTCGCTAGTTGTTTAATATCTATCCATCCATCAAAGCCTACCAGGGGTGGGGAACCTGGGACCTTGAGGACACATGTGGCCCTCTAGCTCCTCAAGGGCAGCCCTTACTCAGTTAAAAGATTGCCTTTGAGGATCTAGAGGGCCATATGTGGTCTTGAATTCCCAGATTCCCCTCCCCTGTCCTAGACTGTGGAAGACCTTGGGCAATACTCCTGTCTTGTTCATCTGGTTCTCCATTTTAACTCAAATGCCCTCAAAAGCACCATGTCAATGAAAAAGATAGGACAATCTTGCCTTAGAAGTGCTTGTTCTTTTCCTTAGCCAGAGAAATCCCCTACTGTGGAACAGTACAGTTCCTTGTATTGTTAGGAGACTAAAAGACCTGAATTCAAATCCTTGTGAACCTATAGAGCAATGAAGACTACTCCACCCTGGACAAGAACAGGGTATTAATTCCTAAATGAAGAGCCAGAATAGAGTGTTCAATCTCCAATTTTTGCAACATCAGACTGAGCACACACTGCTTCACAGAGGGGAAATTACATGTCACCAGCCCTGTTCAGAAGGGCTTACACACTAATGCACATAGACCCCGCCAAAACAAAACGGTTTTATCATATGGCATGTAGCTGAGATCTTACTCTTAATTATATAAGTCTTTGCAAATCCTTCACTGTGAAAGATGAATTGGGGGAGGCTGGTGTTTGAAGCAAAAGGCATTCCAGTCAGTCTGTGTGTAATGTGACAAGTCCAGAGTCACTAACCCAGAGTGACCCAGGGAGCCTGCCAAGAAGGGCAGGTGTTGCTGGAGCTGAAATTTGTCTCTGCAGGTTGATGTCTGTGCCATTGGATGACCACTGAATCCTAGGAAGTGAACTGGCCCAGGTGCCCTTTACCTAGCCTTTACAGACCAGAAACTGTTTCTCTCTCCAGGGGCAGGACCACATCATACCAGCTGAAATCAAGATGCCCCTGGGAAAGACAAAGTAACAATCAAAGACAAATAAGCCGCTATGACAAGCGGCTTATATTCAGCTATCCAAGGATGATGGAGTAGCAGAGGAATGAATGATTGGGTGCTCCTGAGGCATCCCCTGTCACTTTGGTTAATGGGAGAATGCAGAATCTCCCTGAATGATTTCTCATTGGGTCTAAGCAGCCTAGAATATTAAAGCTGGAAAAGACTTTTTTTTTTTTTGCTTTTTAACACATGAGGAAACTAAGGAATAGTTGAAAAAATAGAAACGGATTCCTAGACTTGCATATTCGTAGTACAATCTGCTTCCTATTGTTTCTACAACTGGCTTTTATGCTGCCCCTTCCAGCCAAACTGGCCTTATTCTTCTTCCTCATATGCCATGTTACGTCTCCCATTTCTTTGCTTTTGTGTAGGTTATCCCCATTCCTGAGGATATAGGGGCATGTATGCGTGTATGTGTGTATGATGTGTACATACATGTGTGTAGTGCAGGTATATATGAGTTTATATAAGCATCCAGACAAGTATATGCGTATGTGTGTGTATGCATATGTATGTGCATACATACAAAGTATTGTGCCTTGTATTATATGTGCACACAATGCATATGTACACGATGCATGTGTGTGCAACTGTATGTATATGTTTGTGTATATGTGTAAGCATGTATGTATGTGCCTATATAAGATTCTGTGAAAAATATATACACATACATGTATATATACACAAGGTGTGTATACCTTGGATTATATGTGCACATACGCATGCATATGTATTGTATACACAAATACATAAATATAAAGTGTATCATATCTATATGTGTATATATACACATATAAACATGTGTATATATGTGCCTATATAAGCATACAGGCAAACATATATACATGTGTATGTGTATACACACACAAAGTGTGTACCTTGCATTATATGTGCACATACAATGAGAACATGTGTGTAAATACAATGTGCTTGTTTATAATGTACAGTATGCACACATGTATATGTGTACGCATGTCTATGTGTGCCTCTATAAGTTTCTATGTAAAAATATATACCCATGTAGGTATATATACACACAAGTTATATATACCTTGTATTGTGTATGCACACATGCATGTGTATATATCATATACTTGGATTGTACATATTTACTGAATGTATAAAATATAATGTGTATGTGCCTATATCTGTATATATGGTGTACATGTGTGAACATATACACACATGCATGTACACATGTGTGGGTAAGTATATATATGTGCACACGATATGTACTTAGTATCATATATAAATATATGCATGCATATGTGTGTGCCCCCTTTCCATAAGGAGCTCTATTAATCCCTTTGGGAGTTAAAATGGAGGAGGGGATGAATGAGAAAGGAATATTGCCCAAGGTCTTCCCCAGTCTAGGACAGGGGTGGGAAACCTGGGGCCTCGAAGCCACATGTGACCCTCAAGATCCTCAAGGGTGGGCCTTTAACTGAATAAGGACCTCCCTTGAGGTACCCCAGTTCTGGTCTCATTGGGCTTGAGTAGATGAGGTTCAGTACAGAGGGAACCTAATCCCTAGAAACAAGGATTCAGGCCTTTTCTTTCATTCTTTAGCTCATCAAGCCCCAACCCCATAGCCCCCAGGGTTAATTTCTGAAATAAAGCTTAGGTATGGTTTATTCCAAAGTGAATAAACAGTGTCCTTTCTGGAAAAGTTAGTTAATGTAAGAGGTAGCCAATATCAGCTATAGAAAAACTGTCTATGTCCTCTACCACAAAAGAAATAATTTGAACACAGACTTCTAAGCTCAAACTGACAAATACTTACAATATGAAGCAGTAACCTGTAACTTCTGTTATACCTCTAAGAGACCGAATACACATTTCAAATTCACCTCCAATCCTAGCAGCAACTCAAAGTCAGTACCTTCTATCCATCCATGCATGCATGACATCTTCCTGCCAATGGCCATCTTCTCCACCAAGATGGATATGTTTGCAGAAAGTGATTTCTCCTGAACAACCAGTATCAAATTCTGTGATCAAATGAAATAAAAATTGCAAAGCACTTAGCAGAGTGCCTAGTACACAGGAAGCACAATATAAATGTCAGTTGTCATCATCATCATCCTCATCATCACTTCAGAACTTTCAAGTTCACAAAACAGCCATCAGGATCACTATTTAGTCACCTGTGTTGGAAAAAAGAAATGCAGAGTAGAAGAACCAGCTAGGGACTGGAGATTCAATCTCAGGCTTACCTAGGTAAGAACATGTATTCATTGGGTGTGTGCGTGTGTGTGTGTATGCGCGCACACATTTTGTGTGTGTGTGTGTGTGTGTGTGTGTGTCCATCTACCAAAGCTGCTGCTGGATGAGGGCAGAAGAGAAAGAAATCTTCCCACAGGTCTGGAATATTTTTTTTAATGTGTCAGAGTTTGAAGTCATATATTTGAAAAGTAGAAAGAAAGAGCAGAATCAGGAGCATTCTCCTTTTAAAGCCTACTGAGTGGCAGACTTGAATCTTCTAACTGAGTCAGTTATCATCATGGACATGGCATCCATTAGTGGAAATCATAAGGACCAATCAGGAGCCACCAGTTGTGAATGTCCTTTTGCATGGACCCCACTAGAAAGGTCCAGGGCATGGGCTCAGTTCTACTGGATGCCATAAGAAAGAACACTGGGAATTCTCCCAGTCACCTCCATTATATATGAACAAGTTGTATTAGAGGCAGCTAGGTGGAGTAGTGTATAGAGCGCTGGGCCTGAAATGAGGAAGAACTAAATTCAAATCCAGCTTCAGATACTTATCACTTGTGTGACCCTGAATGAGTCACTTAACTTCTGTCTGCCTCATTTTTCTCAACTGTAAAATGGGGATAATAATTGCACCTACCTCCTACAGTTGTTGAAAGGCTCAAATGAGACAATAGTTTTAAACTGCTAAGCACAGGGCCTGGCACATTGCAGGCTTTATGAAAATGCTTATTTCTTTTCTTCCACATATTAAATTCCCAATAGAAAGTAAGCAGTTTGAGAAAAGGGATTATTTCATTTTTTTCTTTGTAGAATCCATTGTTTAGCTACTCAATAGATGCTTGAAAAAGTCAGTGCCTCCACTTTCCTCACTCTCTTCTTAACCCCTTACAATCTGCCTTCTGACCCTACCATTCTGCCAAAACTGCTCTCTCCAAAGTTACTGACCTTTTCTTGGTTACCAAAGCCAGCCACCTTTTCTCTGTTCTCATCCTTGGCCTCTCTGCAGCCTCTGACATTGTTGGTCACTTTCTCTTCCTCCATACTCTCTTCTCTCTAGATTTGTTGGGCACCACTCTCTCCTGGTTCTTCTCAGCCTTCTTTGCTGCACCCTTCTCCAGATGCTCTCTAACCATGGGTGTCCCTGACAGTTCTGCCCATACCGTCTTTAATTATATAAAATCTCACCCCTCAATTCTATTGCCTTACCTCTGTTAAGTATTATCTATTTATCCTGCATATATCTTGATTTGGTTTGGTTTGGGTTTTTTGAAGGGGAAGGCAAGGCAATTGGGGTTAAGTGACTTGCCCAAGGTCACACAGCTTCTTATGGTATGTGTTTCATAGATGTTTACTGACTGATTGACTGCTTGATCAATAGTATACCATGGTACCCCTTTCCCTAATCTTAGAGCTCTTGTGCAGAGGGTCTGTCCCTACAGCTGAACCTCTATAGCTATCGAAAAGTCCATGCTTCTTTATACCAGTTCAAACCGGGGTGTGGATGGGGTTTGTCAGGGAAGGGGTTTACAACTCACTCAGACTGCTCAGTGGCCACTGTGGTGACCTCCTCCCTCCTGGCACCCTGCCAGCTCCTAAGCCTATCAGTGTCTTTATACTGCTTTTAGAAGCACTGTTAAAAAAAAAAAAAAAAAAAGCTATATTCTCTGGAAGCTCCAGAGGCCACCTACTCAAAGAGGAAATCCAAGGAGGACTGAAGATAGCATGGGTCTGCTCTGTCCTATGCTCACAGAGCACATCCTTTGCACATTAGTGGACACCAAGGGGAGGAGCAGGCTCATTCCCCCTTTTGGAAATACTCAACAGGCAAGTGTCTACTTTTTTTTAATAAATTGATAAGTTTCTATCTGGCCTTGAGCTTCATTTATTTTAGGAGGGATTTATTTTCTTTTATAGTTTTTAATTTTTGCACAGTAATAATGGATACAAAGGAGAGAAGCAGGCTGATTTCCCCTTTTGGAAATATTCAATCAATAGGCAAGTGTCAGCCTTTTAAAAAAAAAATAAATCAATTCTGTTTCTATCTGCCCTTGAACCTCATTTATTTTTAGAAGGGATTTATTTTCTCTTATGCTTTTCATTTGGAACAAGAGTATCTCTGTCTCTGTGTTTGTCTCTCTGACTCCAACCCTTTGTCTCAGTCTGTTTCTTGAATGCCCTCCTCAAAGCCTGGGCTGATTGGAGTAAGAAGGCAACCTTAGCACAGAACTGTTCTACTTTCTACTTTGGCATGGGTGGGTAGTAAGCTAGAGAAAGGATCACAGGGCTCCGAGCTGGGAGGAACAATAGAGGGAAAGAAGCTCAGAGTGGAATGGGACTAGCAGCCAGCTAATCCAACCCACACCTGTACAACAATTCCCCACTACAATGGAGCTGACAAGTGGGCAGCTAGCCTGCTCTCGGAGACCTTCAGTGAGAGGAAATCCACCACATTCCAAGGCAGCTCCTTCTGGTATTGCTCAGCTCTAATGGGAAGAAGCCTTTCCTTGTATCCTGTCTGCCTCTTTGCAACTTAGACCCCTTTGCTCCTTGTTTTCTGCCCTGTGAAGCCAAACAGCACAAATCAAATCTCATTCTTGAAAGCAGCTCTCCTTATTCCCCTGAGTCTTTTCTTCTACAAGCCAAATGCCCCTAGTTCTCATCAACTCTAACCTCTTTGTTTTATAGATAGGGAAAACCAAGGTCAGGAGGAGGGGACCTAGCAGCCCCAAGTCACTCAGGTGAGAAGCAGCAGTGTCAGCTTGGAGCCCAGGTCTCCTAACAGAAAATCTCCTCCCCTTCCTATAAATCTTCCTACAAATTCAAGTCAGTCCAAGTTTGAATGAAACAATGCCACCCTCTCACCCTGCCCCAACCCTTTAACTACAAAGGCACAATTTTAATCATTTCTACTTATTTCTTTGTAAGAGCTGGGAAGTTTTTGTAACATAATTGTATAAGGTTTGGATTCTGTACAGAGCCTATGTTCCAAAGAGTTTTAAGCATCTCACTGTCTGTCCTTATTTACACCCCATGAGATTTGGAGGAATCAGACGTTAACACCCCCCTCCCAGTGAAGTATCTTAAGTGCAAGAAAAATACAAGATATTGTCATCAAGCAGAAATGACAGCACTGAATTCTTTATTTTTAGAAATCTCAAAATTAGAGTACACTTGATAAGAATAGCCTTGCTCTCTAGATGTGGGTATTTTTTTCCAATGGGGTCTCAGAAACAGTATGTTTCCAAAGAGGGGAGAATGCTGGTAGCCTGAGATCTTCTGGGGAGGGATTTCCTTCCAATCTTTTCAAGCTTACTTTCTTCTTTCCTTCCTTTCCTTCTTTTTTCTTTCTTGTCATTTGTTTACTTATTCATTTATTCAAGCATTCATCTATTTATTCACTGATCTAGTTATCCATTTATTTATGTGCTTGATTATTAATTTAGCTATTTATTTTCATTCAATTTTATTTTCAGGTTCTGATCCATGTCCTTGCACCTTCTTCCACTTCTTTGCCTGACTCTACCTCCCCCAACAAGAAGGCAAGAAAAACAAAATCTCTGTTACAAACATATGCAGTCAAGCAAAACAAATTCCTACATTGGTCATGTCATATACACATGTGTGTGTGTGTGTGTGTGTGGACAGAGACAGAGAGAGGAAAGAAACATAGCAAGGTGCTGCAGTGGACAGAGTGCCAGCCCCAAACAAAGAGGACCTGATGCAGGTAAAGGTAGTCCTCCAATAGTCTGGGGTGCAGGGTGTGTTCAGGGAGGACTGGTAGCTGGTGTGATGACTGCTGAGCCCTTTTCAGGGCTGCTTTCCACCTTTGGTGCCCACCTGTTCTACCCAGCTCTAACCTGTGGCTCCAAGAAGCTGTGGCACACACATTGGGCACACTCTGGTAAATTGTTTTGGCAGATGGGCTGAACCAGGTTGAGGGCAATAAAGGGGTCTCAAACCCATTGATGAGTTGAGGGGGGGTGTCTACCCCTAACATGTGAAGACTTCCCCTGGTAAAATGAGTGGATGAGAGCAATTGGTTCCAGCAACCATGAAGGCAGCTGAAGGAGGTGCTGTGGAGCCCTCAGAGCTTGGTTAGACATGGAGGTCATCCACTGCATCTGGAGCCAGTCCCCAGTCATCTTGATCCTGTCCTGCCTATGAACTGTGATGACTCTGGGAGAGTGAGGCTGATGACCTCATGCAACTCTACCTCACTTAAATCCAATCTATGCACAAATTTTTTTTTAAAAAAAGATCTGAGTTCAAATCTCAGACACTTACTCAATATGTGATCCTAGGCAAGTCACTTAAGTCTATTTGCCTTAGTTCCTCATATGTAAAATGAGCCGGAGAAGGAAATAGCAAACCACTCCAGTATCTTTGCCAAGATAAGCCCAAATGGGGTCACAAAGAGTAGGACATGACTGAAACAACTCAACAACAGCACAAAGAGAGACAGAAACAGAGATGTCTCACCCCATCCTCTGAGTCCATCATCTCTCTGTGAAGAGGTGGGTAACATGTTTCATCATGAGTTCCTTGAAATAGTGGTTGATCACTGTGTTGATCAGAGTTCCTAAGTCCTTCAAAGCTGTTTGTCTTTACAAAATTATTATTATTGTATAAACAGTGCTCCTAGTTCTGTTCACCTCACTCCACATCCATTCAAAGTCTTCCCGGGTTTTAAGTCCTTGACTTAAGGTTGATTGTTTTTGAAGCAGACAATCAGCTTTAGTATATCATTCTGATTACTCTCTGCCCTGTGTTGCCAAGGTGTAGTGTATAGGATACGACAAAACAGGGAGCAAAACAGCAGGTAGAAAATTGTTTTCAAATGTGAGGTAAGAAGATAGCAGGACTTTATTGGAAGAATCTTTCTTTCCTTCCTTCCTCCCTTTCTTTCTCTTTCCTGTGATTTCTTTGGCATAGGAACTTCTTTGTACTAAAACAGATGGAATTAGATCGTTGTCTGGGCGCACCAAGGGGTTAAAGGGATTTGGCCAAACTAACCTTAGTCAGTATGTTTCAAAGCAAGACTTAAAATCAGGCTTTTCTTACTTCAGGCTGGCTTTCTCCTCTGTCTTAGCTGCCTCTTTTGCTTGAGGGACAATGAAAGAGAATAGGTTTGGGAGGTCTGTGTTTCTGATAAAAACCTAGGGATCCCAGGAAGCTAACACACACACACACACACACACACACACACACACACACACACGACCCAAAAACAATGCCCCAATAGATAAGTTATCAAAGAAATAAACAGCTCTCAAAAGAAAAACTAAAGGCTATCAACAGTCATATGAAAGATTGTTCCAAATTACCGATAATGACAAAGACAAACTGAAACAACTCTGGTTTTACCTTATAGTGGCAAATTGGCAAAGGTAACAAAAGACAGAAACAGTCAATGTTGGAGGCACTATGAATACACAAGAATACTGATGCATTGTTGGTGAAGCTGGACAACTATTGAACTGGTCTGGAAAGTACTTTGCAATTATGCTAAGATAGTAACTAAAATGTTATACCATTTGTCCCAGCTATCCCACTATTAGGCATATAATCCAAGCCATCAGTGAGAGAAAGAAAGGCCTTATATATACCAAAATATTTATAGTGCTACTTTTGTATTAGCAAAGAACTGTAAACAAAATAAATGGCCATCATTTGGAGAATAGCTAAAGAAACTGTGGTACATGAAAGTAGTGAAATATTACTGAACTCTAGGAAATGATGACTAACATTGGAAAGCATGGGAATCTTCCCATATCTTCCCATGCTGTACACACACACACACACACACACACACACACACACACACACACACACACACACACTTTTTTCAGCAAAGTGAACAGAACTTGGAAAAAAACAGACCCAATGACTATAACTACATATATTTGAAAGTCCAAAAATGACCCTGAATTCTATGTAACTATTACGGCTAAGCTTAGGCCCAAATAAGAGATGTACCTCTCTCTGCTTTATGAGGAAGAGGGTTATAGGTAAAGAACACTGCATAATACCATCAGACTCAATGCGTTGGTTAGTTTTGCCACATTGCTTTTTTTTTTCTGTTTTGCTCTTTATTACAAAGAATCAATGTCTGAATAAGGGAGGATGGAGGGATATATTTGGGAGTGAAATTGATGTCAGTTAAAAAAAAGTTTAAATGCTATACATATTGTATACGCTCAGTAAAAACTGATGATTGGTCCATGTCTAGTAATCAGAGGGATTTCAAAGGAGAAGCCAGTTTTCTTCCTATTTTCACCCATACCATATTTGATCTTTTTACTTAGTCTTTCTTCCCTGCAGTTCTGTCCCCAAGCCATCCATAATTGCTGTAACTTCTAGATCAATGAACTGTGTTCACTAGACCACACTACCCATTTATATGAATGCATTTAACTATTACTGGAACATGAGTCAAGAATAAGGCAATGATTCACGTGTGTGTTTTTGGAGGCACAATGGAGCATTTTATAGGCTCATTATCTACAATGAGTCACTTGAGGAAAGCATAAGAACAGGAGGAAGAGTGAAGACAGGAGAGACAGAGGAAAATAACAGAATCATAGCTATTTAAGAGAGGACTTTAAAGATCACTTAATTCATCATGCCCATTTTTACAGATGAAGAAAGTGAGGACCAGAAAGGTAAAGTAATTTACCCAAAGTTACAGAATGATTTAGTTGTTGATCTAAGACAAGAACCCAGATCTTCTAGCCCATAGCTCTTAACAAATGTTTTTTGGTTGATATATTCTAGCTCAAGCCAGTACTTTGAAAGGAAAAGAATCAGAGAGGGTAACACCTCCTCAGAGGTCATTCCCCTTACTGGACACACACAGAGAAGTTGGGATCAACAGAGAGTATTTGCCTCTGTATTCCCCTCTGAGTTCCTGAGATAACCATGAAGGACTAGGATTTCTAGTACTGAACCCCACCAGCGAATTCCCCATTAACATTCAACCAGATGACTTTTAGGGAAAGGATTTACTGAGAAAGTCTAGTAAGAACAGTTGTTACCAAGCATTTTCCCTCAAAAAAAAATCAGCGGGGGGGGGGGGGGAGGGAGGGAGGGTTGGTGGCATAGTAAATAGAGTACCAGCCCTGGAGTCAGAAGGACCTGAGGTCAAATCCAGCCTCAGATACTTAACACAAAACTAGCCATGTGACTTTGGGCAAGTCACTTAAGCCCAATTGCCCTGCCTTCCCCCCCTCAAAAAAGAAAAAAGAAAAAATCCTGGGGTACACTCTCCCACAAACGTACATTGAGTCCACATGGAAAGTAGACTAAAATTCAAATATAATGGTAGTGAGGCATTTGTGTAAAGAACTCATGACAAAGAGGACCTTCCCAGCTCCTAGGCCTGGAAGCTCCTTTTCCCTCTGGTTTTCGTCAAGTTTGCCGCAAGGTGTGGCAGCAGGGATGGATAAGTCTTTCGATGCTCAGTTTCATATCCTTGCAGGGTACAGCATCTCTGATGGACTGGTCAAGGAGCTGCTAGATTGCGTCAATCTCGGACTGTCTCCCTTGCCCCTTTTACTTGGGTTCTGGGGAAAGGAAAGATACCAACCTTAATGCTCCAGTCTCTCTGGACTTTACAACACTCATAAGATTGCTCCCTGGGCATGTCCACCTCAAGGTCGCTTTACAATCACCTACACAGAGAAGAAAACACAAAAGAGTCAGAGGTAGCTATGTATATGTTAATAGTTGCCACCAGCTAGCTGGAAGACTAGGAAGCCTCTCTTCTTCCCCACTCAGGAGAGCAATTCAAAGTAGTCCTGTCTTCTTGAAGATACAAACTTAGGGAAGAAAAAGAGAGCATGGAGGGATGAGTCCTCAGCTCCAGCTCAGCCATCCCAGAGTCATTAGAGCTTCCAGTTCTGCTGCCAATGAAAAGATTCATCTTCACACAGTACCAACTCCTGAATCATTCATATGTTCATTTGGACTGAAATCAGTGAGGGAAAATCTGCACAAGCTTCAAGGATTGACTTTCATAGACTGGTTCACTAATGCTACAAGAGTAATACTAATTATTCTTCATCTCTAAAGGAACTGAATGTTATTTTTTAACCCACTAAAGCATATGAAATAAGCCACCATAAATATCAATATATATATATTATATTGTTTATATATAATACTACCATCATATGTTAATATATAATACCATATATTGTGTTATATTATTATTATATTAATGTAGCACCCTATTATCCAAGAAACTGATGTTGAGAATGGATCTAACCAACCTAATCTCCACAGCTAATGACCTTTTCTCAATTGTCACCCTTTTCAGGATACTCTCCTCCCCTTGGGTTTTCATGACAGTGCTTTCTCATTTTCCTTTGCTGGATCTTCATCCAGGTCATGACCATTAACCCCCTCCAAACTGTGTCCTGGGCCCTCTTCTCTCCTCCCTTATACTGTTTAACTTGGTGCTCTCGTCAGTTCCCGTGGATCTGATCGTCATCTTTATGCCGATGATCCTCACATCTACGTGTCTTCTCTTCTAATCTCTAACTATCTAATGATGTCTTAAATTCAACATACCCTAAACTGGATTTGTTATCTTCCCCTTCCACCCTCAGCCTGCCCTTCTTCCCAACTCTCCTGTTACTTCAAAGGTACAACCATCCTCCCAGTCACCCAGGCTCACGATCTAGGTGTCATCCCGACTGACTCAATTTCTCTCATATCCCATATCCAATTTGTTGCCAAGTCCTGTCAATTCTATCTTCAAAATATCTTTCCTTTGGCACTGCCATCTGCCTGGCATAAACCCTCATTGCCTCGTGACTAAACTATTGTGATAGTTTTTAAATAGATCTTCCTGCCTCAAATGTCTCCCCTCTCCTGTCTGTCTTCAATTTAGCTATCAAAATAATCTTCCTAAAATTAGAAGTTTGACACTCTGTCTCTCTCTGTACCTGTCTCTCTGTCTCTCTGTCTGTCTCTCTGTCTCTATCTCTGTCTGTTTCTCTTTCTCTCTCTGTCACACCACACACACACATACACACACACACACACACACACACAATTCTAGTGGCTCCCTCTCCCCTCCAGGATCAAATATAAAATGCCCTGTTTGGCATTCAAAGCCCTTTCTAACCCAGCCCCCTTCTACCTTTCCCATCTTCTTATACTTTACTCCCTGACACATATTCTTTGATCCAGTGACAATGGCCTCCAGGCTGTTCCTTGAACAAGACCCTCCATCTCTCAGCACCAGTCATTTTCTCTGGCTGCTCCCCATGCCTGGAATGCTCCCCCTCCTTACTTCTACCTCCTGGCTTCCCTGGCTTCCATCAAGTCATAGCTAAAATCCTCCTTCTACAAAAGCTCTCTTCTAAAGTGTCTTAAAGCCAGTGTCTTCCTTTTATCCATTCTCTCCAATTTATCTTGTATGTAGCTTATTGGTATATAGCTGTTTACACATTGTCTTCCCCATTGGACTGTGTCTTTATGTGGCCAGTGTTTTAGCACAGTGGTAAATAGTATGTGTTTTAATAAATGCTTGTTGACTGACTATAGGGTGTGTGACTGTGTCTGAAAACATAGTCCTCTAAAATATTCCTCTCATCCTAAAGAAAGGGGGTGGAGCTAAAACTTCCAGAGAAGTGAGAAGTGAAGCACAAGGGGAGGTGTGGGGGGGGAGTATGTGGGTTCCTCTGCCCCACACAAAGGAGTGAGAATGAGGAAGAATGGGAGGCGATTGCTGCTGTCGCTGAATTAACCAGGAGTGAGATGCTGAAGTACGAGTAAACCACATGGGGCCAGCGTGGAACGATCAGAGCTGCCTCTGATGCTGAGAAGAAGCAGACGAAGCAGCTATTTCCTGGTCCTCTTCAGTCGCTCTGGCCCTTACGCTAAGCCTACCTCCCCAGCCCTCGTTTCAATCTTCATTGTTCACTCGCTTCATTTTGGTGTTTATTTGCAAAAGAAACTGGTTCCTCTAGGTATCATTCATTGAGTGTGACTGTCCTGGGGGATTAAATGCAGGTGAAAGGGGGGCTATGGTGGACCAAGGGAACAGATGGAGAGGGAGAAATAGATTCTCTTTCTAATCACTGGGACTACCAGCTGGGAGCTTGAGCTCAACAACATAGATTTTATTGATACATATTATTATAGCTCCCCAAAAGCAAAGAAGAAGAAATTAATCCTGGACACAGGATCTGGTGGGATGTGGTTTAGGTACCATCCAGAAGCACCCCATCAAATGTTTAACACAGCAGCTTGAGGGGGGAAGAATGCATACATAACTCACTTTTAAGTTTAATCTGCACTATTAACACGTTCTCCATCACTGTCTAGACAATCAACAAAACAATAAATCAAGCTTAGAGTTGTAGCATTTACAGATTTCCAAGGTGTAAATGCTCACAATGAAAATTTAACAGTTGCCTTCTTGGTTAGAGCTGGGCCCACACAACTCCGTAGCCATCTCTAAAGAAACCCCTCCCACTAAGGGAAGCCTAGCAGTGCCTAGAAAGAAAACCATACCGGAAGAGAGGAAATGGAAAGGGGCAGAACATATATATTTAAATGGGAGGGGAAAGAAATGAGGGGCCGGGAGGGTGAGGAAGAGGAAAGGGGAGAAAGAGAGTGAGGGAAGCAGGGTGAGAGAGAAACAGAGACAGAGAGAGTTAGAGATAGAGACAGAGAGACAGAGAGAGAGAGACAGAGGTAGAGACAGAGAGACAGAGGGAGACAAAGACAGAGAGAGACAGAGACAAAAAGAGACAGAGACAGAGACAGACAAAGGGAGACAGAGAGACAGAGACAGACATGGAGACAGAGACAGAGAGACAGAGGGAGAGACAGAGAGTGAGAGAGGGGAGATTATCCTAATACCCCTAAATGGTATTTATCCCTACTAGGATAAGAAAAATAATTATATGGATCATGTTACAAGCCTAACATCCCCTCAAGAAAGGGTCAGAAATATTAACTGAATATAATTCCACCTCACTACATTTTTTGTATTGATAAGTAGAAATGTGCATATATACATATACACATATATGCATATGTCTATGTCTATGTGACAATATAGCATAACAATATAAAATATAGTACAACATAATACAATACCATGTAATATAATACAATGTCATACATATATATGCAAGCCCTAGCTTAAACAGCCCCTCTGACAGCCATTCTGGTTACAGGTATTGTACTCTTTGGGAGAGAATAGAATCTTGGGGACTGAGGGTTAACACAGGAATTGCAAGTGGGTTAGTAAAAGCCCTATTACTTGGGACATGTAGCATCAAAGTCTGATATGTGTAGTTATGGAAGGATTTTATATTTTAATGGTTGTTTTGATAGAGAAACCACGTGATCCAGTAGAACAAGTTCTACCGTTATAGTAGAAGACCTGCGTTCAAATCCTTACTGCCATTTTCTACAATGACCTTGGGGCAGTCACTTAGTGTGTCTTATCTTTAGTTTCCCCATCTGTAAAAGGGTTGGACCAGATGACCCCCAAAGTACCTGTCAGCTTTAAATCTTTAAATCTTTCCCCTTCATCTGGTCTTTTTAATAAGTCATCAGAATTGTTTTTCCTCTATTTTTTTTTTTACTGTAGATGCAAGAAGACAAAATCTCAATGATTTTGCATATTTGTAAATTATGAAATCTGAGTATTATTTTTTTTCAGAAATCCATCAATCCCCCTTAAACAAAAGCTCTGAAGTTTTACTGTATTTCAAAATATGATTTTATTATGCCCTGCGGCCTAAAAAAAAAAATTTCACCATCCAACAGCCATCCATTAAGCACCTCCTATATATGCAAAGCATTCCCTGAGGGAGATACCACTACACTGCTCCAGCCAAACTGGTCTGTCTAATTACTGACTCCCAGACATGTCCTGTGCATTTCCATTTCCCTGCTTTTGCCTTTACTGTTCCCCTTTTCCAGAATGCACTCCTATTCCCTAGTGTTCCAAGTGCCTCCTTCCTTCGAAAGCCAGCTCAGGTCCCATTTCCTCCATCAAGTCTTCCCAGGCCACCTCAGCCTGCTGTCACCTTGTTTTCTTCTGAACTCCTAAAGTGCATCATGTCTTCAACACTCTTTGGGTATTTAACATGCACTGTTAGTTATCTTTTTATGGATATGTGCTTCCTCTCCCCCAACTGGACTAGAAATGCTAGGAGTATAATGGCTGTGTCTTCTATAAAAACTTTATATTATAGGGGGCAGGAGGGGAAAGGAGGCATTTGGGCAAAGGGAAGAAAAAAAGGGAAAAATAAAAAATGAAATTTATATAATAACTTTATATTTTAAAAGATAACAAGTTGTATATAACAGATTTGTAGTTTCATAGGCAATCATCTTTTTCATCATACTATGTTATGAAAATGCTTGTTTTATTCCATAAATTAAAAATAAAATAAAATTTTTAAAAGAGCAAAAATAAATGGTGAATTTCTTCAGTTGGTTTGATTTTATTCATTTTTAACTAGAATTGAACTAGAATTGTTTCATTTTTAAGATTTAAGTACAAATATTACATTTTGCTTTAAAAATAATCGTGATCAACCTTGTAAATAATAGTAGTAATAGCTAAGATTTATATAATTTATATAATGCCTTCTATGGGCTAGGCGTACTGTGCTAAATGCTGTTACAATTATTATCTCACTTAACCCTCACAACATTCCTGGGAGGTGGGTACTCTTATTACCCCCATTTTACAGATGAGGAACCTGAGGTAAACAGAGGCAAATTGACTTACCTAAGGTCACAGAGCTAAGTAAGTGTCTGATGCTGCATTTGAATTCAAGTCTTCCTAACTTCAGGCCCAGTGCCCTGTCCACTGCACCACCTGACTGCATAGGATCATAGTACTTAAGAGTTGGAAGGGACTTTACAGATCATCTAGGCCCATTTCCTCATATTATAGATAAGAAATCAGGGTCCCAGAGAGGTTAGAAAACATACCGATGGTTATACTTAGTAAGTGGCAAAAAATGGTATTAAAACTCAGGTCCTCTGACCAGTCATCTTTTATTTTCCAGATTGTACTTCCAGGTCTTAGCTGCCTTCTCCCATTGTTCAATTCTAGCTAGAACTTCCATTTCGAGGGACGACTCAGAGCAGCTGTCTATCATGTCTATACTATCATCCCACACATGGGTACCTGCTTTTTCTGCTCCTTTTTCTGTGCTGTCTTCTTCTCTCAATAGAGTGTAAGCTTCTAGAACATTTGGAACTCAATTTTTTTAATGAATATTAAAATTTTTGTTTACATGTAATTAGAAAAAATAAAATACTATTTAAAACAAGAAAAAAATTACATTAAAAAAATTTTTTTAAGTATTGTAAATTCCTTGAGGGCAAAAGACTGTCTTCCTTTTTGCTTACATTTCCATCTCTAGTAGTTAGCAAAATGCCTGGGACAGTAAACAATAAATACTTGCTGACTCTAATTCTACATCTAACCTGCTCTTCTAGTAAGCCACACCGCTTCTTTCAAGGCTTCCTAAAGAATTAAAATGTGGGGAATGTATGAACTAAGTTTGAATCCAGATATGTTGCTTTTTATTTTATTTTGTTTTTGTTTTTCCCCAGGAAATCAGCCCAATCTGAAGCACTGAGGCTGGAGAAAATTAAGACAGTCCTGGAAATGAGGAGGGCCTTGGATTTTTGTGAATTTTTACTTTTATTAAATGATGTTCAAATTAGGGGAGAAATACAACATGCACATTTGCTTTTCTAAATAATACTCCACAATTTTGGGCACAGCTTTTAAAAGATCTTAACACACTGAGAAATCAGTGAAGAATTGTCAGCTGTGGCCATTTGCTTAAGGATTGTTTCATTCAGCATTTCTAGGTGTTATAGAAAGTAGAGCACAGAACCTGAAGCTGGAAAGACCTGAATTCAAATACTGCCTAACTTACTAACTGTGTGACTGAGGAAAGACAAGTAACCATTCTGTGCCTCAGTTTCCTGTTCTGTAAAATGGGGATGATGATAGCACCTACCTTCAACGACTGTTTTGAGAATCAAATGAGTTAATATAGGTAAATCACTGATCAAGCCTTAAAGTAATATATAAATGCTAGCTACTACTACTCTTTCATCCATACATAGGCTAAACTGTTCCAACATTTGAAAGGAGAAAGTCTGGTTCTCCTAAAAGGTCATACCTCTCTATGCAGAATAAAGTTTTTATTAGCAGCAAATACAAATTTTATAAAAGTTGGTTGGCCCTTCAAGGAAGTTTGGGGGGGAAAACAGTAATGTGTGTGTGTGTGTGTGTGTCTGTGTGTCTGTGTGTCTGTGTGTCTGTGTATGTGTGTGTGTGTGTGTAAATCAAGAAAAAAATGAGATATGGTTTTTATTTTATTTAATGACTGCATGTAACTGAGGCAAAAGGAGTAGGAAGGCCTGTACCACAGAAGAAAACAATAAGGTTTTTTCCTAAAATTCAGAATTTCTAAAATATCACATGTTACTATTAGTCAAATATGTCTACCATAGTTTAGAAGTCAGTCAATTTAAAACCTAATAACTGCCTTTTTGTCTCTTGGACAATGAATGGCAGTCATCAGCTTGTGTCATTCAAATTTATCCTCAGTGCTTCCCTTTCCCTGGCCTCAATCCAAGGTCCAATGTCGTTTTGTTTTGTGGCTTTCAGTCCTATGATTTCCTTCATTTAATATTCTTCCTTAAAAAAAAAAAGAAAGAAAACAAACAAACAAACAAGTACTCTAGGATGTGTTAGGGGTTATGACAGAACTCCGTTGTGTCTGATGGATCTCCTTTTGTAAAATAAATATTTAATACTAAGATTTGGAGGATATTTTGTCCATATCCACCAGCTCATTATTTATTCTCATTTCTCAATATTAAGTATTCTCATTAGCTTTCTACAGATTCAGCTAGTGGGGAATTTAGGAGAGAACTCCAGATTCCCAACAAGCCAAAATGGAATAGTTTCGTTACACTTTCTTTTTGTTAAAATGAATCTTGTCTATTCATTGGGTGGATTTAAATGGAAAGGAAATTTGAGACATACAAAAAAAAGGAGCCTTATACAGAAATACCCATCTGTGGTGCAGATTTATGAACACTTTTCAGCCTTAGAATAGCTTCACAGCTCTAAAGCCTAACACAGAAGTATTCCCCCAGCCATATTTAGCATTCCAGGAGAAAGTGAAAACTAAAATACAGGAAAAATACGCAAGATGATTTGTGGAACATCACGGCTGAGTTCATCAATAAAACTGAATTTTGTGAAGTGGTAAAAGGAGAGAATTTAGTTCTTTTTAAAATGTGCTGACGTATATTTCTTAAAGAGGTCTGAGCCGGAGCCACTGCGTGCTTTAGGTTTGGGGAATTCAACTTAAAATAAAAGGAAGGATGTGACAGACAGTGATGCAACAGGGCAGCTGCTGGTATCAAGTGAACCTGTGTACAACGTTTTAAAGGAACTGAAGAACTGACTGGTGACAGCATCAGTTACTGAGTAAGCAACTCAGCTCTTCCACAGAGTTTCAGAGTTTCTTACAAAAGACATCTTGACATGGTAGGATAAAAAAAAAAAAACATTTAAAAAACAGTGAAACTGAGCTTGGAAATGGACATTTGTAAGGGCTTGGCATATTCTGGTATCCACATGGGCCAGCTACCCCACAGAAATTTCTTCTCAGAAGTTTTTTCCAAAGAGAACTTTCTAGAAATGATCATTACAAGAGGCACCAGAATAAGATCCCAAGGGGCTGTTCTCTCCTCTTTCTTTAGGCACACTGATGTTGATTCAGAAGGTTAAAATGAATAACCTACCACACTTGAAGAGTAGAATGTCCTGTCTTTCTGTTCAAGTGATGCCAATATCAGGATGAAAACCTTTTAAGTTTCACTGAAAGATAGGAATATTTCCAAAATACCCAAATGTAGACAGAAAAACCTACATAACCAAATGAATTTTTTTTCACTTTTTTTTTATGTCTGGCATTATGTCAGTACAGTCTGTCCAATTAAGCAAGCCTTCACTAGGAAACATAAAACAAATGAAACTGTTGTGTGCTTCTGTTGAGAAACACCGTATTTTATTTTAAGAGATGGACAAGAAGTTAAGGGTTGGTTGTGATTTCTCAGTAACAATTATACCATATATTGTTTGGTGGTCAGCCTTCTTATAAGCATAAGATGCATCGTAGATTTTTGGAATGGATGGAATCTTGGAGGTCAGTTAGTTTAGCTCCTCCATCTTACAGATAAATAAACTTAGCACTTGAGAAAAAAAGATTAAATGACTTGGCCAAAGTCCCATAGCTACAAGTTTCCAGTCAGGACTCAAACTGAGGTCCCTGAAGTCCTGAGACAATGTTCCTTCCACTGCCGCCTACAGAAGAGGAAGACTGAATTCAGACTTCTGTTTCCATGAGTTTTTGTCTGAACAACAAAAGAAAACTTTTATTCCTTTTACTTTATCCCTACACTAATTTGATTTTCCATATCACCCATAGTCAAAAGTGAATCTTACAGTAATGAATGCAACTGCCACAGCACTATTCTGCGTGATCACCGCTCCCTGTCAAAGGTTGAAGATATTATTTGTTTGATCTCATGGCAGAGTAGAAGAATGGTCTGTGATAAATTAAGTGTGTTATAGGTGCAAAAACTGAGGCATTGAGAAATTACAACATATTTGAGGTCACACAGTCCAGTCCTAGGTAAAAGCCAAGACTGAGTCCAACTCTTCAAAGTCTGTTCATAATTCAATTATCTGTCTGTTCTAACAAGCGGTTTTTGATTAATAATATTCTTCCTCAAGTTCTACAATTCTAGTGGCCTTAAAAATAGTGTACTTTAAAAATATACCCACCCAGGGGTAGTTAGGTGGTGCAGTGAATAGAGCACCCGCCCTGGAGTCAGGAGGACCTGAATTCAAATCCAGCCTCAGACACTTGACATACTTATTTAGCCATGTGACCTTGGGCAAGTCACTTAACCCCAATTGCCTTGCCTTTCCCCTTCCAAAAAAAAAAAGGGGGAAGAATTTAGAGGTGGCTAGGTTGCACAGTGAATAGAGCACTGGCCCTGGACTCAGGAGGACCTGAGTTCAAATTTGACCTCAGACACTTGACACACTTACTAGCCATGTGACTTTGAGCAAGTCGCTTAACCCCAAATGCCCTACCCTCCCCCTTCAAAAAAAAAAAGCAAAATATACCCACCCAAATCTTACTAGCTTCATTTAGTCACTTGGTTACAAAGTAACCAAACTTAATTTGATATATTCTATAGACTTATAAAACAGATCTACATGTCAAATGCTTGATTTATGAGTCATCTGTCCTACACAGTTAGCATTTACATATGGCAAGGGGCTGGACCAGATGTCCTTTTCAAAGTCCCGTGCAGCTGTGTGATTCTGAAATTAGGAGGTGGCACTGAAGGTGACACGAGGAGTGTCTGAAGTACAAACTACAGAACCTAGGCAAAACACAGAAGGTGGGAGGCTTCCGTTTCATCCCTATTTCTAGCCCTTCCCTTGAAGCAGAAACAAAGATAAAAGAATACTTTAAAAAAGAAATGAACATAGCTTGGCCTCAACAGAACTTCTAGTCTATAGTTTTCCTTTTGTTGTTGTTCAGTCTGACTCTTTGTGACCCATTTGGGGTCTTCTTGGCAAAGATACTGGAATAGTTTGCCCTTTCCTTCTCCAGCTCATTTTACAGATGAGGAAACTGAGGCATACAGGGTGAAATGACTTGCTCAGGATCACACAGCTAGTATCTGAGACTGGATTTGAACTCGGGTATTCCAGACTCCAGGCTCTACTCTCTATCCACTATTCTACCTAGCTGCCCTTATATTCTTCTTGCACATTTGATTTTAAGTAACTGTTCTACTACTGAAGGTAACTTCTTTCTCCTTACTCGGGTAGAAATCACAGCTTGCTACTGGGTTAATAATAATCGTGATATTTACATACCCCTAAGTTGTCTGATCTTCCCAGTAGCTAAGTAACAAAAGGCCTGTGAGTAAATGGCTTGGACGGTTTCACACAGCTCATAAGTGTCTGAGGCAGCATTTGAGTATAGGTCTGCCTGATTCACAAAACACACCCTAAGATTAGGCCCTGTAGCTGGTTAAAAAGATTGTAAGAGACTAGGGCTACTCCAGCCAGGCCTTCATTTACAACCCTAGAATCAGGCCTTCACTATGCATCTCATTCCTCAATGCACCTGGTCAACTTAATTTTGGTCGATCCAATTTAATTCAACAAATGTCTAAATGCCTATAAGTGAAAGGCACCATACTGGACTCTAAGAATACAAAGGCAAAAGAAGATGGGATCCTGGCCCTCAAGGGGTTTATTTTAATCTAAAAGAGTTTGCAATTCATTTATTCTTAATTCCTCCATGTCTTGGGAAAGGTGAGGGTGGAGGCAGGGATCTGTCTTGTTCCCAAACCACTACATCCCTTTTTACTATTCTACACACCCTTCGTCCCTGAAATTTCATATTCATTGAGTCCATACCCATTTACCCTATTCCCACTCCTCATATATACCAGCCCTCTCCTTTTCCACTCCTTTCCACTATGGCCTCAGGCAGCCTCTGCTCCATTATGGACAAACTTACCTTTTATCCTAAACTTACTTCTTAACTCTTTCCTTCTGGCCATTATAGAAAACTTGGCTGTGCCCAGATAATACCACTTACACCACTGCTGCCCATGCTTGTCTAATAGAAGCTCTGCTTTCTTGAAATGCCTTCAGATTTAATGAGAAGGGAAGGAGAACAGGTAAGCCAAGTACCCTTTTGATATCACTAAACCACGTTCTCCCCATCATTTCTAATTTACTTCAAGTTCAGGCATCTCCTTTACTGTCCATGTCAAATCATCACTGACATCATCTACCATTTCCCTGGCTCCATTTCCATCCTCTTGAGGATTTAAGCACTTGGCTGACATTTCCCTTTCTATTATATTCCAGCATCATCCTCAATGAATTCCACATGCCCATGAATGACCTAGGAAATCAAGACACTTTGGCCTCCAAATTCTTTGCCCTCCTTTGCTCCATTGACCTACATGTTCAAATCCAACCTGAAGAAACTGCGGGTGTCTTCATTACAAGAAACAATTGTACCCCTGAGATCACTCAAATATTTGGCCGAGTTTTTGCTTATAATAGACTCTCTCTTCACCCAGATTCAAAGATTTTTCTCTTTGGAATCCCAGACCCCATCTTCCCCTCCATCTGCTATGAACTTCTCCTGCAAGTCACCATCTTTGCTCCTGGGCCAGAAAGGGGAAAAGAAAGCCTCTCCTTCTCCCTTGCTACAATACTGGACCATCTGTAAGCAGAAGAGATAAAAAGCACAGGGAAAGAAAAAAAATTAATTAATAGCATGACCGGTCGCTGCTAAAGACTATGGAAAAATAATTCAGCCAATCTCCAGGGACTCAAAGGAAGCCTTTCTAGAGAAGTACCACAATGGAGCAAAAATATGCCTTTCCTCTTATAGCCTGACTAAAAAATATTTGAAATCCAACTATACCTCTGCCCTGGCCACTGCTCTGAGATTCATCTGGCCTCTCCTTGGCTCAAGATGGCTGATTATTCCAAACCTTGCGTCCCACCAGCTCTTGCTTTCAGCCAATGATGTTACCTCTTAAAAAACTGAGACTGAGGGGTGGCTAGATGGTGCAGTGAGTAGAACACCTTCACTGGAGTCAGGAGTACCTGAGTTCAAATCCGGCCTCAGACACTTAACACAAAAGCTAGCTGTGTGACCTGGGGCAAGTCACTTAACCCCAACTGCCCTCCAAAAAAAAAAAAAACTGAGACCGAGACAGCTCGGTTTGACCTTCTTCATTGGCCTCCTCTTCTGTCTCTGCAGGGGTCCTTCCTTCCTTTGCAGCAGTATAAGTGACCTTCTCTACAGCTCATGCCCTCCACAGTCTAGGTGTTACCTCTTTCTGAAGAGCTTTGGTTTTGAGCTTATCTTCTCACTAGAATTTTCACTGGATCCTGAAATTCTGTTCTCTCCTCATAGTATCCTTGAACCTGAGTATCTTGAATCACAGGGGGAGATCTAGTTTTACGCGCGGGGGGGGGGGGGGG
>CM053594.1:133262322-133314785 GCA_028646575.1 Pseudocheirus occidentalis | reverse complement strand
CACACACACACACACACACACACACACACACACACACTCCAATTGATACCATCCATCCAGGTAGGGGACTTCAATATGCATACTCATGTTCCTTCAAGTACCCTAACTTCCCAGATCTTTTCTCTCCTCAGCTTCCATGCCTTACTCTTTTACTACACCTCAGCTGCACATAAGGATGGTTATCACCTAGATCTGATCTTTATCCACCTTTCCATGTTCAGGAACTTTATAATTCCTTTATCCACTCATGATCTCTTGCAATCTCTCTTATAGTACCTTACTACTCCTAATTCTATTCTTTATCTTTATTACAAGTTCCAGTTCCTCCTCTCCTCAATACCTTCCCAGGTCATCACCCCTACTGCACTTCCCTCCCTTCCTTGTCTTGATCCCTTGGTGAACCTGTTCAGTGGTACATGATACTTTTTGGGGGATAAAGGGGTGGGGGGAGGCATTCAGGGTTAAGTTACTTGCCCAAGGTCACACAACTAGCAAGTATCTGAGGCCCAAATTTGAACTCAGTTCCTCCTGATTGCAGGGCAGGTACTCTATCCACCACTCCACCTAGGTGCTCCAGTTTCGTATTTCCAAATCCTTTATTCTCCTATCTTCCTATCAATCAAATTTTTCAAAACACAAACTACAGATTTTCCCAGTCCAGTTATCTCATCATTTCCCAGACGGCTACTTTCCTGGACTTTATTATTGTCTCTAGAAACTCTTTTTCCTGAAAAATCTAATCAGCTTTGAAATTTATACTGGTCAGTACCCCCTTCTCCTTGCCATGTTCTCCCTCTGATTAACAAAGGTGAAGGGCAGACATAGGCGACCTCTCCTCGGATCTTCCACTTAAGGAGGGGGCCCAGGACAACACCCAGCAGCAGGACTTCAAAATGCCCCTCTCTGGGATATCTTCTTACCACCTTCCACCCCTATGCTTTTCAGATTTTTTTATGTGTTGTCTTCCCCACTCGACTGTAAACTCCTTGAAGGCAGAGAGTGCCTCTTTTTCTTATTTGTATCCCCATGGTACAAAGTAGATGCTTAATAAATGTGTATTAATTAACTGATCGATTATTTACTACCCCCAGAAATCTAATTTAGTTGATGAATGTCCTGTGAATCTACTTCAAACTCTTTAGTTAAATTCCTTTTTTCCTCCTTACCAGAATTGTTTCTCTGTGTCTTTAGAACTTCCCTCTTGAGACTTTCCCATCCTTCCTAGGGATACAGAATTTTTAACCATAGAATCCTACCTATCCTTCCTCTGAACTTAATAAAATCTCCTCCCCCCTGGTAGGACAAAGCCTTTGAAAAACCAGGTCATCCCATACTGATATGAGTTGTAATTATTATTTGTCCTTCATTTTCTTTTTTTTCTTTTTTTTGGAGGGGAGAAGGCAAGGCAGTTGGGGTCAAGTGACTTGTCCAAGGTCACACAGCTAATATATATGTATACATATATACACACACATATATATAAACATATACATATATGTGTGTGTGTGTGTGTGTATGCTTGCTTTGAGTTACTCAAGAATCCAAAGACTGACACAGATAACTTGACTTTGTTTTTTCTGATCTAATACCAAATGGATAATGTTACAGATTCAAAGTAATGCCACAGCATTGAAGGAATAGGCCACTCAACTATGGGCCTCAGAAGAACAAGAAAGTAATGCAAGAGTTCTCTCAAATTTGAGATTTTCTCCAACTTCTGGTCCTCCTGGGAAATAACTCACATGCACTTAGTCATTATCAGCACCTCAGCTAAGCTGGAGAAGGACCCCTGCTGTGTAGATCCATACTTCCATTCTTTCTGTGGTTAATATCCCTAATGCTATTATTGTTTGTGTCTTCTGAAGATGTGAAGCTTTGGTCCCAGGAAACACTGGGTTCATAAAATGCTGATGGATAATGAGCCACCTGATTCCACCAAACTTTATAGTGCTATCATTCTGGTTCCATTTTTAAGTGACCAAAGTGCTCCTAGGTGAAAGTTATCTTGAGATTCCCAAGGGTCCTTCATGAAGCTAAAAGAAAATGAACATTCCAGAGGAGAGGCCTTCATTTTTAAATGCCCACTTCAGTTCCCATAACACAGTCATGATTTTAGGTCTCTATGGTTGGGGAATGGGGAATGTGCACAGAGCACAACTGATAGCATTTCTCTTCGTGGAGGATGTGGAGAAGTCTGGTTCCAGGAGAGGCATGATAACGTATGATGGAAGGGCCTTAGGAGAGACAATGGAGCAAAGGTAAACAATTTGTTATTGGTTTTGATTGGCTAACCATATGGTAACTATAAGGCTTTTTGATCAGCTATGGAGATATTCATAAAGAAGTAGCAACCAGAGACTGGACCACTCTCTCTTTGTGCTCAGTTGATTTGATTCCATCACTGATGGTTTCTGGTGAAAGACAATATTGTAAGGAAAGAACCCTTGGGCCATCTCCTTTTCAAGGTCAACATGCTGCCCCTTGGAAACAGGCCTCCTTTTGCAGCTGCATTTGCTCTTTTGTATTTTAGGTGAAGGGATTGGAGACTTTAACCTCATGAGATTCCAGAGGTCAGAAGAGTCAGAGGACAGCCCCTGGGTATCCCAGCATCTCAGAACCTCAGTGCTGTAGCCAGCCCAGAAATGATGCCCTGAGGACAAGGAATGACCTTTAATACCCAACCCACTGATAACTAAAATGAAGACTCATCCAGTAGCAGGAATGCCACAATTCAGTGAGATGAAGAAATGTAATAACTGTGCCAAGAATAATCCCACTCTCTGCAAAGACTGAAGAGGTGTAGGGGAGAACGTATCCCTGAGGTTTTGGGGAGAAGATGTTTATACTTAAATATACTTTTGTAAAAGCTTATTACTGTTAAGTAGAACTGGGAGTACCCAACTGTGTGGGGAAAACATTAATGGAAGTTGGATCCAATGGCACTAGAGAAGAAATAGGGGACCCCCTAAACCCTGAGAAGGTATCTGGTCTCACTGTGGGAGACTGAACATGAGCTACACTCTAACCTCAATACAGTTGACCCAAGTTGTGAAGGACCTATGAGCCAAAATGCATTCTGGTTCTAACTGTTCTATCTCTAACACCCCCATTAGATTCAAGGTGCTTGGCAAATCTGGCAAATGGCCAGATAACAAAAAGTTCTAGAACTCCCTAGGAGTGCCAAATGAATACATATTCCCTATTTTTCTGAGTTTCTCCTCCACAAATTCTTATCTTGTCATTCCAATCAGAGAAGCAGTGTGGGCTATTAAAGTGCTGGAAGTAGAGTCAGGAAGAGCCAGGTTTTGAAACCCACTTGAGAATCTAGCTGTGGTCACCTGGTCACTGAACCATCACCTGTAAAATAGGAATAATTATATTATTACCTGACTGGGCTGTTGTGAGGACAAAATGAGATGTGACAGAGAGAGAGAGAGAACTTCATAAATCTTCAAGTCTTATGTCAGTTATTCCCTTAAACAGAATGCCTTATACCTTTTTCCATTTATACCTGAGATAACCCTTGATTTGTACCTCATTTATGAACCTATGTATTTATAAGATGAGAATGAAATCACTTTACTTAGCCCTGATACATTTATCAATTGTTCCCTTAGGTCTTAATAAGGCTTGGACACCTTCTCATTGTCTGAGGGACTCAATTGTGCCCTCTGGGACCTATAGAAACCAGAAGCTAGTTCAGAACCTGAGATTCAAATGTCTGATGGAGAAGAAGAGAGAGAGTCACCCCTGAGAAGGAATGACGTGAAGGGAAAGGGGAGAGAACACTTCAGACTTGGGCTGTCTACTTCCCACTTGGCCAATGAAGTCTACTCCCTGGGTCTAGCACAGGAGTGGAGAAACTGCGGCCTTAAGGCCACGTGTGGCCCTGTTGGTCCTCAAGTGGAACAAATTTGTTCTATCAAGTTTGCATTCAGTCAAAGGATCACACTTGAGGACCTAGAGGCACATGTGGTCTTGAGGCCAAAGCTTCCCCATCTCTGATCTAACACAGTGCCTTGTCTGGCAATAGGTACTTAATACTTGCTGAAGTTGAAATTGAGTGAGGTGCTGATCCACCAATATAAAGGTTCCATGTCTTTCTAATCCAGGGCATTTTTTTAAAAGGTAGAGCTCATTTGAAAAGAAGAATAGGATCTTAAGGTTTGGGAAAGTAAGCAAATGAGAGATTAATGTCACTGTTATACTGTATAAAGTACCTGAAATCATGGAACCCTGGATGGGGCTTCAGCCAGCCAGGTATAATTTTAACTGGAGAAAAGAATGTAAAGGTTGTGCTCTGATATTGTCCTGAGTCCTCATTGTACCTACTAAAGAAGACTTTGTACTGGAATTGATAGTATCTCCTTAATAAGGTACAAATTCTTTGCTTTGTCTTGGGTTGCCACCATTGATAACACACAGAGGATGACTGTCATACACTTAAACTGTACTCAACCTGTACTCAACCATTAAAAGAGAGAGCAAAGGCATAGACAAGAGAAATGAATCAAAACTGGGAGGTGAGATACAGAGAACTTGGTCAGAGAGAAAACCTGCACAGCCACCTCCAGGATACCAAGGGCCACAGAGTTCTCTGACCAGGTGAGAGAACTAGATGCAAGGTATAAGAGACAGAACCATAACATGGAGAGGTCAGACCAAGCCTTGAACTTCACTGGTACCATCACTTTGTTGTTCAGTCTTTTTGACTCCATTTGGGATTTTCTTGTCAGAGATCCTGGAGTGGTTTTCCATTTCCTTCTCCAGCTCATTTTACAGAAGAGGAAACGGAGGCAAACAGGGTTAAGTACCATCACTGAATAGGTCAGAAAGGGCCATTTGACTCTCAAGCTATCCAAGAAGAAATACAGAGGAATAATAGGGAAATAGAAAAGTAGGACTATTGTTGATTGTTTATAGGTTCAGCTGTGAGTGAGAAAAAAAAACTTTTCCTGCTCTATATTCAATAGCTGATTAGCCAGAGTCCTTACATAAGAGCTAGGGGGACCCCCTTTCCTAGGGATCCATGCTACATTCTAATGATCCCGGGGGGAAGCTCTGGGTGGAGGCACAAGCCAAAGAGAATGTTACTATTTGAGCAAAAACAGGATGACAACTAGTTAAGCAGATTGTAGAGGAGAATCTTATTCAGATTCAAGTTGGACTAGATGCCTTCTGAGTTCCCTTCCAATGTGACATTCTATGATTATTAAGAGTGACCCCTAAGACTGAACATAGCTCATGTTAACCCTGAGCTTCAGCTCTGGGACACAGATTAGAGGGCAAGGTTTAGATTTATACAAATTTTTTCTTGATTTGTGCAAAAAGTCAGTTACTCTGTTATCTCTGTTTACAAAACATTACATCTTTTAAAAGATTAAATAAACTCCAGGACAGGACTTTTACCTTTAGTTGATTCTTATCTATTTAGAATTTACCTCTGATTTCTTTTTCTTTTTTTTTTTAACTAGGCCTGTGAGTTCATTGTTATAGGAATTTCTGATGATGAAATTCTCTCTACCAATGTAAGTCAGCAACTACTCTACAAATTAGTCTTAAAGGGTTACCAGGCAAATTGAGAGTGACTTGCCCAAGGTCCCCTAGCCTGCAGGTGTCAAAGGTGGCATGCAGACCTATGTTCTTTCTGTCTCTATGGCTACCTCTCTAACCATTAGGCCACACTCCCTCTGGTAATTCTGGATATTCCATAAATATTTGATGATTTCATAAAAAAAAAAATTTCAAATCTGCTATAGAGTATTTTTCTCCTACTTAAGATAAAATAGCCACTATACCAGAGTCACTTCATTTGGTGGATGACTGTCTTAGAGGAAAGGAGGCCAAAAGTCTGGGGACTTGCTGTGACCTTGCAAGACTTAATTCCCAGCATTGCACTTTGCAAATTCCTATCTGGTAGGAAGCTTGGCCCCCAGGCTCCATAGTATGCTAACAGGCCTAGGAACATTCCAGTTCCTGTTCTCTCACATGCAGCATGAGAACCAAAAAACAAAACCCTAGCAAGTTTTACTCCTAACCTCCAGGATAGGGCCAGTCCCTTATGCTAAGTACTGGAATTATTTTTGCTTTTTCTAAAATGTTGGTCTTTTCCCAGCCCTGAAAAAAAGGCTTCTCAATGACAGCCAGCACCTGAGACTGGAATTTCTAGTGCTTGAGGCAAATAACTTTGGTCTCTAACCAGGATGGCAAGACTACATAAAGACACTAGACCCAGCCCTTCCTCCCCCCCACCAATTTTTTTTTTCTTCCTTGAAGATGAAGTCTGTGTTCAGTTTTCTTTGCAAACAAATCACTTTGCATTTGCAACAGCTCACTCCAAAAGGAAGTTGTTGGTCAGGGTTTTTTTTAATGTAGAGAGAGATGGGAAAACTAAACTCTCCCCTCTTCCAAACTTTCCTCTTTCTGTTGAGGGCAACTCCCCCGTTGCAATGTCTCAGGTCTGGAGTCTTAGTATTATCCTAGACCCCTAACTCTCCCTCATCCCACATATCTAATTGGCTGCCAAATCCTGACATTTCTGCCACATCTCTCCAATACAGATCCCTCTATCCATTCATACAGCAGCTACCACCTTAGTTGGAACAGTCACCTCCTTACTTAGATGATAGATAGTAAATGTCTGCTAATTGGGCTCCTTGCCTCAAGTCTCCTCCACCAACCCAGGCCATTCTATACACTGCCACCATTGTAACTTTACCCAAATGAGGATCTAACCGCTACTCAACCAACTCCAGTGACATAGGTGGTACAGTGGAAAGAGTGCTGGACTTGGAGTCAGGAAGACCTGAGTTCAAATCTTGTGTGAGATACCCTAGGCAAATCATTTAACCTGTATTTACCTCAGTTCCCTCACCTATAAAATGTGCATGATAACAGCAGCTACCTGGCAGGATCGTTATAAATATAAATGAGATAATATATATAAAAATACTCAATGCCTAGCCCATAAATGCATATTTCCTACCCTCATCCCCACACCAATTGCTTTTAGGATAAAATATAAACTCTTCTATTTAACTGTGAAAATGCCACACAACCTGGCCCCAACCTATCTTTCCATCTTCTTTGATTATTCTGCTTCCACAATCTGTGATCCAGACAAACTAGAGGTCCTTCTCTGTTCCTCACACGTGACATTCCATCTTCACTGGCCATTGCCTACCCCTGAACCATACTCAGTCCTTACCTTTGGCTCATAAGAGTCTCAGCTCAGGTACCATACATGAAGCCTTTCCTACTTACCCCTAACCACTCATGCCCACCCTCCCAAAGTATCTTATATTTAACTATTTTGTATTTACTTGTATTTATTCACTTTATATTTGTGCTGTATATATTTTTAAATGTACTGGTTGTCTCCCTCATTAGTATGTTCACTCTTTGTGAGTAGGGATTATTTCATTCTCTATACTTGAATCCCCAGTGCCTAGTACAGTGCCTGGCACAAAGTAATTGCTTAATAAATACTTGTTGAATGATTAATCATTTCTAGTCAGTTCATGTAGACAGTGAAAGGATTTTTAAAATTTAACAATTGGAAGCAACACTGATCTTGGGTATAAAGTAGTAGTGGGTGGGTAATTTGGGGTATAGATGAAGCAGTGTGTCTTTGAAAAATCTTATATCCCTGAATGCACATGCTAAACTGCTACCCTCTAAATATGAAGTTTCAAGAGAATGCTTCCAAGCATGTAGTCTGCATCCTCTGTAGAGGATCTCTGGAAAGACATGAAACCCAATGATTCTACTAGTAGGCATAGATCTCTGAGGACATCAAAGATGGAGGCAAAGGTCTCATATATACAATAATATTTTCATAAGTTCTTTTTTGTAGATATAAAGACCAAGAAGGGAAGTGGGTGACTATCAGTTGGAGAATGGTTAAGCAAATTGAGGTAAATACATAGAATAGAATATTATTCTATGGTTTCTATTATTCATTATAAGAATTGATGACTATGAAGGAAGACTTGGAGAAACCTATCTGAACTGATACAATACAAAGTAAGCAGAACTGGGAAGACAATTTATAAGATGATCACAGAACAATCAAAGACTTCAAAATACTGAGCCCATAGTGATTTCAGAGCCCTGACCAGGACATTACCACTTGTCAGAAGGGTGGTAGACTCTAAGTGCAGAATGAGATGGGCATTTTCAAGTCATGAAAATACCTTTGCTTGACTAAACTTATTTGTTACTAGAGCAGGCTCTATTGAGAAGGGGGAGCGTTAAGAAATGACAATAATTGTTTTGTTGGGGTTTTTTTTGTTTAAATAGTTTTTATTTATTTATTTTTAGTTTTCAACATTCATTTCCACAAGATTTTGACTACAAATTTTCTCCCCGTTTCTCCCCTACCTCCAACCCCAGACAATAATTGGTTTTAAAGACAATCTACATAAAATATTTTAAAAGGAAAGAAGATAGATGAAGAAGATTCTCGCAGGATGGAGAAGGTACAGAATCTGTGATCTGCACAGACTCAAGGACGTGAGTAGCCACACTAATTGGATGATCACAGAGCCATCCGTGTGTCACTGCCAATAACACAGTGAGTTTTCCCAACTCATCCTGGGGGAAAAAGTATCATTATTCTCCTTTTTATCTCTTTTAAAGTTATTTTATCCTTCCGTCCATCACACTGACTAACCCCTCTTTCTAAGAGATAATGGATCACATAGAGCCTTCTGAGCCTTAAGCATTGTTAAAGGGATCCAATCATTTGTATAAAATTTATAAAACTTTCTCCTTTAGCATGGTCAATTCCATAAGAGATGCTCATTCTAAATGCTTTTAAAAGATTTTTTTCCAGTTAAAAACCTACCAAGAGATATAGTACCTAATAAAATGTGATAAGCAATCTTGAATCCAGAAAAGGGATGAGGAAATAGACCTCTCCTTTTTCTTAGAGATTTTGGGCACTATGGGTAGGTACATAATGTAACATATACTGTCAGATACCACCTAGATGCACATTGGTTTGGCTTAGCTATTTTTGAAAAAATTATTATTCCAAAGGAAGACTTACTGGGATGGGGTTGCAAGAGAACAAGAACAGTATATATACAAATGGCTATGATACAAAAACAAAAAGCAACAATAAAATTCTTTTTAAAATAATACATATGTGACATTCATAAAAATTATTTGATGAAATGCAATATGTCTCAAGAGGAGGAATGAACTATGAGTGAGAAGATCTGGCTTCTGGTCTCTCTACCAAGTAACTGCCAAATAAATTGTGCCTATAAATTCAAATATAAGTTCAAATATGTTATATTTGAACTATAGACCATAAAATGAGACCTTATAGATTTCACAGACTTATTTTGAATATAAATACGTAGAAATACACATACACACACACACACACACACACACCTGTAATTTCATTGGTTTAGGGGACTCCCAGTGTGGAAATTCCTTCCACCCACACAGTATTCCCTGTGACAGTTTTCCAGACTTTGCTAAGTGATTTGTTCGTTCTACAGTTGTTTTGTTCTAGACCTTTGGTTTCATTGATATAGATAGCTCCCAGTAACAAAATACTTTTGAAACAATGTAGGTAGCAAATCATGAGCAACTTGTAGTCTTCGGGTAACACAGTGTTCATGATAAAACATCCAGTATATGTCAGTACTTAAACCCAGGTCATCCTGACCCCAAGACTAGGTGTCTATCCATTATATCATGTTGCCTCTCTGCCTCTTTATGCTTCACACATGGGCAGGTAGGCAGGCAGGCAGGCAGGCACACACACACACACACACACACACACACACACACACACACATACACACAACCATGTAGGCATGTGGGGGAGAAACACACCAATTACAATCCATAATCTTGATTTTATACAAGAAAGATTTGCTGGGAAAATACAGCCTATATTTGGACCAAGATGTTACTTTGAGCAAGTAGTCCATCTCTCCAGCCCTTAGTTTTCTAATCAGAAAAATAAGGAAGTTGGAGTAGTTCTCTATGTACCCTTGCAGCCCTAATATTGTATGAACCCTCAATTCTATGGTATTCGTAGTTTAAAAAAAAAAAGTCCTATCTTTTTCTCTTTCCCAAATGAAACAGGAGTATCTCTACCTATTTATTCATTTTTTTATTTATGATACACGATCAATTGGTTGATAAATGCTAAAGTATATTTAGGGCTTGTGCAAAGGAAATATTCAATAGAGGTCCTGCTTTCAAGATGCTAACAAGGACCATAAAAGAGCACTCCGGTCCTCTAACCTGACCTCTCTGAACCATTAACTTTGGAGCCACCTTTAAAAGTTTCTTCCCTGAACATCTACATCCCCATTATTAAAAGATCAGCTAGAGACATTGATCCTGTACCTTCATTTGTGGCCGACTGATCCGGCCTTAAAACGAGAGCTACGTCACCAGTTGTAGGTATATCACTGACTATGCATCCCATTTCCAACTCACTCCTTCCTCCATACATGCCTACTCAGACTTTAGTCGAACTAGTTAAGTACAGTGAGGCAGTCTGGTGTAATAGGTAGAGTGCTGAATTTGTTTCTTGACACACACTAGTTGTCATTTATCTCTCTAAACTTGAGTTTACTCATCTATAAAATGATAGGGCTAGACTATGTGACCTCTGAGGTTCCTTCCAGTTTTAAATCATTGTTCTTGTGATGTTAGCTTAACTATACACACACACACACACACACACACACACACACACACACATACACATACACACACGCTTTGGGGATGACCATAAGTGGAACCCCTTTGTAATGAAGTCCATTGCATGATATAATGAGAAGAGTCTTAAATAATGAGTCAGGAGACCTGAGCTCCCACCATTTAACAGTTACTGTAAATTTGGTACAGTCTCAGTTTCTCTAAGACTTAAGGATCCTAGGATATTTTTTCCCTTAGATGTGTTCCACGAGGTACACACATTATGAAGATTCGTGAGTTATGGGGACATTCTGGCGTATGCTTCTTCCAGGTCCACTAGCTACTATCACCATGTGATGATCATCACTATCACCACTTGCCCCACCACCACGGGCAAAATGCATCCCTGCCTTGGCCATCAATTTCCTGTTCTACAAAAGGAGAGGGTTAGACCAGGTGGCCTCAAAGGCTGGTTCTAAGTCTAAGTCTATGATTCCACAAACCTATGATTTGATGTCCCAAAGAAAAAAATTCTGTATTCTTCTTAAAATAAACCACTTCAGTGGAAAACTGTTATTTAAATCTAAACAATGAATAAATAGACTTTTTATCATAGACAGAAAATTAAGGTTTCTTTAAAGATGAAAGAATCCATCCCTGGGCAGCAGTTAGAATAGATGGCACTTTTGTATTATATGAATTCTTATACAGGCTTTTTGTTTCTACGACTCCCAGAGCATAATCTGATCGAGCCAATACCTTGCTCAACTCAGCAGTTACTGGACAGGCTTCTGCTGGTTGTAAATGCAGTCAAAAGAACATCAGATTTAGAATCAGAGTACCTACTTTGAGCCTTGGTTCAATGTGTACTTTCTGTATGATCTTGGACAACTAGATGGCATAGAGTGAAAAGCCTGTTGGACTTGGGGTCATTGGTAATAATGATAATTTTTTTTGCTTCTTTTGGAGGGTAGTTGGGGTTAAGTGACTTGCCCAAGGTCACACAGCTAGTTTTTGTGTTAAGTGTCTGAGGCCAGATTTGAACTCAGGTCCTTCTGACTCCAGGGCCAGTGCTCTATTCACTGTGCCACCTAGCCACCCCTAATGATAATTATTATTACAGCTAACATTTATACAATGTCTATTATGCACCAGGTACTGCGCTAAGCACTTTACAACTGTTATTCATTTAATCCTCACAACAACCCTAGGAAGCAAGTGCTGTTATTATCCCCATTTTACAGATAAGGAAACTGAAGCAAACATAAGTAAAGTGACTTGCCCAGAGTCACATAGCCAGCTGGTGTTTGGAGCAAGGTTTGAACACAAGTCTTCCTGACTCCCAGAAGACCTGTGTTCAGATCCTGTCTCAGAAACTTATTAGTTGTGTGACTCTAGAGAAGTCACTTAACTTCTCTTACCTTAACAGTTTCCTCATCTGTAAAATGCTATAGTTGGAATAGACGATGATGAAGGTCCCTCCCAAATCCACTTTATGATCCTTTAGTCAAGGCTATTTCCTCATATAGAGGTCAGTAAGGGCAGGCAACTTTAGATTTCAATCTGTTTGAACATCACAGATTCCCAGACAACTGCCCCAAAAGCAGCACTGGCCTCTAATGTACTTTAAACATTGAAACCAGAGACTCCTCTTCTTCCCACTGTGCTTTGTGCCTTGGTCTCTACAATAAAGTGAAATGAATTGCTTTCTTGGACAACAACTAGAATTCCCATTTGGCTTCCTAATGCTTAAAATGAATGATGTTCATAATCCTTATATCAAGTACACCCTGCCATTAGTCAAAGTACAAATCTATGTCTCCCAGATCCCACGTCACTCCTTGAAATGTTAAGAGACAGTAAGGAAGAAGACCAAAGATACAGAAAAAGAACAAACTCCCTGCAAAAGCATCTATTCCGTCTCCTGGCTTTCAAAGCTTCTTCCTGTCCTCACTATATAGCAGTACAAGGAAAGCCAGATTCAGAAAAGCAACTTCCCTGATAGTTAGAAAGTTTTTGCCTTTCTTACCTATTGGTAACTGTGGTCTCCTCTGAAGTGGGATCCCAAAAGCCAAATTAGAAGAGGAAAGAAAAAAAAACTAAACAGGTCAATTGTACCAGGAAGTCAGAAAGCTGAGAAAAGAGACACAGAAAGACAAAGTTAGCTCTTCAACTGTCAAGTTTAAACAAGACCAAAGCATCTGACTTCAAAGGGGTCTCTGCAAAGCTAAAGAAACAGGCTGCGTATGGAAGAGAATAAAAATTCTGGACCATTAAGGAAAAAGAGATATTTCAAAATGGGATGTAAGTGAGTCTCAAAATGTTTTCTAGAACTCATCATTTCTTACCACATTAAGACCGACAACTTGGGTTTGCATCTCCATCAAGGGCATCAGGGAGTTAGCTTTAAAATTCTAACTGTTACCCTACCAAGCAACCCAAGAGCAATCTCCAGCTCTCCTCAGGGATTCCAGCCACATAGTATAAGTTAGGACTATTTAGGGTACTACTGACTACAGAAGTAATTCTATATTAAAACAACTAAAACCCATTTTTATGATAATTAATCATACAATGAGTCTATGCTGAAAAGTCTTTTCCTCCATCCTTCTTCCCCCTCCCTTCTCCTACTAGTAAACCAGTGGTAGTGTAGTAAGTAGTAAAAAGTATTCATATGGAATGCTATTAATAAGTATTTTAGTTTTCCAGAGCAATTTTACATCACAAATTTCATAGGTCTTATTTCTATTCACAATATTGAATTATTGGAAAATTAACTATCAATTTTTCCAATTATTGGGAAATATTTGAGGGAAGAAATTATCCCCACTTTACAAAGATAAAATACTGTAGTACAGAGATGTCATGGGATTATAGACTCATAGAGTTGGAAAAAATCTCAAGGCTATCAAGTCCAACCCCCTCATTTTATAAATAAGTAAACTGAACCCCAAAAAGGTTGAATGATTTACCCAGGGTCACATATTAGTAGAGCAATGGCTTTGAGCCCAGGCTTCTAGACTATTGCACCACAAAGAACTATCTACAAAGTCAACTGTCTCTTGTCTGTTCCCATTATAACCAAAGTTATTATAGTCATAGGATCATCAATCTGAAACTGGAGACCATCTAAGCCAGCTCCCTCATTTTACAGATGAAGAAACTGAGGCCCACACAGATTAAGTGACTTTTCCAAGGTAGTAAATGGCAAAGGCAGGATTAGAACCCAGGTCCTCTGCAGCAGCAACCACACCGGCCTACCCACAATGGCTGCTAGTACAGCTTCTTAGATCTGTTTTACTAGAAGAGATAGCTGTTTAAGGGGTCACCAGTCTTTTTAAATCACATTCACTAGTTCAGGGGAAAAGTCAACACCCTGAACTTCAGAGAAAATACAAGCAGAGAAATAAAGACCAACAGACAGGGCTCTGAGTGCCTGAATCAAAGCAATATTGCTAGCACTTTACATACATCCCTGGATTGAGAGAGCTTTTACATCTGAGTAGTCAGGGAGCTCTGAACATATGGCCACTCAGAATCTGGACCAGGGAATCACAAGATCCTTCTCATAAGCAAGCTCCCAAAGCAAAATACCAACTCAGAGTATATATACACTTCTCAGAGTCAACAGCGTCCTGACTCGGTGCCTAATTGTGAAAGCCTTCCTACAAATGAGCCTCCCCTAAGCAAGCTTCTCCTAATGGACTCCATGTGAGACTCATTAATAAGCAGGGAAGATCTTAAATCCTATAAACAGTATATCCTCTAACTTCAAATTTAGTATTTTTATGCACTATACCACTCTGCCTCAAGAGTTTAGATTAGATTTTGATCTGTAATCTGTATTCTAGGGGCTTCTAGGTGGTACAGTGGATAGAAAGCTGGGCCTAGAGTCAGGAAGCCCTGAGTTTAAATCTGGGTTAGATACTTACCAGCTGTGTGACTCAGGGCAAGTCATTTAACCATGTTTGTCTCAATTTCCTCATCTGTAAAATGATCTTGAGAAGGAAATGGTCAACCACCCCAGTATCTTTGCCAAGAAAATCCCCAAAAGTGGTCGGATATAACTGAACAACATCTGCATTCTAGAGAACATGGCTGATCATTTTCATGTAGTCTTATCATAAAAGGCTTTCATCTTTATTCTGTGGTTGCACTGGACCACCATGAGGGAGGGAGAATGAGGGATCTTTCTATTGCACCTAACATCTAACATCTCTGCCCTGTCACCCCAAATTGATACCTGGGTCCAAAAGATACAGCCAAGGCAAATGTAGGACAAAGCCACAACCACAGCAACTGAACACTCTTTAGGACATCAAAAGATCTGTGATCTCATCAGTGTAGGTACTTTGTTACCCCTGAGAAAATCTCAGCTCATTCATACCATGTTATCCTGTGAGATATCCATCACTATTTTTATGAAAATTCTCTGGAGTGTCTTTACCCAAAGTACTGTGGGCCTTTGTCAGATTCTTTAAATACATCAATATTTAAAAATACAGACCTCCGAACTGATGAGGCTACTGATCACCAGATAAATCGACCAACCACCCAAAACAAAGGGTGACCAACTACATTTGCCCTTCAGGCATGCCCTTCATGCCCAGGCATGATCTGACACCAGCATGTAAGGAAAGAGACAAGAGGTTTTCAGGACCAATGACTAAGAGATTTTAAAGGGACCTCAGAGGTCTTGTTCACCCTTCTTACTTTCCAGATGAAAATAGACCTAAACCTATATGCCTAAGGACATATAGATAATATGGAAGAATCAGGATTTGCACTCAGGTTTTTTGTTTCCGAGTCCAGCTTACTTTCCATTGCCTTAAGTTATTTTCATTTCCTTTACATGCAAAGAAACTACAATTAGGCCCATAACTCCCAGCTTTTGCCTACCACTTAATTGTAAAAGGACAGGAACTGGGTCCTTTTAACTTGCTTCTTCTTCTTACTTTAGCCACTCCTAAGGGCAACCAGATAATGAGCAATCCTACGAGGAGTTAAAATTTGCCAGGCATCTGGGTAAGTTTCCTGATAGCTATGTACAAGATGATAAACACTCCAAGGACGGTAGGCACAACATAGCCTGAAAATATTTAATGCATCTTTTGCCCTAATCCTTGAGGCTGGCGTGCTGGGTCAGAACCATTCTGAATCATGGTTTGCCAGATATTAGAGGTGACAGACAGAGGCCTAATGGGAAGCTTGTGAGAATACTATTTTCCAGCCACATGAAAGGACTGAGAATCATGAGACTAACTGCCTTTAAAGGTGGATCAGTCTTCCCTGACCTACCTACACATCTTTGATGAGTTACTACACCAAGGCAGCGTAATCTCAGGATAATACTCTATACCCACAGTCCCTCACTCTCCTATACTCAGATGCTATACATGGAAAAGTAGATATGCTCCCTTCAAAACAAAAGCACTCACGAAAGAAAAAGGTACAAACTAGGTCATGGTAGCCTTGTAGCTTCTACCTTCCACTTTGCAAGATCCGCCCTTTTCCAAAGAACCTTGGATGACAGAGAAAAGAAAAGGATTTTGTAACGGAGGTCATGGGGCATATTATGTTCATAAACAGAACTCCTTGCTTTTTGACATTCAGCATTCACCCCTGTTGGTAGAAACTATCTCTCTCTGGAGATTTACTCTGAGCATGTTATAGAATAATTATTATTAATATCATGATGATAAGCTTTTTTGGCTGGTCTTTTGCTGTCTCATGATGCACACCCAGGTATTAGGAAAGGTGGACTATTGACTCACAGCAAGTGTGGAAACAAGATGTTTTCCAGATTTCTGTTAGCCAGCTGCCAAGCAGCGAGCCCCTCCTCCCCATTAATAGCATCCTGATTGGAGGGAACAGTGGAGCACCGGCAAGACCCAAGAAGATAAAAACACAGGAAAAAATGCTGATGTTTTTCCCTCATTCAGCATGGGAAAGAAGAATGAGCATAAGTGGGCAAGAGTAGTTGTTTGCTAAGTGGGGCAGGAAAAGTTTAGGGTAGGAAGGAGAAAGAGGGAAATGCCCATCACAACACCAAAAGCCTACTATAAATTTGCTTCCTAGAGTTGAAAAAGCAGCTCAACTCTACTCTCCCTTTATAATTTGAAAAAGTTGGGATTTGGGGTTTTTTTTTGTTTTTGTCATTTCTGCTTAACTGACCAAAAAAAAAAAGCACATAGAGCTCGGACTCAGTCCAGCTAACAAGCAAGCAGAGTATTCAAAAGATATGGTCTTTCCTTCCAGCTTCTCCCCAGCCTGCCCTCCCATGTTCAAAACTACTTCTTCCCTAAAGATGCTGAGGGACCTAGGGCATCAACATGTCTACCTCAGGCAGGCTAACCAATCTCTCAGATAATGATGTGCAGGCTAGCGTAACAACACTTTTCCTCTGCCCTCATGCCTCCCAAACAAAATCAAACTAAACTCCTTTCAAGCAAATCTGATTATGAGAACCAGCAGTAGAAAAGTCCCTTACTTAAATATGAATATACACACACTCATACTCCAAATTAAGAATGAGGCCACAAAGACAGCATGTAAACCTAAAAAAATGTCACTGTCTGTTCTAGAGGGGGTGTTTGTCCTACTACTTTTCTCAGATCCTTAAAAAATGCTTGTACTAATTAAATAATAGGTTTAGAACTAGAAGGAATCCTCTGAGGTCATCTCATCCCATAACTAAGACTTGGAGAGATTTCATAACCTGCCTAAAATTACAAAGCAGGAGTCAGTAGTAGTGGTGGGATGCTTCAGCTTAAATCAATTAAAATCACCTGATGTTTGCAGTTGGTCCTGACACTCTCTAAAAGATCTTGAAATTTTAATAAGTCCTCCACTATTCTCTTGACTTGATAGTGCTGGGGGAAATGCATTGGTAAGAGATGGAGACAATAGCCACAAAGCAGAAGGAAATACTGCCCACTAAAACCAAGCATTTGACTTACAGCTCTGAAATAAAGGTCTCATCTCTCTCTTGGGCCTGGATCTTTGCTGTTCATGTTAAGCTGGAACATGTCTCAATACTGGGTGTTTGTGGGTGCTAGCTAATCCTTCCAACTGATTCACACCGTTATTAAACTGGCTACTTGGGCAAGAAGGAGAATTCGCCAGGCCTCGGCACTCTGAGCAAAGGCTAGAGCAGAGTACAAATTCACTCCCCCAGACACGTCACAGTGGTCTGATTTCCTAACTTCATTTCTGTCTCAGAGTGCTCCACTGTTTCCCAGGGGAGAAGAGGAGGACCTGAAGACAGAAGCAGGTCTATAGAATACATTCATTTCTCCAGGGGAACAGCCATTTCCTTTATCCGTTCACACCCTGTTTTAATAAACTAGAACTAACCCACTAAGGCAGTTGACATCACTCACCAGCCCTGGGCTGAGTGTGCAGGTTGGTGCATGTGGCTGACATCAGGCCTGCAGTCTGGGGAAAGCTGTGGTGTAAAGTAGATATCCTGTTTCCCATGCACATGATACCAGTTGCATCAGTGGGTTAAAGTTCAGAGGCAGCCAGGTAACAACCTTCAAGGTGATAAGCTATACTTTTCTTGGGAGATAACCATAATAGGAGCCACCAGCAAGTTTCTGTACTTCGGCCTTCATCAGTTACTATACTTTTGCCTTAATTAAGCCTCTTTAACCAGTCCTTCTGGTACTGATCATCAATTAAAAATGGATTAACTGAATTATAATGGTTTCTCCAGAGTAAACAATGAGAACTGCAGTATTTTCCAATGCACCGCTGAAACTGTCTAGCTTATTTTTAGTAAGAGAAATCATCAGGACCAAACGATGTGAGGTGAAGCCTAGTACAGGGGGGAGAGTTTCTTTTAGGATGGGTAGGTTTGATTGTGAGCAGCTAGGAATAGGGAATCAGATTTTTAGCTCTACCAAGACAGAACTTGTGAAAGGCTGATTCAATAGGTGGCACTCTTCCCTCTGAGTCAGTCCTGAATACCATGTCCTGACATGGAAGAGTGGGGTGTTGAGCTCTCCTAAGGGTGCTGTCTGTCTTTCCGACAAAATGTGGATCTAACCTGGCTTTTTAAGGAGTCCTTGGCATTTGTCCATAAGGGCACTTGAGGAAAATTCCTTCCAGGTTACAATAACTGATTCTTAGGGAAGTTATGCCTGGAAATCCAAATCAATAAATATTTACTGAGTGCCTACTGTATGCAAGAGATGCTATGTGTGAGATAAAGATGTTTCAGGCACAGTCGCCATCTTCAAGAGGTTTGTGGTATAGTCGACAAGGCAAAGTGTAAAATACTTGAAAAACTATGAGGTAATAGAGTTTTTAAAAAATGTAAGCATCACAGACAAAAAATTGTCAAATAAGGGATATAAAAAGAGTGTTATAAATTCAGAGGAAGATGAGATCAGTGAAGGAAAGTCTGGAAAGCTTCGTGGAGGAGGGGAAGGGACTTCATCTGGGCCTTCAAGAATAAGTAAAATTTGGAGAGGACAAGGGCATCCAGGGGTGGGGGTGGGGGAAAGCAAAAGGAGAGACTTCCACTGCCAAGAGCTATAGTTCATTAAAATAGGTTTCTACCATTAAATTGTTTTCTACCTTTAAAACTGGTATGTGCCATTCACTTCAGATTGAGGTGGTCTCACTCCAATGATCTCTAATGAGAGCCAGAGCTACTAGTGTATTTAGCATATTTCATGGAGAATACAGATTTTACTTGTGAGCCCCATTTCATTTTTTTCTTGCCTAACAGTCTGTAAGCCACTTTGTCAAGTCAAGTGGATGAATGGCATTTTAAATACCAACAAATACTCATAGATAACCAAAATAAAAATTAAATTTGCCTCCCTGGTGATGAAACTGAAGAAAGTTTGAAAGCAGAAGAGCCAAGGGCAGGGGAGGGGAAAATTAGCAGGTTATCACCTTCTGAGATGCAAAAATCATCTCTGAGGTAAACTATAGCTAGAAAAATGGGAAAATAGGAAGTCAAATAACCTAAATGAAGTTAGCCCTTAGCAGCACACTTTCAAGAACTGGGAGTGACAGCTTCCACAGAACCTAACTACATAAGTTCATCATAGGCTATTTCCTATAATACTCTATGGGCTCAGACATCAAGGTGGTTTACCAACTGTACAGAGGGGAAGCAGATGGACATGCCGTGTTAGTTTCCCTTCCCAGAGAGAAAGTATTCCCACAGAGAAGAGAAACTTATACTTAGCTAAGAACATCCCCAGGCACCCCAGACCACCACAATTTTAATGTTTCCCTTCTTCGAAGTTCCCACCCAACTCTTCTCACTTCCTTTACTCAATGGCAAGCTGTATTCATAGAACTGCAAAGGACTTGGCAAAAAGATCAACACTAATAGTGGTTACATTGCTTCTCTCTTATTAAATACACTGCTGAGTGCAACCTCCCTAGGGAGAGGAATTCCTAGGCACTCTTCTCAAGGCACAAATAATCATACCTGCTCTGTTTCTACTGTTCTGCCTTCCCCAATGTGCTAACAGTTACCCAAAAACAAAAAGGCATCAGAAAACCCAACCAACTAAACTCTTATTTCATACATCAGTCTAGACCAGAAGTTATGAAAGTTAACTGTGAAGCAAATGTGGGTGTAAAACAAAACAATTAAGTTGAAGGAGAGGAGTGGGGGGGTAGTTACCCCCAAAACAAAATTCTTTTAACTTTTCATTTATGCAATGAGAAAATAACAAACTGAAAAATGACAATAACATACCAATGGAAGTCCCAGATAAGAAATGATGACACATACCTCCACTCTCTTGGCAGGGTGGTACTAGGACAGAATGCTGTATGTATCATCAGAAGAGGGGGGAAATGACTGGTGGGAAGGCAAAAGGCATCAACTAAACTTATTTTCCAATGAACACATAAATCTCTCACAGAGTAAAAACAAATCCATGCCAGCACTATAGATATAACTCATGTCAAAGTAAAGACAGCACATTCCAATCTAATGCCACAAGCATTTAAGTGTCTAGGCCCCCAGCTTGGCCAACTAGCTATGTCAACTGATCAATATACCACCAGAAAGAATGCCTGAGGCATGGGCATGCACATAAATGAGCACATGTGCATGTGCGTGCACACACACACACACACACACACACACACACACACACACACCACTGCACAACCAGTAGGGGAACGTCCTTTACCCCCAACTAAAGAGAAAATTCAGTAAACAAAGAGGAAAAGGACTCAAGATAAGGAAGTCTAGTCACTGATACAAAAAAAATGTGACACTCACAGAGCACCAAGAACAGAAAACATTCTCAGGAGAAGGGAGTTAATTGAAATACAATGGACCTCCCCTTTCAGCACACATGGGGATTTTGTGTTCTATTTGCCACAGGATCAAGGGGCTGTGTCAAAAGCTTGAGTGTTGAGAGTCTCAAGGTTACTGCTGATCCGGAGCAGTTCACAGGGGAGCCAAACTGTCAGAGTTCTAAGAAGAAGAAAACGCTGACATCAGGAAGGCTGGCAAGTCTCCCCTCAAGAATCTGCTCCCAGTTGCTAGCTACTGCCTACAATCAAAACCAATCATTTTAACCGGGGCAGGTACCTCGGGCTGAATATTTCTGTTATATTAATATAACAGTACCCTAAAATACAATACCACTTTAAGACCAAAGGCTGTTAAAGGTTTGTGTACATATAATCATACAGCCCTCAGAGACTTATAACCCACAAGCAGGATTGTGTAAGGGCAGCAAGGCTACATATACATACTGGAGAAAATCCCAGTGTCTCAAATAGCAGTGGAAGCTGCTTGGATTGTAGCAACTGCTACTTCTGTTGCATGGGCATGCACACAAAGGCATACATGTATCACACAGGCGCGTGCGCACGCGCGCACACACACACACACACACACACACACACACACATACCACTTGTGCAACCAGTAGGGGAATGTTCTTTAACCTAAGTGAAAAGCCTTTGCTCCCTCTCCTCAGCATTCTCAAAGCTGATTTTAGCTTCTTCCCTTCAACCTTGTACATGTCCTTTCAGGATGCTACAAACCTGACATCAACCCTTCTATCTCTGGTCCTGTCTGCCATTTTCTTGTAGTGGTACTGGACCTTACCTGCGCCCACCTCTGTACTCCTAAATAGCATTACCAAGGTATTGTCCCTGGTTCTTCCTACTTCTATACTAAATGTTCAGCCCATTCTTTGTTTTTAAACAAGCATTTATTTTTTTCTCTCCCTCTTCCCACCCTGAACAATTAAAAAGAGAAAAAGAAAACTCTCATAACTAATATGCAGTCAAGCAAAACAAGCTCCCATATAGGCCATTTCAAAAAATATGTACATCATTTTGCATTTTAAGTCCATCACCTTTCTGGCAGAAGGTTGTTAATATACTTTATATTTGGTCCTATTAAATTGTGATGTCATTGCACTGATCAGAGGTCTAAAAGCTTTCAAAGTCGTTTTTCTTCATAATGTTGTCATCATATAAAATTTTCTCCTAGTTAGACTTTCTTCATTTGGAATCAATTCATAGAAATGCTCCCAGTTTTCTAAGAAATTGTTCATTTGGTCATATCATACAGTACAGTAATATTTTATTGCATCCATGTACCATTATTTATTTGGTTAGCCATTCTCCAAACATGGGTACCCTCTTGGTTTCCAGTTTTCGGCTACTATGAAAAGAGCTGCTATAAATACTTTTATACATATAGTTCTTTCCCTCATTCTTTGATCTCTTGGTATATGGGCTTTGTAGTAGTATCAGTGGGTCAAAGGGCATGCAGTTTAAAGACTTTTGGGTCAGGGGCTGCTAGGTGGTGCAGTGAATAGAGTACTGGACCTGGAGTCAGGAGGATCTGAGTTCAAATCCGGCCTCAGACACTTAACACTTACTAGTTGTGTGACCTTGGGCAAGTTACTTAACCCCAATTCCCCGCCCCCTTGCAAAAAAAGCAAAAAAAAAAATTGTTTTTAATTAAAGTTTAAAAAAAAGACTTTTGAGTCAGCCCATTCTTGCCTCTCCCTCTGCTCTCTGTGGGAGACAGAGATTGAAGCAGAAGTAGTGAGTTGCAATAAAAGGTTGAGGAACCAAGAAGCTCTACCCACTGTAAAATATTTAAATGATTATCCCACTGATTTGAGGAAAGGGATCCCTCCATTCTACTTTGGCTTCAATTATAGGAATTTATTTAGAAAAATTGGTGTCGGGGGCTAAAATATCTAGAAATTTATTTCCATTACCACTTTGGTCTATAGATATAGTCTACATAAGTATTGTATATGGTAAATATTGGTATGGTTTTGTCTCTCTTTTAGCTGAAGTGAGGGGTAAGGGAGAGTAATACACAACTCAAAGGGCCAAGGCTGAATTATGGAAAGTTCTTAGGAAACAGACACGTAGAACTTGTTTGTTCTGACCAAATAATGAATTCCAGTTTCCTGGATTGCTCATTGGTCCTTCTAGTATTGAGAACTGAGCACAAGTTCTGTCTGGAAGTTTAACTTAATCTGGGCTTAGTTGAGTTTATGCTTAGGCTATGAGGTTTCAGTGTTTGGTAGGCACAGAATGTGATAAAGTGCCAGGTATAAAATACTGCCTTGATTACCAGCAACTCCTTTTCTTCTGGTAGCCTTCAGTTTTCCAGCTATGAGCTTATAGGGAAAATAGACAGAGGTTCCAGTGGATAACTGATCAAGAGATAGAAAGAATTTTGAGAAGAAAGGCAAATGATCAACAAGTATATTACACCATATTCAATATCAGTAATAATAAGAAAAAATCAAAATAAAACAATTCTGAGGTTTTACCTCACACCCAACAAATTCCGGAACTGTTCTAGAAAACTATTGCTAGAAAGGTGGATGAATTGTTCATACTCTGACCCACAATTCCACTACTAGGCATATACCCCAAGGAAGTCAGAGAAAAAGGGACGGCTTCAATTTATTCAATTTTACTCAGAAAAAAAACTTATTAAGTACCTAGTGTGTCCCAGATATCATATTATGCAAAATCAAAAACAAAAACATTCTTCCCCTCAAGGAGATTACATTCTACTAAGGGGAAACAACACTGAGGGTAACAACAAATAAATATAACTAATTGTTATATATACATATATATTAGTTATATTATATACTATATATGAAGGGAGAGAGAGACAGAGAGAGAGAGAGAGAGAGAGAGAGAGAGAGAGAGAGATGATAAATAGACACACAAAGTATTCCAGGAAGGGTATTACCAACTGTGGGAATCATTAAAAGCCTTTTCTTAGGAGATAGCATATGAGCCTTTAATGGAATTTTAACAGAAACTTTAACAGAACTAGTAGTCTTCAGGAAAATTTTTGGTGATGGGTGGCTAGGTGGCGCAGTGAATATGAGGGCACGAGCCCTGGAGTCAGGAGGACCTGAGTTCAAATCTGGTCTCAAACACTTAACACAAAACTAGCTGTGTGACCTTGGGCAAGTTGCCTACCCTTCCTTCCTCCCTCCAAAAAAGAAAAAAAAAAGACAAAAAAAAATACTTTTGATGGAACTAATAGTTCCAGATAGTAGTGTAGAAGTGAGGAAGGAGTATAATAGGGACTTAGGGACCTCTTGGACAGCAGTGGAGAGATAAGAGACAAAATTCTGTGTATATGGAGCTGCAAGTAGTTAAGCGTATGTGAAGCATAGAGTCCTTGAGGGGAAATAATGTGAAATTAATCTGGAAATATGAGTTGGAATAAGATTCTGAAAGGTTTTAAATGATAAAAAAGGGAAATTGCATTTTATCCTATTTGACAATAAAGAACTTCTTAAGCAGGACAGTGCACTATGGGAATATCAATTTGGCAGCTCTGTGGACAATGGACTAGAAAACAAACAAGAAAAAAGAAAGACTGGAAGCAAGAATTAGGAGACTGAAGTCTGCTGAGTAAGAGATGAGGAAAACCTGAATTAAGGTGGTTGCCGTGAGTAGAGAAAAGGGTACAGATGGAAAAATGTGCGGAGGTACAATTTAACAAGACTGGAAACCAACTGATTATGAAATGGGAGTGAATGAAGAATCAAGGACAACCCTTAGGCTGCAAATTAGAAGGATAGTGATGCCCTTGATATAGTTAGAGAAGTGAGGAAGAGGAATGGATTTAGGAAGAAAGAAATTAGTTCTGTTTTGTGGCATGATAACCTTGAGATGTCTATGGACAGCAGGCATTTAGTGATGCTAAACTGGAATTCAAGAGAAAGATGAAGGCTCCATATGCAGATTTTACTTAGGTGGCTGTACTGGCAACCACACTGGCATACCCAGGATTGCTGCTAGCATAGCTTCTTAGACCTCCTTTACTAGGAAAAATAGCTGTTGAAGGACTCAACAATCTTTTTTAATCACATTCACTAGTTCAGGGAAAAGTCAGCACCCTGAACTTCAGAGAAAATACAAACAGAAAAAATACAAGCAGAAAATACCAACAGGCAGGGCTCTGACTACCTGAATCAAAGCAATATTGCTAGCACTTTATATACATACCTGGATCAAAAGAGCCTTTACATCTGAGCAGTCAGGGAACTATGAACATATGGCCACTTAAAATCTTGACCAGGGTATCATAAGATCCTTCTCATAAGAAGCCCCCAAAGCAAAATACCAACTCGGAATATATATACACTTCTCAGAGCCAGAAGGCATCATCACTCTCCTGACTCAGTACTTAATTAGAAATTAGCAAAAAGTGTGAAAGCCTTCCTACAAGCAAGCCTCCCCTAAGCTAGCTTCTCTTAATGGGCTCTACCTGAGGCTTATTAATGGGCTGGGACAATCTTAAACCCCATTAACATTACGGTAGCATAGTGGATAGAGTTCAGGGACCTGGGGTCAGAAAGATTTATCTTCCCAAGTTCAAACCTGACCTCAGACACTTACTAGCTGTGTGACCCTAGGTAAGTCACTTCACCCTGTTTGCCTCAGTTTCCTCATCTGCAAAATGAGCTGGAGAAGAAAATGGCAAACCACTCCTGTATCTTCACCAAGAAAATACCAAATGGGGTCACAAAGAGTCAGACATAAATGAAAAGTACTGAATAACTTAAAAATAATAATTCCACGTGAACTAATAAATACCTAATGAAGCATGAAGAAGAAAAGGGATCTCAGTACAGAGTTCTGGGGAATACCTGTATGTAGGACATGGATGATGATTCACTAACTGAGGAGTAGAAGAGAGCCAAGAGAGAATTGTCATGAAACCTCAATGAAGAGAGAATATTTGGCAGGAGGAGTTTTTCAATAACATCGAATACTGGAGGGAGGTCAAGTAGAATGAGGGCTTTCAAAAGGCCAGTGGATTTAGCAATTAAGAAATCATTCGTGACCTTGGAGAAAGAAGTTTCAGTTGATTGGTGAAATCACAAGCTGTATTGCAAGGGCTTAAGAAATGACTAGGAAGCAAGGAAGTAGAGACTGAATGTAGAGAGCTTTTTTTTTTTCTAAGACTTTTGCTGTGAAAGGGAAGAGATATAGGATAACAGGACAAGAGAAGACAGGATAGGAGAGATCGAGGATGGCTTGAAGGGATGGTAGAAACAAGTGTAGGTTTTTTAAAGACGAGGGAGATTTGTGTGTGTTTATAGGCAATAGGAAAGATTCTTTTGGGAGTGGGATATTTGGAAATGATAGTGATGTTTTTTATAAAAGTCAATAAAACATTTTAATAGTTTTTAAGCTCAAAGAGGGGTCACAGCTGTACCAGGGCCTTGCTACTAAGCCTATTGTTATGTTAGAGTGTTCATCTCCCAATCACTGAGGGTTCTAGTAGTCCAAGATCAGGTAAGGAACAAATTAGCTTTTCAAAACACTGAAGACATCTTGAGCGTCTGGGAAGCACCAAAAGACCTAATCCTTTCATAGCAAGTTGGAGAGAGAATTGTGAGCAGATGCCTGCTCAGGATATCCCTGTCCTTGCATTGATCCATTTGACCACATCTGGCTATTGACTTGTGCTTTAGGGTTGAAGAAAATGGGGAAGATGAAGAGACTCATAGCAAGTATGTGTCTGAGTTGAGAGAAAATCTGAAGGAGACTTATCATCTGGCCACAGTTTCAGCTGAGGGAAAATTTTACTGGGAATATAATCCTCTCTTTTGTTGCCAAGATCATCATCCAAATGATAGTTCTGCTTGAAACTATAGTGTTTAGGTACCTTGGGCCAGGTCTAACTCAGGCCAATTCAGTGGTTCAGAAATGGGATTCAAATGCAATGAGACATGCTTGGATTATAAAATGAAATAAAAAACAATTTTATTTTCAATACTATTTTTAAAGAATAATTCTTAGCTAAATTTAAATGAAACACTACCCCCCTCCACTTCCAAATTCACTGTAGTACAACACTGAGGTCTGGAAGAAATCATACAAGCAGGCCAACCTCTAACCCTCTCTACCCCAGAAAATGTTTAACAGGCTTTAGAAAGCCTACCCTTTGGAAGGATAGGAAATATGTATACTTATGACTCACTTTAAAGTTGGTCTGCATCACTAACATTTTCTCCCTCACTTTTTAAAATTTAGACAATCAACAAAACAATAAATCAGTCTCTGGAGATGTTAATGCTCACCCTGGAAATTTAACAGTTGACTCTCAGAGCCAGAGTGAGCTGATTAGAGCACACGCCTGCCTTCTGGGCATTGGGAATTCCGACAGGGGCAACGATGCCAAATCAACCACTTAAGGCCTAGTTCCCTCAGGCCAGCCAATCCCTAGGAAAGATTCTGGGCCCCCAGGAAGATAAAGCAATCCAGCCTACATAAAACAGGTGTCACTCCCACCAGTCAGGAGTGCACCAGATAGACAATGGACATGGAAGTCCACTCTGTATTGGAAAGACCCAACAATTTGCTTGCTCACAAAATAGCCCCAGACTGAGCCAATGTGTGAATTTGTTTTATGTGACTACATATGTTTGTTAAACAGGTTTTGTTTTTCTTTCCTTTTCCTTAATTTGGGGAGGAGGGGCTGAAGTTTCAGAAGAAGACAGTAGTAATACTGACTAGTAATAGAGTTATCAAAAGATAGAAAAAAGAAAAGAAAGGGTAACAAACATTTTTAATACACAGAAGAGAATAGAACAGAAGTAACAGATAAGCAGGACAGCTTTGAAAGTTATCTGCAGTGAATTTATTATACTCTTACTTTGTATATGGAAATACTCATTTTGCCTGGTGTTTTTAAAGTTCAGAATAATTTTTTAATAGCCTTCAGAAAATGGTCAAAGACAGTGCATAAAAATCACATACTACCTATTGAGGATTAGTAAGACTTTCTGAAGAGACAGTGTGATTGATGGTGAACTAAGTGGACTCTGAGTAGAAGGGCTGGCAAAGCTTGATAATAGCTGATCAGATGATTGTGAGGAAGGTAGAACTGAACAACGGGACCCTCCAAAAAATCAGGGAACTCCGCTAAATCTAATCCAACCACAGATGACCCTCTCTATAGATAATAGGGAAAGACTGAACCCAAAAGCAACTCTTTATACAATCTAACACTCCAGTCACAGAAGCTCCTGGGGATAAAGAATAGTTACAGGATACCATGGTAGCCAGCCTCTGTCGTTCACAAGCTCACTGTCTGGTTTGCAGGTCAACTCGGTCAACCCCAGACTCACCTGAAGCTCCCAGGGAATTAACTGAGGTTATACACAGGAGTCTGACAGCCATCCATAATTTTGGACTGGAACTCTAGGCCAGGAAGGGTCTGGCAAGATTGCCAGAATTATTTGGCTAGTGAATAGATGTAATTATAATAATTCAGGGAAATGGGGGACAAGCCAAACAAGATTCACTGATGGGTGTTGGTGTTTTTCCACATTGTGCATTTTACTATCGAATCATGTTTCCTTAATATGACTACTGTTTATATAAATGTGTAAAAATGATGCTTTACATTATATTCCTGAAATATACTTCTGGGACATATATCCTAGTATATAACAGGCAATGTTTCAGCATGTGACCTATATGTGGTTATGGTATGTGACTCTATTATATATAACCATGTATTTACTGGTAACTACAATTCCCAGATTACCAGCTACAGTAGGCCTGAACCCCTGTTAATGTTCAAATCATTTAAGAACCATATGCCATATGAACTCTGATAAGATTCTTTTATAGTGGGGAAAGCACTTGAGAGGCCAATACTTGAGCCTCTCTAAGTCACTAGAGAACTATACATAATTGGGACTATGGACAAATATGCAGAAAAACACCCTGGTTGATTTGCTAGAAACAGCAACTGTTCAGATAGGAGAGGGGGGAGAATGAGAAGGGAATCAAGTTGGCCCCCTCACCCTAGCCAAAGATGTAATCACAAAAAGCAAGAGGCAAATAACAAGATGGTAAACTAAATTTAAAGACTTTCTATAGACCCTGAATTCCTTTTATAAAGTGGGAGAGGAGAGAAGTTCCTTACCTGAATTGCAAAGGGTAACTGCTATTGGTAAATTAAAGATAAGCCACACCCTTCATTGTTCTTAAAATGCCAGTTTATCACCCCTGCAATCTGTCTAAGCTGGAACCTGCAGTTTAGGAAGAATCCAGCCCCTGAAAGGGAATGTATTTGTCTCCACTCCAGGGGCCATGATGTTCTTCAGCTACTAACTCACTTAGAAAGTCAGCCCATTGAGAAGGTTTAAGAGAGTACTGAGAAACATCCAGCAGAGAGCAGAGAGACACAGCCTCTTTATAAAGACATCAACACAGAGAAGAGAAGCATTCCAGGCAAGAAGTAGCTTCAAGGAGCAAGACCTCCAACAAAAGAGAAGAGAGTTTATGGATTTAAGAGAGCACTAGCTCTGGAAGTCAAGGCATAGGGAGCCCAACTGAACAACCCATTCAGCAGAGATGTTACACGTGAAGAGAACACATGTCCAACGAGACTCATACCTTTGGGTGACTTAAGGAACAACAAGGTGACTCAGTAGATAGAGCTCTGGGCCTAAAGTCAGGAAGACCTGAGTTCAAATCTGGCCTCAAATACTTACTAGCTGTGTGACCTTGGGCAAGTCACTTCACCTCTTTGCCTCAGTTTCCTCATCTGTAACATGAGGATAATAATAATAATACCTATTTCCAGGGTTGTTATGAGGATCAAATGAGATAACTGTAAAGCTCCTAGCATAGTGCCTGGCGCATACTAAGTTCCATTTTAATATTACCTATTATTTATACTATTATTTGGGTGGAGAGGTAACCCTGAGAGAGTGCTATCTACCTATTTATGAGCATGTTGTCTCTACCATTAGCAATACCTCCAGCGAAGGGGTATTTTTGTTTCTTCTTTGTATCCTTACCATTTAGCAATGCCTGATATGTAGAAAGCACTTAATAAAATGATGATTGATTGATTGGCTGATGGGAAATAATCACATCGAGAATACGGTGAGAAGAAGAGGCTACTATTCAAAAAGGGTGAGAGGGAAGAACAACGGATAAGGAGGAGGGAATTTATTGGAAGCAGTCCACCTAACTTCTGAAAATAGTGAGTGTGGGTGGGCTGGCTGCTCAGAATCAATTAGAGACCAAGAAAGACTTGGTTAAGGCATTTAGGAGTCTCAGCCACTAGAAGAGATGGTCCTCAAAGCATTCCTATCAGTGCTGTGGAGAGGGATACTGTGCTTGACAGCATCCTATTGACCAAGAAGGGCCTTTGTTGCTAGGTGAGACCTTTGAAGCCATCTGGTCCAGGCCCCCATTTTGCAGATAAAGAAGCTGACTTGTAGAGAAGTGAAGCAATTTACCTAAAGCCATACAACTAACAAGTAAGAGAAATTAAAGAACATGAAGAAACAATTTTCCAAAGAATTGCAAACACATGAAAACATAGTCCAAATTACTAATAGTAAGAAAAATACAAATTGCAATAATGTAATTATCTTACAACGTGCAAGTTGGCAAAGATAGTTGGTAGGTTTGTTGGTTTTCTCTTTCTTTATCGAAGATGACCAAAATGACATTATTATGTTAGACTCAAGCTGTAGTGTGTCCAACTGTGCCTTATCAGACCAAAAGGAGCTTGGGATGCTCCACCAGAGGTTAAGCACAAATAGGCCATGTGAACATTGGGAGTGGATTCTCTAAATGTTCACATCTTGCCTTTATTTTTAACTGCTTCAAGTCCTCTTTGCTCTTAGAGCTCAGTGCCTTCTTTGATGAGGGTACATCATGCTGAGCAAAGATGACAACAGATAGGAACAGTCAATATTGTGGGAGGGGCTATGGGAAGAACGGCACACTGATACACTGTTGGTGGAGCTGTGGAATGGTCCAATTGTTCTTAATGTCAATTTGGAATTTGAAGACAGAAGCAAAGGTTCAAATGTACATAATTATTTGTGTTCTTGCAAAGACCTGGGAACAAAATGTATGGATGCCAATTAGCTGAGGAATAGCTAAAAATAAAAACAACTATGTATATAAATGTGATAAAAAAATGTTTTTGTTATAATAAATTCAGAGGAATATAGGTTGACGGAGTCAAGATGGTGGTGTAGAAGCAGCAAAACTCCACAGCTCCCCCCATAACCACCTCAAATATCTATAAAATTTATTCTAAACAAATCTTAGAGCTCCAGAACACACAAAAGAGCAGAGAAACAAAGCTCCCACTGAAGGCAGCCTGGCAAGCAGACGGAAAGGGGTTCATCACAGCATGCTGGGAACCCAGGAATATAGATTGATGCAAAGAAAATAGCAGCAGCAAAAGTATAAATAATACATAGATAATGACTATAGCAACAAAAAGGAAAAGACCACTAAATGGATGTCAAACTCAGAAAAATTGAGCTAATGGGTGTCCTAGAGAACAGATGAGGAAATATACCTCCCTTGTCATGGCAAAGAGCCATGGGCTGCTGGGACAGTTTGTTGTACACACCGTCAGATGTGGTTGCTCTATCATATGTTTTTATTTAATTGCTTTGTTAACAAGGAAGAGTTCGTTCTGGAAGGGTGGGAGAAATTTGAAATTACTATAATGTAAAAAAAAGGGGGTATCAATAAAACCTATTAAAAACTGAATCCCAGACTATCCGAGCTGGAAGGGACCATATTGGTCATCTAGTTCATTTTACAGATGAGAAAACTTAAGACCTAGAACAAGGGTGGGGAGCCTGCAGCCTTGAGGCCACATGTGGCCTTCTAAGTCCTCAGGTATGGCCTTTTGACTGAGACTAAGTTTTACAGAATAAATCCTGTTATTAAGGGGATTTGTTCTGTGAAGTTTGGATTCACTCTAAGGGCTACACTTCAGGACCTAGAGGGCCACATGTGGTCCTGAGGCTGCAGGCTACCCACCCCTGGTCTAGAAGGTAACTGACTTGCCCATGGTCATAAAGTTAGTAAATGCTACACAGACAGGGTTCGAATCCAGGCCCCCTGACTATAAGCCCAGCATCATTTATGCTATACCACATCTCCTCACAACTCACAATAATTATCCAACCCCACTGTTCCGGTCAGAATTAATTACTCACAACACACCTGAAGTGAGGCTTGAGCCATTTACACCTATGGTGGGAGAAAGTGTCTCAATGCAGGACTGAATCAGATGGAAGTTTTTTAATGATGTTTAGAGTAGTAGGAATAAATCAGCCCATAGCCAGTGCCCGTCATATCACCACCTTCACTGGGCTCACTAAGCTCTTGTTTAACCCTCTGGTTTAAGTATCTAAGGAATTAGAAGTTCCCCAGCAGGTTCCTCAACACTGCCAGAAGCACCAGGCCCAGTTGTTTGCCCCCTTCTTTAGAGGAGAGCGTGACCTCTCCACATCTCCAGCTGCTTGGCTCTGTGTTATACCATACTCTGTGTCATATATGTGTGTGTGTGTGTGTGTGTGTGTGTGTGTGTACATAGTGGCTTTTAGAAAGACAGGCGCTTAGGCAGGGGCGAAGAACCTTAGGCCTCAAGACCACATGTGGCCCCCTAGGTTCTCAAGTGCAGCCTTTTGCCTAAATGCAAACTTCATAGAGTAAATCCCCTTAATAAAAGAATTTGTTCCATAAAACATGGACTCAGTCAAAAGGTTGCACCCAAGGACCTAGAAGGCCACATATGGCCTGAAGGCCAAAGGTTCCCCACCCCTGGTAGATGGTCAATGCATCCAAATCAAAACACCTCTTTACCTAGTTGTCATATCACTGCCAGCAGATACAGATGCTATGCGAGGGAAGGGCTATTTTTATGTTCTGCCCATTCACTGTGGTGCCTCATCATTTGACATCCAAAAACTATGCATCCTGCTTAGAAAATACAAGCAGGCAAACCAGAAAGCACTGGAAATAGTGTGAGAAAAATGCAGTGAGTTTTCAGCAGCCTTTCAACTTAGTGTGTAGGGTCATGGATTTAGTGGAAATCACAGAGAATAGTTATAATGTAATAATAAAAATAATAGTTAATATTTATGTAACTCTTACTATATGCCAGGCACTGTGCTAAGAGCTCTACAAACATTATTCATTTGAGCCTCACAACAACACTGGGAGGCAGGTGCTGTTATTATCCCCTTGTCACAGATGAAGAAACTGAAACAAACAGGAAGAAGTGACTTGCCCAGGGTCATAGAGTGAGAGTCTGAGGTCACATTTGAACTCAGGATCTCCTGATTCCAGGCTCAGTGCTGTCTCTGCTGCTCCCAATTTGTGGCCAATTCATGGGACAAAAATCCAAGAGAGTCAGCAATAAATCCCCATATCCTTAGGGGAGCTAGGTGGTACAATGGATAAAGCACCCACCCTGGAGTCAGGAGGACCTGAGATTAAATCTGGTTTTAGTCACTTACTAAACTAAAGGTAACACTTACTGTGTTACCCTGGGGAAGTCCCTTCGACCTGTTTGCCTCTATTTCCCCATTTGTAAAATGAGCTGGAGAAGGAAATGGCAAACTGCTCTAATCTTTGCCAAGAAAACCCTAGATTGGGTCACTAAGAGTCAAGCCACGACAGAAAGGATTCAGGAGGAATAACACGGATGCTCAGAATACAGATAAGGAGTGAGGTATGCTAGAGTTTCTGAGGCAGAGGCAAACTGAGCTTCATGAACAGCACTGAAATCTGGTGGGACCGAATCCATGAACATACAAATATGAAAGCAGATGCCTTAATTCTAAAGCAATAGGAGAGTTAAAGAAAGGAAGGGAGAATGGAATGGAGTGGCACTGTAGGAAGATATAATAATCTACATCATGTCTTAATAACAATATGTATGATGTCATGATGGCAGGAAACCCAGGAACCACAGGAGGAAAGCATCCCAGAGAGTATTTAGGGGAAAAACAAAAGAGACTGAAAGGTAAGCGATAGCACCATCAGAACATACTATCAACCACCCGGACAAAAGAAGAAATAGAGGAGGAGTCTGGTACAGAGATATGAGACAGTAGTGACAGGGAACTTTAAATATCTGGACGTCAGCTGGAGTTCTCTTTGTGAAAAGCAGAGCAATTAATCATTTCTTGGCTTGCTTTCATGATAACTTCATTTTTCAAAAAATAGAGTCAGGCCTGAATCTAAATTCAGCCATAGATACTTACTAGCTGTGTGATCCTGAGCAAGTCATTTAACCTCTATTTGCCTTAATCCATTGGAGAAGGAAATGGCAAACCACTCCAGTATCTTTGCCAAGAAAGTCACATGGACAGTATGATCCACGGGGTCACAAAGAGTTGGACTTGACTGAGTAATTCATAAACAACAACAGAGGAAGCTATTCTAGACTTGATCGTCACCAGCCAGGAAGGACCAGCTGCTGCAACAAAAATGGACACCCTCAAAAACTCACCAAACTTGGTGCACCCCAAACGGTTAGAACCCAGCAATACCACTGCTGAATCTATGCCCTGAAAAGATCAAAGAAAGAAGAAAAGGACCCATATATACAAAAATATTTAGAGCAGCTTTTTTTGTGGTGGCAAAGAATTGGAAGTTAAGTGACACAGCTGAACAAATTACAGTATGTGAATGTAACAAAATATTACTGCACCATAAGAAATGACAAAAGGGATGCTTTTAGAGAAATCTGGGAAGACTTGGAAGAAATGATGTAGAGTGAAGTGAGCAGAGCCAGGAGAGTAATTTCTACAATAACAACACCACTGTAAAAATATACAACTTTGAATGATTAAGAACTCTGATCAATTCAATGACCAATTGTGATTCTGGAGGACAAATGAGGAAACATGCTACCTACCTAATGACAGGTAGGTAATGGGCCTAATATGCAGAATGAAAGATATGTTCTTTTGACAGCCAGTGAAGAAATTAATTTTATTTGACTATATGTATTTGTTACAAGAAGTTCATTTTTGTTTTCCCTTCAACTGAGAGAAGAGGAATGTGGGGAAAAAATTAAATCAATTTTTGTTGAATTTTTTAAATTAATTTTTTAAATAATGGAAACTTTGGGGGGTAGAGTAACTATTCTATATTATAATTCATGATAGAGAAGAAAAGTCAGGCATAGTGTGACATTGACATGTACCTTAGATACTGGGAGAAGAGATTTCAGATAAAGGGATAAATAGGCAGGATCTCATGACCTAAAATTCCATTGGAAAAAGTATGCCTGGAAGGATAGGAATCTCTAAAGAATGATATTCTGAAGATACCAACCACAATACCTCTGCTAAAGAATATGGAGGTAAGTTTCTAGGCAATGCCCTGAGTGCTCACAGCCATTCCCCATGAGGCCTTTATTTTGGCATTAAAGTTGTCTCCTCCATTGGGTATGAATTCTCTCTGACTTTGGCTTCTATGTACCTATTGAAATCACATTAAAGGCGATTGATGTATTCCTTGTCAGTTCAAACCCATTGAGCTACACCCTTGGATTTGGTCTTTAAAAGATTCACATGAAGACAACCAAAGCTGAGAGATCCAAGAAAGAAGGCTGCAGAATCTATCAGCGCAGCCCCACCAAACATATAGTTCCAGAGACAGCAGCAGAAATGAAGACAATTCTTGAACAAGCAGAGATATAATGGGCTACATCTTTAAGAGAGAAAAGGAAGAATTCCTGAATAATGCCAAGTCTGTGGACCAAGGAAAAGAATTCTGGGATTGAACAAGAGCCAGAGCCAAGGGACAGTGTGTGAGACAGAGCTGAAATATGAACACACAACTCAGCTTACCAATAAGTAGCACTATGAGTTATATAGACTATACAGGTCCCAGGAGGGAGGTAGGAAGGGGGAAGAGGAAAGATTTTTACTCTCAAAGGAGGTTAACCTGACTGGCTCTTTTTCCTTTACTGTTGAACTGCTTGACTCATTTTGATTCTGTTTTCCCTGCCAAGAAGAATGACCTTTGATGTGGGACAGGCAGAACCAAAATGGTTAAATAGGAATTGAAACCCAAGATACATAGAGAGTTAGTAAGAAAAAACTTAGCAATCCTTCATGAATTCAAGTTGCCAGGCCAGTATTCCCCCAGAATTCTGAAAGAACAGGTAAAAGTGATCTCTGAGCCACTGCCAGTGTAAGTTCTGAAAGATCATGGTGAATGGGAAAGGTGCCACAGAACCAGGGTAGGGCAAATGTTCCAGTTTTCTAAAAAGGTAAGAGAGTAGAGTCTGTAAACTATAGGTGAGTGAGTTTGACTTTTGATTTCTGGAAACATTTTAGAACATATTAGCAAAGGAAGGGTGAGTGAATACTAGAGAAGGAATTAGTGGTCACCAAGAGCCAGCTTCATCAAGAGTAGATCACACCAAACTAAACTCATTTCCTTAAAAAAAAAAAAAAAAGCAGGGGGACGGGCAGGGGGAGACTATTAGATTAATAGATGAAGGGAATGTTCCAAATACAGGTTACTCAGATTTTAACAAAGCATCTGAGAAAATTCTCTCTTTCTATTCTGATGGACAAGATAAGAGACAGGAGCTTGATGATAGTAATTTAATGGTCTCACAAGTCGTTGACCTCTAACCCAGAGAACATCTATTAATAACTTTATGTCAACTGGGAAGGTCTCTAGTAGAGTACCCCAGGGTCCTGGCATAGTAGCATAGATGTTTAGAAGTGGTAGAAACCACAGAGGTCACCTAGTCTAACCGCCTCAAAAAAAAAGACCCAAAAGGTTAAGTGATTTTTTTCCCAGTCACATAAGCTAGAAAGCCACAGAGCTGAGATTTAGAGGAAGGTCCTCTGCCTCCAAATCTAACATTCTTTCTATCATGATAACAGTCTGAGACATATCAGATTCCAGAAGAGCTCTTTTTGTGTATGGAAGAGAGGGGAAGAAGGAAGAATCAGACCTGAACAAGTACAGAACGGGCTGGCCACAGAAGATCCCAGATCAAACTATACTCAGAGTGACTTAAACCCTCAGAGAATAAACCAAGAACTAACCCTATTTCTCCACAGTCCTTTAGCTTGGAAATAACCAGGGCCCATCCTGCTATTATATCCCTTTTTACCCCTAGCTGTTGACAAAAATCAGCGTCCTTCTAGAACCTGCCTCTGTTTAAAAGGGTTAGCTAGAACTAAAATTAGCACATGGATACTTCAAACATACTACATTATACTTGGTAGGCCTGTTATGTGCCTAGACATTAACAATCCCATCACACATCTATACACTCTCTAAACAACCACAAATCAATTCTATCTTTAAATTTTCTTTTGTCTGACAAAGTTAACTATAGTTCAACTGAATTTATAAGCTCAAATGGAAATAAACTTACAAAATAAATTAACAACCATTTACCAAGGGGGCGGCTAGGTGGCGCAGTGAATAGAGCACCGGCCTTGGAGTCAGGAGTACCTGAGTTCAAATCCTACCTCAGACACTTAACACAAAAACTAGCTGTGTGACCTTGGGCAAGTCACTTAACCCCAACAGCCCTCCAAAAAAGCAAAAAAAAAAAAACAACAACCATTTACCAAGCACCTACTATGTACACTATGCTAGGCACTGGGGATTCAAAGACAAATGTGAAAGCTTCTGGCATTAAGAAGTTTATATTCTATCAAGGACAACAAATATAAAAGTCTAACCTGTATACCCATATGAGTATGCCCTGGAGACTTGGTTAGGTAGGTAGGAATGCTGACATTAACCCATTACCCAGAGTTCCCCAAAATTCCAGGAATTTTGACCTTGAGAGAATTCTGCTGAGAAGCCACATGGCCAAGATACATAAAAGCCACACAAAGAGGCAGAAGAGAAAAAAGTCTTTGAGCCATACTGGTCTCCCATTCTTCTTCCAAGAAGGCACCTATAACAAGGTTGGAGGTATGTGGGACTGAACTCATGGTATGGCAGGGAATTCAATGAAGGTACTTTAAAAAAGCAGGGGGAGTCACAGTCTGGTAGGCCAGTGAGAGCTGACTGGAGTGGAGATCTGACCAGGTGCCAGCAACAACTATAGCTGGTAAGACTCCTAGAATCTGGATGTAGAACTTTTGTTTCTCCTCTCTTTCTCGGGGGCACTCCAGGGAGAACCCTGTTGCCCCTTTGCCTGTCTTATTATTTCATTTCTCATTCCCTCTCTTACAGGTGAGTAGAAGGGATGAAGAAACAGGAACGGATTCAGTACCTCTCCCTCCCTCCAACCGTCACAATATGCAATTGGAAACCTTGTTCATTTTTTATGTTTATCTGTGCAGCTATCCTTTTTGAAATGGACAGTTTTGTATCCAAGCCCATAAGTTTGAGGCTTGGGTCTAAGAGACTAGACGTCACACAAGTAGCAAATGACAAAGCCAAGATTCAAATCCTGATTCTCCAAATTCAGATCTAGGCATCTTTCCACCATACCAGGCTGCTACCCTATTATGATATGTAATTTTTCAATTGGCTTGGAATATCCACAGCAAAAACTAAAAAAAAAAAAGTTTAAAAAAAGTGATAATTCGCCTCACCACATTCTGGAATCTTGGACATAACTGCTATTTTCCTTCTTAATCCCTTCTGCCAGGGGTGTGACGTCTTGCCATTATAAAATTTTCAGTGTGAGCATTTACACTTCAAAAAAATCATCAAACACTACATATTAGAGGTTGATTGCTGTGGTGTTGATTTCTGTATGTAAGAAAGTGATGAAGAAAATGTTGAGAATGCAGATTTCACTTAAAAGTGTGTCTAGCTTCCTTTTTTTTTTTTTATTTGAGAGGGCAGATTGCTAAACATTTACCAGCACATGGCTGTCTTCTTCTCAGGTCTCCTCGTCCATCCCTCACATTTTTCCATTTTTGTTTCCCACCCCAGAAGCTCTAAAGAATTTTTTAAAATAACACTTTAAATGGGGCAACTGAGGTTTTAGCGTGATCCTTGCACACATATTAAAAAAAAAACAACTCTGGCCTTGGGTAACATTTCTGCTGTTATCACTATAACCACCCCTCCCCCAGATTTTATTTCTTAGTCCCTGATTGTGGCCAAACCCTTAACACCACCCTGATCTTTTCTGATTCTGATTTTCTGAATATAGGCACTCCTGAGCTGGAATAAACAAGTAAACACCATGGTAGCACTAAAAACCCAGAACAGAAGGTAGAAGGCCCGTTACTCTTCATTATTGGCCCGAAGGGATGGAATTTCAGTCTGGATGGGGGAAGTGATCATACTTCAACAAAGAAAGAGATGGAGAGCAGAAAAAGGCCCAGGCTACATCATCCCTCATGGTATTAGTTTCGCAGACTAAATAAAAACAAGATGCCTAGGTAGTTGTTAGGAGATGATCCTGACAGGTCATAAGGAACGCTTTCTTCCTTAGTTCTCCACAACCTTCCTGGATGATGGTACCCTCTCATAATCACCCCTTATTAGCCTTAAGCATTCACAGTTGTACATAGTATGGAAACTTATGAGGGAAACACTCAAAATAAAACAGGGTGAGAATAAAGAAAAGGGAAAAAAATGAAACAAGCCGTGGAACTGTGACCCAACATCTTTGGTCACAAAATAATAAAACCCATACAGAGGTACTTAGTCCATCATTTCTTAGTGGGGGAAATCAAGTCTCTGGGATTCCTGGTCAGGGGCTTCTCTTTTCCATTAGTTTTCATAACCCCTTATTTGGAACTAACCTAAGCACCACCATAGATCACTGGCCAGGACAGAGGTTACATCAGCCCTTGAAGCCACCGAGCTGCAGAGGCAGGGCAGGGAAAGGGAGAACAGTTTCAGGGCTCACCCCTGAAAGAACAGCAATTGTTCTGCATTCTCAGCACTACTCCTTGACTGTCCAGTGTTTCCAGATACAATGCACAATGCACTTTGGCAGGAAGGAAGACAGCATGAAAAACTATATTGAGCAGCATTTATAATGTAAGCAGCTTGTGAACTTCCTCTTTAAAAATACAATAAAAATCAGTACTCTACATGCTGCTTGCTAGTGCCCTGTATTACCTCTGCAATAACTTTTTTTAAAAAAGATGCACACATATACACATACAGATAAAACATCTGGATAATAGATTAAGGGACTTTTATTATCAAGTAAGAAAAGAGAAAAGATAGGGTTTCTGTACTCTTCTCCAGAATCTGGGACCCTTTTTTAGAAATTTTCTCTTTCCACTTTTATAGCATTACACAGGCTAAGGGTAAAATGTTCAAGTCCAGACCTCTGCCTCCTAGAATCACTTGATCTCTTTAAAACTCAGTTTAGATGCTACCTCCTATAGCTGGCCTTAGCATATCACCCAAGTGGCTAGTGCTCTCCCCTGAGATTATTCTGGAACTCCTATTTTCAGTAATTTTAATATCTTATTTTTCCCCAATTACATGTAAAAACAATTTTAAAATTCTTTTTTCAAACTGTGAGTTCCAAATGTGCATTTCCTTTGTATAAGAAGCAGTATAGCATAACAGAGAGGCGAATCTGCCTCTGGTACATAGTGGCTCTTTGAGCTGGGGGAAGTCACTTAACTGTCAATTCTCTAGGCAACTCCCCAAAATGTTAGGTCTTTTTTTAAGTCTTCAGCGTAGAGATTTCTGTCACCCAAGGAATTCCTGATATCAATGAAATTAGAAGTCCAGTCCATATTTCTATTTACTTTCTATTTATTTTGGTTTGTTTTATCTATGTATATGCTCTGCTCTCAACTTTAAACAGAAATTCTGAAAGGTTTAGATGGATTCCCTGAGGCTAATTTTAGGGGAGAACTTGGGGTCAGCCGTGTTCTAAAAGATTACTTGAGAGGAAAACTTCAGTGGAATCTTTTAAGTAGTCAAATATTGCCTGATTTTTATTTCCAGATGCAGGAAACTAGTCCACTTAGGATACAGTAAGTAATTAATAAATGCTTATTGAGTAAATGAATGCCCATGACACAGATTAAGCAATGAGTTGTTTAGAAAAGAGCGAATCACCTAAACCTTTTGGGACTAGCTGACCTCAAGTTCTCGAAGACTATGCCAGCCCTGCAGAAGCTCTGGAAAGTTCTGTATCTGGAAGGACTTCAAATATGGGCCTAGTGATGGTATGTACATTGATGGTCCATGTGAAAACTGGCCTAATCAATCAATTAACAAGCACGTTATTAAATACTACTCACTACATGCCATGTAAGCATGGTAAGTGCTTTTAGTACAAGAAAAAAAAGCACCTTCAAGGAGTCTATATTCTAATCAAGAGAAACATTCCTTAAAAAAGACAGTTACACAGTACAATGAATAGCAGACTGGACCTGGAGTCAGGAAGATGAGACATTTACTAGCTGGGTGACCTTAGACAAGTCTCTTACACTCCATCTGCCTCATTTTCCTCATCAGTAGGATGAGAATAATAGAATTTGTGTCCCAGAGCTGTTGAGAGATAAAATGAAATAATATTTTCAAAGTGCTTTTCAAACCTAAAGCATTATATAAACGTTCGCTATTATCACGCTAGCTATTACATAAACGAGTATACAGACAATAGGCAGGGTAGAAGGATGGTGACCTTAGTGTGGTGAGCACCCAGGGTAAAGGGGACAGGGGAGAATGAAAAGGCCTCTTGCCACAGGTAGCATCTGAGGTGAGGGTTGAAAGAAAACTGGGATTCTAGGGGACAGAGAAGAAGAGAATATTTCAATTATAGGGGACAGTCCATTCAAAGGGACTGAGAAGGCTGATGGAGCGTCACATGTGAGGAACCACCGTAGAATGCATAAAGGAGAATCAAGTATAAGAAGACTGGAAAGATGGGGGTGGGGGAAGGCTGTGAATAGCTTTAGATGCCAAACAAATTAGTTTTTATTTGATCTAAGAGGTAAGAAGAAGCCGCTGGAGTTCTTGAGTAGGGAGGCAACACGGTTAAATCTGCAGTTACGTCCAGAGAGTCTCATGTCCAAAAAAACTTGGCTTCAGAGTGATATAATATATTTCAGCTACAGCGATTTTCTTTTAAAATTTTTATTTATTTTATTCTGAACTTAAGAAACAAAACAAGCATTTCCATAACATAGCAGAATGATTGTATATGAAACTGCAAATCTGTTATGTGCAACTTGCTATTCCTTATAAGTATATAATAAAATTATCATGTAACTTTCTCTTTTTTCCCTTTTTTCTTCCTTCTCTCCCACCGTAGAGATGGCTACCATTAGATTCAAATACATATGTCTGTGTGTCTGTGTGTGTGTGCATAAAACCATCCTATACATCTATTTATCAGTTCTTTCTCTGGATGCAGATATGTCCTTTGTAGCTAACTTGGCTATTTATAATAGTCTAAATGATTTAGTGGCTACCAGAGCACCAAGAGGGATGATCTGCATTGGTAGAAGAACTGTCCAATAATGAAATCTCAGATTCTTGGAGTATTCAAGCATACTATCCCAAAGAAGATAAAACACCTCCCTTCCTTCTTTGTAGCAACTGGAATCAACAGGTAGGAACACTGAATTGAATGTGAGACTCAGTTGCTGTATTCTTTAGTTTTGCTGACTTATTTTCTACACACACACACACATACCCTTTTTTATTATTTTTTAAGGAAATGGCTTATTATATATTTAGAAATAAATATAAAATAAAAACAATTTTTAAAATCAATAAGAAGTTCATTTTCGTATTTTGAAAAATACATATACATTTAAAAAAAGAAAAATACATATACAATTACATATAGATACATCACCTGCTTTGAGCAAATCCAATATATGAAGATCACAAAGAATTAGAAAACCATAGGATCTTAGTACTAGAAGAGACTATAAGGTGAACTAGTAAAATTCTCTGATTTTAAAGATAAGGAAACTGAGACCAAGTTACTTACCCAAAGTCATGCAGGTGGTAAGAGACAGAGTCAAGATCTGAACCCAGGTCCTCCAACTCCAAATGCAGTCCTCTTTCCATTGCATCACAGGGCCTCCCAAATGACTGTTCACATTGCAAAAAGATGCCCAACTTTTCAAAAGGATTCACTGTCGTTCTCCTTAAAGAACAATCATGAAAATAGTGCTTTCAGGCTATCAAAGCCCTTTGCAAATATGATCTCATTTGATTCTCACAACAGCCCTCCCTGCAAGGTGGGTGGTAAACCTCCTTTACAGAGGAGGAAGCTGAGGTAAGTAAGGAGAAATGAAGTGAATTGCCCAGGGTTGTGCATGCCTAGCACTAGTAAGTAGGTGAGGTAGGATTTAAACTCAGTTCTTCCCAACTCCTGGTCCAGTACTCTATCCTCTATCTATTCTACCACCAGTGTATGTTTTACATAATTCCAATTTTCTTTTCTGGGTCTCAATTTCCTATTTTAAACCCAATTCACTATGGATCTCATTGATGGGACAAATTGAGGTACCTGCCCGAGCACCACTTACGGTTATTTTTTAGGCCCTCCTGGCTCAGAGTGAAGGTAAATAGTAATTTTTTCACTTTGGTCTAGCAAGCCTGAGGGTCTTCCCCTCCCAGTTTGACTTTTATTATTATTATTATTATTATTATTATTATTGTTGTTGTTGTTGTTGTTGTTGTTATTGTTATTGTTATTATTATTATTATTATTATTATTATTGAAGGGGCCATCCTTTGACTCACTTCTTCAATAGGCCTATTCAGTGAATGGACGTTGCCTCACTCAAAGTGGGAACTTGGACAGACCTTAGCTTAAAAGGGCCAAGCTCTCCCACTGCTTCTTGGGCTATCTCCAGTTGTCATGATCTAGGTCTGGTCACTGGACCCAAATGGCTCTGGAGCAGAAAGTGAGGCTGGCAAATTTTTACAACCCTGACTCATTTAAATCCAATTCAGTTTAAGTCATGTCATCGCCAACATGATGTCATGGTCTTCTTCCATTTGAAGGACAAACCACAACACTCTCTCTCTCTGTCACACAGACACAGACACACACAGACACACACATACAATGTCACCAGATTCTTCCCACCAGTCACTCCACAGAAGAGACTACACCTTCACTGCTCATTTATTTTAAGGCTTCTTAGTCAATCTCATTTATTGGCTTGGTGAACTAAAGGGAAATGGGAATTGTTTACTGAGAATAGCTTAGATCACAGTGACCTTATGCATGTCCTTCTCCCAAGGTTGGAAAAACACAAAACAAATAGTCTAAATTTCCAGTTTCTAGGACCATCAGACTAATGTTTTCTCCGTTGTCCATCCAGCGCAGAAGCTCCTGTATAAAGAGAACACAGAACTTTGCTTTTCTGGTTGGCCTCTTGACTTAAGGAGATTTTCCAAAATAAGGGAGTTCCTGTGAGCAGGTTCTTCCAGGCTGGGGAGATGGTATAAATTTCCCCTCCCCAAGAATAGTATTGTGTGATCATATACATTATAGAAACAATGTGCCTGAAGCATTAATGATTCAACAACGTGTTAAAATATCAGACTGTAGAAAAGAGTGGACTCTCCAAGCACGCAAATCAAGGAATCTTGAGAATGTTTTGTTTTTCTCTAGTTTGGCCTAAAACAAGCATACTAAGTGTTAAAGGACATGGACATAAGTACCATCCGGTGGCTATATGGATTTGCTGTCTTTCACTGCTCCATAAATATTTTATTCCTCCCTCCTTCCCCACCCCCAAAAGTAGATAAATTCACTCAGAGATTAAAAATCTCTGTTGGTACCTATGTTAAATAAAACATGGGCAACTCATAAATCAGGTATTCACAACTCAGAGAATACCTATAATTACATTTTTAAATTGTGTTAGCAGCAGGTCAGGGGTAGCCACAGGGCTGGGTTAGCCAGGAGGTACTAGGACTGGGAACCTGGCCAGATAACCAGGGCAGAATGCACACAAGAGATCACAGCCAGGGGAGAGGTCATACAGAATGGAGTAGCCTGTAAGAGCTGAAAAGGATCTCTGAGGTCATTATTGCCATCACTAATGATAGGGCTTTCAATAATTAAGTAAAACTTTCCATCTTGCAAAGGGTTTCACATACAGAACCTTTATCACAACCCTGTGAGGTAGGACATTACGATTCTCATTTTATAAATGAAGAAACCAACATTCATAAAAGTTTGGTGTGATACAGTTTGCGTCATGGATGAACCCAGGTCTTCCTCAATCTATACATTAACTCACTGGTCCAATAGCCATTTCATACAGAAATGTGGTATAAAGCAGAGTCCAAAATTATGCCACCCCTCTTAAGTCTTAATATTGTATTTCAATCAATCAGATAGGCTCAAGTGATACAAGACCTTTGAATTTAAATAAAATTACCCAAGATGTGTTCAGATAGGCTGGGGTAACTTGGCCATGCCCCATGGATCACCCATAAATTACCAAGTGAGCTGAGAAAGGATAGGATTTGAGAAGTTGGAGCAAGTATGGCTTTCCCAGCACATCCCAAGGAGGAATCACCTGGGAAAGGAAGGGAAGAGAGGCCTCATCAGTGGAAATAAGTTGGGATAAGGATCATCAGAGTTTCAATAGACTGAAATGTTATGCAATTATTGAGAATACTAAGAATAAGTCCAGAGTCAATATTTAGGAGTTTCAAAGCAAAATGAGAGATGCTGGTAAGGTATGGGTACCCAGTCTGGATAAATGGGTCAGGTTCAGCATCTAAACATCCAAATAAGACAAAACCATATGCAGGTGTATGATCAGGCTGGGGAGGTCACCATCTAAAGACATTTAACTAGCTATGTGACTATGAGTAAGTGATTTACTTTTCTGAGACATAATTTCTTTATCAGCAAAATTAGGACGATAATACTGGAATTACTTGCCCCAGAGGACTGTTGTGAGGAAATTACTTTGCAAACTTTAAGAAGCCATATAAATGTTATGTTAGTATATAATATGTTACTATTGATAAATGTTAATAATTAAGTAATAAAATTAATGATTCATGTTAATAATAGACTTTGTTACTATTATTATAGTGACAATCCAGTCCAGTGTCATGCGCAGAGACACAGAGTATACAACCAAAAGTTATTGGCCCCATAGTCAGTATGGCCAGAAGGCATAGTCAGAATATATACATTAGAGTATAGAACAGGGAAAATAAAAGTTGTATTAGTCTAAACATTAAGGTCAAAACTAAGCAGAAAGATGAAGGCAGAAGTGTAATCCAAACATATGGCGAAGCTGGCAGCTGAGCTTCACGGAAAGACATGATCAGTCATAACTTAAGGCTGACCCAGGGTTACTGATATCTAGGGGTGTCCCTCTTTTTTTCAGTGGTTCTGCACCATGGAATTCCAGCCCTACTACCACCCCAGGCTGCTATTCTCCCCACCCCCAACACCCATGCATATGCACTTGCTCTTGCAGTGAGCCTCACTCCTGAGGTCTGTTGATAGGACCACTACATGCCACAACCTGGAGAAGAGGGAGCAGACTGACATCGTTCTTCCCACTCACTCCCAAATGGCCCATCTCCTGCCAACTGGGACCTTTCTATTCCCAGACCCCTCCTAAAGGTTTGTAGGTCTAGGGAGTGTGCCTTGTGGCAAAACTGTCCCTGATTGGGGCAAACTGAACTTTGCGCCCTGTTCACAATTAAGGTCATGGTTAATAGATGGTTATGGCCATCTCTCAGCACTGGCATGTGATGGGATCATAAGGTAGTATCCCAAAGATTTCTGGTGCCATCGGTAAGTTTTTCCCTAGCCCTGCTCTACTCTATACTCCTCCCTCTCATATTGGACCCACCCAGGGCCATCCTTGGTGTGTCCCTGAGGTTGTCTCCCCATGACAGGGCCTTGGGTGCTGAAGAGGTCTCTCTTTTGAGGTCCCTCCCCAAGGCTTTGTCACAACCTAGAAGAGCAGCAGCCAAGGAAAGCCCATCCAGGACCTTCCCTCCCCTTCCCCAGGATGCTCACAATGACTTAGATTCAAATAGGCACTCAAGGGCCCAGAAGGAACAGGTCACAGATAATCCATTCTCTAGTTTCCACCAGGTCAGGTGCTCCTTCCTGGCTGAACACTGACCCTCCCTTCTATCCCTTTCCCCCAGTGGAGGTAAACTAGAATCCTTTACTACTACAATCTCCAGTCCTGAAACCCCCTTCTCAAAAGGTAGGAGAAATGACTGTTCACATTGCTTGGATCAACAGGAAGCTACCAACTATAATCCTTCCAATAAGGGTACAGCAATGTTTTATCATCTACCTTCTCACTAAGCCTTTCAGACTCCCAGGCATTGCACCCTATAAACACCTGGACTTTGTCTTCTGACCTACTGTTACATCTAAAGGATCATGGGGCCCTCCTAGGCAGCCTGCAGCTGAACTCTCCCATGTTTGTGGACTCCCTGAATTAGGATGTGAGCTCCTTAGGAACAAGGAGTATCTTGTTTTCTATTTCTGTCCCCAACACCTGGCATCTAGTAAGTGCTTAATAAGTGCTTTCCCATTCCATTAATCTCACCATTCCCATGCTTCCCCCAAGTCTTCAAAATGTTAACAATGGTTCTGGGAATGAGTAAGAGAAATCTAAGTGTAGGTCAGGGTTTAAGCTCTGTACGAGAGAAGAGGCTTGGTTTGAAGCTCTGACAGAGACACTAAAAACATTGTCTCAGGATACAACAAGCAATCAAATCCATACATCAGTACAATCAGGGCATGACTGGATAAAAAGCATCTGCTCTCTGCCCTTTTGTTAAGTGCCCTTCTTGGTGTGGGTGGATGAAGACTAGCAGGTGTGGACTGTTCTCCGAGTGAGGTTCTGCAGGCTGTGGTGATTGTAGCAAAGGGTTAAGATCTCTGGGGAGTCCTTACAAACTGAAGGGGTCTAAGATTAGAAGGAAAGAAGAAAACTGGGGGAAATTTTTTTTACAGCAAGTTTCTCTGATAAAGGCCACATTTCTCAAAAATATAGAGAACTGAGTCAAATTCATAAGAATATGAGTCATTCTCTAATTGACTAATGGTCAAAGGATATCAACAGACAATTTTCAGAAGTCAAAGCTAACTATAGTCATATGAAAACTTGCTCCAATCACTACTGATTAGAGGAAAACAAATTAAACCAATTCTGAGGTACCACCTTATACCTACCAGATTAGTCAATATGGCAAAAAAGGAAAATGACAGATGTTGTAAAGGATGTGGAAAAATTGGAACACTAATGCACTGTTGGTGGAGTTATGAACTGATCCAACCATTCTGGAGAACAATTTGGAACTGTGTCGAAAGGGCTGTAAAATTGAGCATATTTTTTGACCCAGCAATACCACTACTGGGTCTATATCCCAAAGAGATTTTTAAAAAGGAAAAAGGAAAGAAAAAGCACCTACATGTAAAAAAAATATGTATAGTAGTTCTTTTTGTGGTGGCAAAGAATTGGAAATTAAAGACATGCCCATCAATTGAGGAATCACTGGACAAGTTGTGGTATATGATTGTGAAAGAATACTGTTGTGTTATAAGAAATGACAAGCAGGTGGATTTCAGAAAACCTGGGAAGACTTACATGAACTGATGCAAAGTGAAGTGAGCAGAACCAGGAGACCACTATACAAAGTAACAGCAATATTGTATAATAATCGGCTGTGAATGACATAGTTATTCTCAACAATACAATGATTCAAAACAATTCCAAAGGACTCATGAAAAATGCTATCCTCCTCCAGAGAAAGAATGGACAGAGTCTGAATGCATACTGAAGCATACTTTAAAAAAAAAAAAACCTTTATTTTTATTGGGTTTGTTTTTTGTTTTGGGGGGTGGTTTTTGTTGTTTGGGTCTGTGTTTTCTTTCACAACATAGCTATTATGGAAATATATTTTGCATGACTACACATGTATAATCTATGTAATGCTATCTATACCAACCTATTTCAAGGCTATATCAAAGACAATTGCTTGCATTCTCAGGGGTGGGAGGAAAGAGGGAAGGAAGGAGAGAATTTGGAGCTCAAAATTTTAAAAAACAAAGTTAAAAATTGTTTTTGCATGAAATTGGAAAAAAATAAATGATCTTTTTCTAAACCTGAAGGGGCCTGAGATGAAATCTCTAAAACATTACCCAGAATTCAAAGGAATTTAAAGAAAAACAAAAAACACAACTCAACAATAACTGGTCTCTTCCTAATTTTAATATTTGAAGGATCTGTGATTTAAATAGATGTGAGCATCCTCAGTAGCTGTGGCTGAACACTTCAATTACTCTGAAGCCAATCTCTTAATGAGTCTCTCCTAATAGAGGTAGGCTGGTTATTGGCTCAATCAATCAACATTTATTAAGGACTACTTACCAGGCTACAAATAGGCAAAAAACAGTTCCTGCCCTGAAGGAACTGATAGTCTAATGGAGAAGACAACCGGCAAACAACTATGTTTGCTATATCCATGATAAATAAGAAATAATCAACTGAAGGAAGGCACTAGAATGAAGAGGAATTGGGAAAGGTTTGTAAAGGATGGGGTTTTGGTTGAGGATTTAGTTGAGTAAGTCAGTAGGTGGAGTTGAGGAAGGACAGTTTTCCAGGCACATTCCAGTCATGAGTGACTGCTAGAGAAAATGCCTAGAGCTGAGAGATGGAAAGTCTTGATTGTAAAGCCACCAGGAGGCCAGTGCCTCTGGAGCAAAGAGTACCTGTGAGGGAGTAAAGCATAAGAAGACTGAAAAGGTAGGAAAGGACAAAGTTATGAAGGATCATAGATTAAATCTGGGAGGGACCTTAGAAGTCATCAAGTCCAACCAAATTATTTTACAGATGAGGAAACTGAATTTCAGAGGAGGTGAAGTTACTTACCCAAAGTCATATGGTTCATAAGTGTCTAAGGTGGAATTCGAACCCAGGTGTTCTGGGCTAGGCCAATCCTCTAGTAGTTTAGGCTTAATATTGGGGCGCACACACACACACACACACACACACACACCCCTCTGTAGATAACTCAACAGTTAATAAAAAGGGAGAACTATATTCAAAACAAGGATAGGCATTGAGGACAATTCCAGTTAATTCAGCTGAACAAAGCTTCCTTGCATGAGTTAACCATTATTATCAACCAGCAAAGTTTCCTCAGGACTGCTTTGTACTTCTTGATCAAGAAGTGATGTCACCAGCCTGACTGAACCTTTGGTCTCCTGAACCAGTCTAGACTCAAGGATGGTCTTAATACCTTTTAAGGAAAAACTAAACTTTCACGGAAGGAGGAGCCAGGATATTGCTCCTGCCACATCAGGGCTCCCTGATTCCACATGTAGTGACTTACCCACAACACAGTGATGCCTCTCAGCTGTGATCCAGAGACATAGGCCTCCAATGGATTCACAATTGCCTTTCCAGCCTGGTAGGACCTTCCAGAGCCTGCATTACACCAGGAAAGTCTTCAAGACCTTCTAGATTCAAGTCTGTCAAGATGGGACATGGAGCATGATTTAAATGGAAGTTCTCATTCTAAATATAGAAAGAAATTCAACATCATTCAGGTAAACTAAATAAATAAAAACCATGTTGTATATGGGGGCCATTCAACTTCTTGTTTGGTGTTCAGTCTAGGTTTTTATTTTAGTTACATGTAGTAACACCTTAGTTATCTAGGGGATAATTACCCAGAAATCTTAAGTGTCTGGAACACAGTAAAAAACAAACAAACAAATCTCAGAAATAAGGAAAAAAAGGTCTTTGAATACTCTGAATTGATGTCACAAAATTTCAACCCAAATAAATCTCACACTTTCCCCCTAGGAGAGCTCCTCAAGCCTTAACTCAGAGCCTATATACTGTATGCATAATTCTAACAAGTTTCATCCTCTGGTTCCCAAGCCAACCCTAAATTCTAATCTAAGCAGCACATTAGAGGATATTGAGGATTGGGGGTAGAGCAAGAAGGGAGGGTACTCCTAATGGCGGGAGCCCTGACACTAGCAAAAACTGATAGCTGATAGCCTAAGAGCATGAAAGAACGAAAAAAGTCCCAAGCATTCCCAAGGCCTAGTATTCTGAGGTTATTTCATGTAGAGGCAAAGCTTCCACACTTCACTATATCCTGAGAGATTCCCTGTATGGTCATAGAGGGAAGTATTACAAGTAAAGCCAAGTATAAGAGCAGATGTTCATAATTGTGACCTTGAGTCATCAAATAAAATTGTGTTCAGTGCACACTGCTATTCACCCCAAATAGTTACCATTTTAAAAACTTTTGGTGCTTGTGGTTAGTTTCAGTTATCTGGAAAATTAAGTTATGTGACCTTGGGCAAATCATTTTAACCTCTCAGTGACCATAAATTACAAAGCAGATGTTGAGCAACATTGGCAGAAGGAGTGTCCTCATAGGGAGTTCTCTACACCCAGGGATGTACTGGAGGCAGCTCAAACTGGCTCAAAAACCTATTATTAAAATTTTAGACTGAGCATTTATACCTTGGATACCAGCAAATGCTACAAATCAGGGCTCAACTTGTTTTGTTTATTGTCTAGACTTAGGAAACTGGTGGAGAAAATTCTAAGAATGTAGATTAATCTTTAAAGTGTGCCTGGTTTACTTTTTTTTTTCCTGGCGAGCTGGTTGTTAAACATTTCACACTTCACCCCTGCCTACATTCATGACATCAGTATTCAAACCAAAGAAAAAATTAATTCATTTCATTCCCCAACAATGCTAGAAAAATGAGTGATAGCTGTAAAAACAGCTGTACTACTGATCAAGTCCACCAAAAAACTCCAGATCAGTCACCACTAAGGTGACTGAAATAACCACAACATAGCTCACCTTGTAAATATTTGGTTGCATGTTGTCACTCCCTTTAGATTGCAAGTTCCTTGAGGACAGGGACTGTCTTTCACCTCTCCTCGTATACACAGTGCTTAGCACAGTGCCTGGAACATAGTAGGCATTTAATAAATGTTTACTGATCAATTATAGAACAACATGGTGTCAGAAGAGAGCTACAAGGTTACTACAAGCTTGTATATGAATTGCTCATTTAATCAAAAAACATTTATTTAGGGGTGGCTAGGTGGCACAGTGAATAGAGCACTGGCCCTGGAGTCAGGAGGACCTGAGTTCAAATCCAGCTTCAGACACTTAACACTTACTAGCCATGTGACCTTGGGCAAGTCACTTAACCCCAATTGCCCTGCCCTCCAAAAAGAAAAAAAAATCTTTTTATTTATTTATGTATTTATGTGCCAGGCATTGTGCTAGGCTGTGACAATACAAAAGGAGTTTTTCTAATAGGGAAAGAACATACACACAAATATTTACAATGCAGACTATACAGAGGACAAACAGGAAACAACAGAAGGAAGACCCTAGAATTAAGACAGGTTGGAGAAGGCTTCCTATAGGAGACAGGTTTTTAATTGGGATTTAAAGGAGTCAAGGAGATGAGTCTGGGAGCACATCTGATTAGATATATGACTAAGAGATCAATAAAGATCCTAGTTGGAATTTTAAAT
>CM053594.1:133193353-133261822 GCA_028646575.1 Pseudocheirus occidentalis | reverse complement strand
CAGACTCATCTCCTTGACTCCTTTAAATCCCAATTAAAAACCTGTCTCCTATAGGAAGCCTTCTCCAACCTGTCTTAATTCTAGGGTCTTCCTTCTGTTGTTTCCTGTTTGTCCTCTGTATAGTCTGCATTGTAAACATTTGTGTGTATGTTCTTTCCCCTATTAGAAAAGCTCCTTGAGGGCAGGGGTGGTCTTTTGCCTCCTTTTGTATTGTCACAGCCTAGCACAGTGCCTGGCACATAAACACATAAATAAACAAACAAACAAACAAACAAACGAATGAATGAATAAATAATTTTTTTTCTTTTTGGTGGGCAGGGCAATTGGGGTTAAGTGACTTGCCGAAGGTCACACGGCTAGGAAGTGTTAAGTGTCTGAGACCGGATTTGAACTCAGGTCCTCCTGACTCCAGGGCCAGTGCTCTATTCACTGCGCCACTTAGCCACCCCTAAATAATTGTTTTTTGACTAAATGAGCAATTCATATACAAGCTTGTAGTAACCTTGTAGCTCTCTTCTAGCACCATATTGTTCTATAATTGATAGGTAAACTAATTCCCTTTTATTAAGGGGATTTATTCTATGAAGTTTAGATCCAGTCAAAGGGCTGCACTTGAGGACCTAGAAGGTCACATGTAGCCTTGAAGCCACAGTATCACCATGGGCTGCACTTGAGGACCTAGAGGTCACAGGCTCACCACCCCTGTCCAGCCCAAAGTATTAACTACAACTAGCCTAGCTATCCCTAAAATAAGCCATAAATTCCCACCTCTACACCTTTATCTTTGCTGTGTGATACTCTTAGAAAGACTTTCCCTTTCTCCTCCATCTATCCAATTCCTATCTAACATTCTGAGTCTAGCTCAAGGCCAGACAGCTAAGAGGAGCAGAAGCATACAGAGAGAGATACAATCCAATTGTACAAATCAGGGTGTTTCATGCAGACACCCAGGTCAAGAAGAAAAATGCAAGTAAAATCATGCTCTGAGTACTAAAGTAAGTGGGGTAGGGAAATGAGGAGCAGGGAGTTGGGTAAGGGTCAGTGCAAATAATCAGTGGTTGCCTTTTGCCCTGGGGCCCTGTTCATGCTTTTATTGCTAAATAACATCTCTCTTATGAAAGTAATCTAGTCTAGTTAACAGGCATTCTGACTTGTAAGTGGGGAAAATAGTTTTCAGAATCATCCCTCATGAAATAACATGCTTAAGATGCTTTTAGTAAATATAGCAGCAAAAACAGGAAATAGGGCAATGTTAAAGGAAGCCTCTTTCCCCTAGGAGTCAGCTTCCATCTGTCATGTTCCACTGCCCACACTGCCGCTAGGCACATGTATGTCCTGCTATAAATAAGGCACTCTGCCAGGAAGCTCCAGCCAGAACAGAAGCCAGCAGTCCGCTTGAAAGGTATTAGGCAGAGTAGCACATTACAAAATTCAGAACCTTTATTTTCTGTGGACTCTACTTGTTTGCCTCTAGTCAATCTGGGATATTGTTATAGATTCTACAACCAAGTCTGTGTACTATCATTTTTCTTTGATGGTTAAGCTAGTATTCCCCTCTCTTAGCTCACCTTAATAGTGTCAGCAGCATGTCCCACTAGAGTTCCACTCCCAGAGATAGTCTCTGGGTCTTTAGCCTTGGGAGTAAAACAGCAAATACAGGGGGGAAGGTGAAGAACTTACCCAAAGATGACCCCACTAAGAGCATCCTCCTCACCACCTTCTTGGGTTGCAAAGCCAAAATGACCTACATCATTCTGGAAGTGAATAGGCTTGGCTCTAAGATGAACAAGAAGGAAGCAATCAAGGTGGTCACCTTTGTGGAGATACTCCCCACAGTCTTTGTAGGCATTAGGGGCTATAAAGCCTCATAAGCTTCGTATATAAGTTTCATAAACTCTTGTTAATGACTAAACTACAATGGCCAAGTGTAAAACCCCCAATGTCTCTATGATCTTGCTGAGCACATTAGTGATGAGTGTAGAAGGCAGTTCTTTAAGAATTTGCACAAATTGAAGATGAAGGCCTTCACTAATCCCTACAATAAGTAACAGGACAGTGATGACAAGAGGCAACCATACAAAGACTTCAACAACGTGAAGAAGTACTGCCAGGTTATCTGGGCCATTGCTCATACCCAGATATGCCTGCTCCATTTGAAGCAGAAGTGTCCCACCTGACAGAGATCCAGGTAAATGGCTACACAGTGTGGCTGAGCAACCGGACTGAGCCCAAGAGAAAATGGAGCAGTAGATGACTGTGTCCACTAGATTTAGACAGCATGAGATGATTGATGTCACTGGAGGGACCGAGGGCAAGGATTACAAAGACATCACCAGCTGCTAGCACACAAAGAAACTGCCCCAATAAAATCCACCAAGGCCAATGCAATGTGGCCTTTATCAGAGTTTTGCATCATACCCCTGAGGCATTGTCTATGGTCCATTTTGGGCAGAAGGACTACCACCACCATGCTGAGATCAATAAGAGGAGCAGATCAAGGATGGAAAACTGATTTTAAAAATGCATTTACCAATTATGATCTGTCTGAAAAAAAGTCAGCCCTTTGGGAAGGTTTGTCCACTGTGGTAATGTGACCAATAACTTTATCATGCTAAATTGTTCTATTATTGGGATCAAGAAGTAAATTCTCACCATACAAAAGTCTTTCTTGGTACAAAAGAAGCACTATACCTTGGCAAAGATTGACTTAAAATTTATTGAAACTACCTTCAAATTTGGCCATGGCCTCTTCTAGACTGTGGAGGAAAAAGAAAGCTTTTATGGGATCACTCAAGAAGGACCCCATTGCTAAAGAAGAGACAGCTTAATGTTTCTAAACTAACTTGGATCTGGTCAACTCTCAATAAAATTGAAATTATTTTGACAATAAAATAAAATAGTATTGTAATTTCTTACTGTTGGTATAGTGATAAAAATAACTCACACTTTTATCATATGTTAACACAATTGCTTCTATAAGGTAAGTAGTGTGAAGACTGTCGTCCCTACTTCACAGATGAAGAAACTGAGGCTCAACTTGCCTAGGCTCCCATAGTATCAAGGCTAGGCCTTGAATCAAGATCTCCTGACTCCAAATTCAGTGTTTTTCTGACTATGCAAAGATAAATATAAGAGCAATGCATTACACCAATATGAAAAGCTACGTGCTTTGACTAACCATCCCTGGAGTTAAAGGCTAAGCCTATATATAACCAGCTTATGAAGGGGAAAATCATCTTGTAAGTGAGCCAAACCCTGAAGAAGATAGGAAGATCCTCACTCCTTTTAGGAGAGGTAAGAGATGACAGATGCAGAATGTTATATACACTGCCAAAGGTGGCCAAAGTATTGGGTAGTTTTCCCTGTTTTTCTTTCTTACAAGAGAAAGCTTAATTGGCAGGGATGGAAGAGGAGGATACCCAGAAACGGGATGATGTAAAATACAAAGGGGACCAATAAAACTTACTTTTAAAAAAAATATAGCCAAGCAGCTGCCTTATCCAAGTCTTTCCTGTATGACCAGACCCCTTTCTCTGAACCTTTCCTACCCTTATAAAACCTACCTACCTTTCCTACCCTTATTTAGCTTGTGTTTTCTATATACATATATGTGTGTAGGAAGGCATATATGTGTGTGTATACATATTTTTTTTTCAAGATCCTTTCTGCCAGTTAATCTGACAAACTAATCCTTCAGTTTCGTTACCCCTCCTGCATAGAATCAAAAAATCTTAAAACAGTTATCTGGTTCAGTCTCTAACCAAAGCAAGAATCCCCTCTACAATATACCTGACAAGGGGCAGTCCAACCCCTGCTTAAATACCAACAACAATTGGGAACTCATTGCCTCCAAATTAATCAATTATCAAGTAGCTACTATGTACCAGCCTCAGTGCCTAGCACTGGCGAATACAAAGACAGAAGTGACATAGTCCCTGCCCTCAGAGAACTTATGTTCTATCAGAAAAAAACAACATACACATATCAGTAGACACAAAATCCTTCTGGGAATTACTTTCCTAATTCGTATTCATAACAGTGGAGTCAATTCTCACAGTAGTGACTACTACCCACAGGATGCAAGGTACTTTCTTGCATGAGTCTACATTTCTGAAAATAGAGCTCACAAGCCCCCATAGGCACATTTACATTTGACAGTCATCTAGTAGGTACAGTTAGCTCAAAGTAAAGGCATTTACTAAGATAGCAAACCATAAAACACTCACCCTATGAACTTGGGATAAACACAAATATATACAGCATCGGGTGGAAGAATGGGGACATAGATAAGAGTATAGTAGTAGTAGGGAGGCACACATGTAGAAAACACATGTGGCCTCCAGCATTGTAAGATCGATCCTAAGGTTCTTTCTTTTCCCCTGGTGTCCTCTTAGTGTTCACCAATTTCTGGGCAAGCCACTTAACTGGGCTCCCTTGACCTGCTCTTTTCCAATGCTTGACTCTCATTTGCCTCTGGACATTGTCTTGAATTCATAGTTGATGCTATTCTCTGCCTCCCAGGGGTCATATATTCCTTGGAGTATCTCTATTGATCCTCTTGAGCCTGCTCTCTCTGATGAGCACCAAATGGGTGACTTCAATGTAAGTGTTTGAGGCAAGATTTAAATTGAAATCTTTCATGGTAAACATGGTGAGAGGGGAGAGAAAGAAGGGGCAGAGAGGGAAATCCACTCTCCTTGCTACTTACTCTGCATTCTGGTAGAGGTTAAAAGCAAAAGAAGATCCTCTCTTCTTGAAAGCTAGAGTGCTAATTTGGTTGGATTGTAGAAGCTGTGAAGGGGAGTAAAATATAATAAGCTTGGAAAGGTAAGTCAGAGCCACATTTACAAATATCATTAAATGTCAAACAGAAGAGTTTATATTTAAATCTAGAGGTAATGGATAGCTAGCTAGGTGGTACAGTAGAGAGTGTGCTGACCTGGACACAGAAAGACCTGAATTTAAATCCTGTCTCAAACCGTGTGTGTGTGTGTGTGTGTGTGTGTGTGTGTGTGTGTGTGTGTGTGTGATCCTGGAAAATTCACTTATTCTCATAGCTTCAGTTTCTTCATCTATAAAATGGGAATAATAATAGCGCCTATCTCCCAGGGTGATAGGTGAAGATCAGATAAGATAATATGTAAATCATTTTGCGAACCTTAAAAAGCATTTTATAAATGCTAGCTTATTATTAATTATTATTATTATTAATAGGAAGACACTGGAGTTTTTTGAGTAGAGAAATGCATAGCCAGTAAGACCTGTGCTTGAAGGAAATCACTTGGGCAGCTGTATGGAGGATGGATTGAAGAGGGGAAAAGGAAAGGAAAGAGAAAGGGAAAGGGGAAGGGGAAAAGGCAAAGAGGAAAAGGAAGGGGAAAAGAAGAAAGGGGAAAGGGAAGGGGAAAAGAAAAAAGTGGAAAGGGGAAGGGGAAGGTCAGTTAGAAGGCAATTGCAATAGTCCAAGCAAAAGGTAATAAAGGCTTAAACTGGAATGGAGAAGAGAATGGTCAGATATGAGAGATATCACATAAGTAATATCAACAAGACTTGGCTATCAAGTACAGTCATTCCTTCCACAACACAGGGGTTAGGAGCACGGCATCTCCACAATCTGGAAAATCCATGTAAAATTTTTGACCCTACCTTCATACCGGAGAAGTCTGAATTATTATGGCATTAAAAGATAAAATATGTTGATATGATAAAATACCATACATATATTTCATGCATTTCTGAGTTTCTAAACTTTTCCTGTGTTGTCTACTAGCATGTTGTCTGTGACTTCAGCAAAACTCCCCAAAAATTCCCATTTAATTTCTTATGCTGACTTGCTATATATTGAAACCACAATGGGGAAAGCTATGTTGTGGAAAGGGTAACTATAGATATATGGGATGAGGGAGAATGAGGAGTTGAAGATGCCTCTGAGGTTCTAGACTTGGATAACTGGAAGGATGGCGGTACCCTTAACAGAATAAAAGAAATTCAGAAAAAGGGTAGGTTTGGAGGAGGGGGGGTAAGGTTAATTGTGTTTTGAACTTGCTATTAGGGAATCCAAGATGAATCTGAGATGTCTAAGGGACATTCCATTGGGTCTTAGGGTACACCCAAAGTTTAGGGCCATGCTATGCATCATGATAGAGCAAAAGTATCTGAGGAGAAATCAAACACATAAATGAACCAAGAGAGACAGCGTCCAAAGGCAGATGAAACCATTTTTGAGCTTCTAGCTTTTTCTTATGTTGAGTTAAAACCTGCCTTCCTATCATTTCTACCCACTGGTTCAATCCTACCTTTTATACTACATAAAATAGTCTGATTTTGCTTCTGTGTAAATTCTTTTGCTTCACTAACCCATAAAACAAAGAAAAATTATGTAATGTCTTTCTGGCCCCCTTTTGACAGAAGTAAAGTAACATACTGAAGAAGCAGTAGAGGTTTTTACTAAGAACAATAAGGTTTTTAGACTCTAAACATTCACATTACTAATGGTACTTTAAATATGAAGTCTTTCTCCCAAAAAGCCATCAGAGTTGGTATACCAAGCCAGGAACTGAACTGTATCAATATTGACATTCTTGCTATAAGTGAGACCATAAGAAGGTACAATGAAATTAAAGAAAGATAACTCCCTGGGTCTTCTTAGAAAAGTAAAGAAAGAGACATAATTGATTTCATTGTTCACTTTAGGCAAACAGAAACATTATTTCATGGGACACTTGGTCATCTTGACTTGTAGGGATCATGAAAAGGATAACCCAAAAGATCACAATAACAACAACTGCATTTTAGGCATCAGCAATGCTCAGAAGGACCATATATGGGATGGAGCGACTAGTTTTACCCCTTGAGAGCTGACTTTATCTGTAGCATCTGTAGCCTTTCAGCAACATAAAAACAATGAACCTTAGCACCTAGTTAGCTAGAATAATTAAAAATAGGAAGTTACCAGGTGGCCTGCTTCCTCCCTCTAGGGGCTACACCCCAGTAAGCTGTTCTCCAGCCAACCTTGCCCTTCTCCCCACAATCCCAGAAGCAGTCTGACATGTCTCAGTCTCTTCTCTCTTCCCAAATGAATTTGTCTAAAGAAATTATTTTGGACTCAAATCTCATGCCACTTGCCCCAGACACAAAAATTCCTAGTTATTGCTCTGATACTCAATCCTGTCAATGAAGGTGATGGAGTGGGGAAGGGAAAGAGAAGAGTACAATGAAAAATGCAGTTTAGGATTAAGAAATGATAGGTGCTGAATGCTCATAAAATACACAGAAGCATGATGCCTGTATGTTTTTCTTACATTCTAGCTGTATGACATACTGGCACCTCTGATACATATTATCCATGTGATCCTGGGCAAGTAAGTCATTAGACTCTATCTGGTCATTATCAGTGCTCTAGACAAATCTCTAAAACTATAATTTGCAAAGAAGGTAGCAATCTGCTTTAGTAGATGACATTTCTCATTTGGGAATTCCCTATGTCAATAAATCACGGGTCCAATCCAAATCTCAGTCTCTTATCATCACAACAATGAGTTCACTGAAAACTCTGGCTCTAGATACCCTTGTTATTTTTGCCAGGTTCAATACAGACAGTTTAGTTATTTGTTTATTTTTTAATCTAAAATTTTTAATGGAAGTCAGGGGATTTGCTATTACTAAATTTCAATTATATTTTTAAAATAATGATTATCAAAACTGTCTAGGACTGGATAAAAAAATTGAAAAATAGATGAGTAAAATAAGATAAGCAAAATCAAAAGCAAGAAATCCAAGAACATAAATGTCTGGAAAAGGTCATCTTCATTTCAAGAACTGGGAACCAATTTAGCAGAAAACAAGTTTATGTCAGTACTTTACACTATATATATCACATTAAATTCTAAATAGATAAAAAATCTAAACATAAAAAATTTTACCATAAGAAAGGAAGGAAAAAAGAAGTTTATGCCTTTCACTACTATGATTTGATAAGAATCCATAATTAGATAATGGTAAAGAAGAAATGATAAAGGATGAGATAGAGAAATTTAATTATATAAAATTAAAAGCCTTTTACACAAAATTAGTGCTGACGGAATCAGAAGAAAAATTTCAAAATGGGAAAAAAGTCTTTGCAATAAACATCATAAATATATTTTAAAATCTATAAAAGTAAACAATAGACAAATGGTCAAAGGATATAAACAATGACTTCACAAAAGAAATGTTAACTATCTTTTTTTTCTGTTTTTGGAGGGAGGACAGGGCAATTGGGGTTAAGTGATTTGCCCAAGGTCACACACCTAGTAAGTATTAAGTGTCTGAGGCCAGATTTGAACTCAGGTCCTCCTGACTCCAGGGCCAGTGTTCTATTCACTGTACTACCTAGCTACCCCAAACCATTCATTATCAATAACCCTATGAATTCTTTTCAAAATCCCTAATAATCATAGAAATTCAAATTAAAACAACTGTAATGTATCATCTTGTAAAGTCACGCACAAGCAACTTTCTAGAAGAATGCTACTATGAACAGCTTTCATTGTTCTGATTACATAGTATAGTGAACACTCTATTTATTCAATAACAAATCAGAGCAAAACATCCACAGAAAATTAAAATACAGCATTCACAACAACTTATCACTAAAACATCCACAGTGATCACAGAGTTTTGAACAAAGTACAATCATTTAGTCAATCAAACACTTAGCAACTCAGTCATTCAATCAACTTGATCATTCAATCATCCTTAAGGAGGCAAGTCTCCTTAAGGGTCACAAAATACAATAGTCAAAGTTTTCTACTCATGGGGCACACTAAGTTACAAATAAGTCACTATTCAGTCATCATTCACTATTAAATCATCAGAAAATACACAGGCCATCCACCCGTCGGTCACAAGTAAATCACAATCTTCTCAGTCAGTACTCAGTACCCAAATAAAGTCTTCTTTCACCTTGACTCTGGGTAGGCTCTCAGATTCCCTGGATCCCCTTCCATGGTCCCAGCTCCTGCCTGGATTCACCAAACTGTCACCTGGGTTCAAAGGCAGACAGCTCCCAGCTCCTTGTCCAGCTCTCCATGCAGTTCCTGTCCCACAATGAAGCTCACAGTGTCTAGTCCACTTTAAATCCTTCACAGTCTCTATTCTTGGGAAGTCAAGGCTTAACAAAGCCACAAGCAGTCAAAATACTGATACCACAGTCATGCTTCCTCAGTCTTATGCAGCTCCAATTGGCCCTTGGAAATCTTCAGCAGCTCCTCAGCAGCAACAGCAGGCCCTCTGAAGAAGTTCCTCCACCACAAGTTCCCAGGAAATTCTGACTTTTCCAGCTAGGGTTTCTCTTTATATACAGTATTGCTCCTCCCTATTCAGCCCCTTCCTGTCACATCAGCAACAGGGGTTCATACCTTCTCTTTCTTTAAATTGAGGCTTAATTTGACACTAGGTGCTAAGTACCTCTTAGCTTAGCAATACAAAGGGATCTTCAAATTGCATTACTATTACACATCTCATATTCATCAAATTGGAAAAAAAATAGGAAAGTTCAAAGGCTTTGGGTAGACAGGCATAATAATTACTGCTGATAGAGCTGGGGATTGGCCCCAATATTTTAGAGGGGAAAATGAAATTAAGAAAAGTTATTAACTTACTTATAATCTTTGACCCAGATAGCCTACTGGTAGGTAACATTTAGGAAGTCACAGATAACAAGAAAAGCCTGAGCTACAGAAAAACATTCACAGCAATATTATTTTTAATATCAAGCACCTGGTAACAAAATAGGGACCCAAGGATTAAAAAATGACCAAATGAATTATAGTTTATGAATGTAAGGAAACACTATTGTATTCTAATTTCAGAAAGTATGAGAAGACTTTTATAAAGTAGTAATGCATGTCCAACAGATAAATGTTCAAAGGATATGAACAGTATTCTTTTCAAATTTACAAAGTGAAGAAATTATTACAAAATTATTACAAAATCTAAGCAAAATCAACACAAATTAACAAAATTTGGGCCAAAGATAGTAAAAAAATGTTGATGCTAAATGATTAAAGTTAAAACATACTTCCTACTTAACCATTTATAATCAGTAAATAGCAAGATGGAAAGAAAAGTCCCATATTTGGAGTCAGAAGACCCGGATTTAAACCACAGCTCTGTGATTTCCTAGGCATATTACGTTGTACAAGTCTCTTAGCTTCCCTGGGACTCACTTCCTTATCTATAAAATAAGAAGGCTGGATTTCATGACTTCTGAGGTCCCTCCCAGTTCTAAATCTATGGTCATATGTACAACAGAAATAAAAAGTAATACACAACTATTAGTCATGACCATCCTGTTTGATAGTTATATTTTAGTGGAATGTACTTTGTAGGAATGTACTGTTTGAATGCTTATTGAATAGTCTCTGTTGTGTCAAATCAAAAAGTTTCAACAAAAGGTATTTTAAAAAAATACATAAGGGCAAGTGAAGCCTTTTGAGATCTCTAATCACACCACATCAACACCTGCCTACTTTACCTATGCACAAGACATGACCTGGCAAGTAGGTCAGGGTTTTGCTGTGGGAAAATGTTATTTCCAATTAATGGCTCTAAAATATGTTATTAATTTTTTAATTAATTCAAAAAGCTTAGAATGATTGATTTACCAGAATCCATTTATACACTTCAATATTTGTCTTTAATACTGACCTGGCTTTCACTGGACTTTGTATTCAGTGCTGTTGTTCACTCATTTTTCAGTCACGTCTGACTCTCCATAACTACATTCGGGGTTTTCTCAGCAAAGACACTGGAGTGGTTTGCCATTTCTTCTTCAGCTCATTTTACAGATGAGGAAACTGAGGCAAACAGGGTTATATGACTTAGGGTCACATAGATAGCAAGAGTCTGAGGTCAGATTTGAACTCAGGAAGATGAATCTTCCTGACTCCAGACCCATTGCTCTGTCCACTGTGCCACTGTTGATGTATTTATAACACACTGTAATCTTTGATGTTAAGAAAATATGCAAGCAGGATAGTCACAATTGACATTTCTTGGGTGATTTTGAAGAGGCAATCCTAGGAGTAATTAGATCTAAAAACATAATTCATAGTAATATTCACTCAACAATGAAACAATACACCACTAAAATAATCCATAGCACACTATTTCTAACTTTTCCAGGAGAAAACCTGGTATAGTGGCTGGAATACCGAGCTTAAGAGTCAGGAAAACATGGGTTCAAATATTTTTCTGAAAATTACTAGCTGTATAACACTGTTAAGTTACTTAACCCAAGAATAAAATTTCTCATCTGTAAAGTGGGGATAATAATATCTATCGTTATCTTATAAGCTATTGCATGCCTCAAACTAGATATTCTATGCAATCTGGAGGTAATCCTACATTCTTAAAGGCTAGACTATCTGATCACAACCTCTGAAAGATGCTACTATGCTAGAAACCATTAAATATAATCTTGGCAAGTAAATAGATGTGTGTATCCAAACTAAGTTTGGAAAGGTTCCCTACCAGACTGCGGATGACAAGTTGATAAATATTTAGCCATGGTACCTCATTAAACCCTGTTCTGAGAACTGTAGGGGATTTGGTTTGGATAAATGCAAAAGGTACCCAAACACAAATGACATCACAGATTCTTAAAGTCTAGAATTATTGCATGCTGCCTCAAAAGTGCTCTCTAAAATCTGTGAATTAATCAGCAAACAACAATTAAGCACCTGCTACGTACCCTCTGCTCCATCCTGTTGATACAAAGACAAAAATGATATAGTGTCTGCCCTTGAGGAGCTTATACTCTCACAAGTGGGTACCTATAGACAATAATATGTACATATATACATACATGCATATTATATTTATATTGTTCATACAAAAGAGATACAAGATAATTTTGGGGGAAAGCTTCTTCTAGAAAGAAGGTGGTGCCTGTGCAGATTCTTGAAAGCAGGGATTCATGAGGAAAAAATGTGGAGGAAGTTCCTTCTAGTGAGGCATAGAAGTGGGTGATGTAGTGTCATCTGTGAAGAAGAGTAATACAGCCATTGTGCCTGGACTAGTCTGTGCAGAAGGGAGGACTATATATTATAACTGGAAAGACAGGTTGAAGTCAGGTTGTGAAGGGTTTAAAATGCCAAACAAAGGAGTTTTTATTTGGCCCTACAGTCAAAAGGGAGCTACTGGAGTTTCCTAAGATAGTTACATGGTTAGACGTGTGCTTTATGACAAAAGACTACAGCAGTTAGGTGAAGGCTCGATTGGACTGGGGAAAGACCTGAGGCAATGAGACCAATTTCAATCCTGTGGAGAAAAGAGAATAGAGATTAGAGCAGCAAAAGAACTAGGAGAATGTGTATCCCAGAAACCAAGGGGGAAAAGGACATCAAGAAAGTGGTGGTAGTTGATTGAGAAGAGCAGAACCAGGAGGACTTTGTACACATTTATAGACACATTGTAGGTGTGACGACTAACCTTGATAGAAGGGGCTCCCCTCAGCAATGCAAGGTTGGCTATAAGACAACCCAAAAGACTCATGATGGAAAAGGATATCCACATCCAGAAAAAGAACAATAGAGTCTGAACGCAGATTGAAGCAAACTACTTGCTCTTTTGTTTGTTTGTTTGTTTTGTTCCTTCTTTCTCACGGTTCACTCCATTGGTTATAACCGTTCTTTACAACTTGACTAATGTTTAATGTGAAGGTATTTGGAGATCCTATGTTTGATTGCATGCAACCATGGGGAGGAGGGGAGGGGGAAATTAGAAACTCAAGGGATTGTAGAATGGAATATCATAAACTAAAAGCAAATAAATAAATTTAAATTTTTTTAAAGTGGTAGTAGTCAACAATGTCAAATTTAGCAGAAAGGTCAAGGAGAATGAGAAATGAAAAAAGGATCTTTGAATTTAGCAATAAGGAGATCACAGTGACTTTGGAAAGAGCAATTAAAGTGGAGCAAAGTAAATTACAAGGGACTTAAAAGTGAGTTGGAATAGTAAGGATGTGGAGAAAATGAATACAGGCTTTTCTTTCTTGACAATTAGAAATAAGGAGGAAGAGCAGTATAGGATAATAGGTTAGAGGAATGACAGGTTCAGGATATTATTTTTTTTTTAGGACAGATGAGAATTGAACAGGTCTGTAAGAAGAGAAGAAAAAGCTACTAAATGTGAAATAGAAAGTAGATGGCCAAGTGAACAAAGTCCCATAGTAGATAAGAGGATGGAATCAAGGGCACAGGTTGAATTCAGGGTTAGCTTTGACAAGGACAAAGACCTTATCCTCTGAAACAGGAGAGATGAGGAACTTCATGCATGAAGACAAAAAACTCTGAGATGCGGAGGAGGGGAACTGAGGGAAAGCATTACAGAGGGCCTCAATCTTTTTTTTTAACAAAGTTGGAGTCGAAATCCTTTGAAAAGAATGGAGAAAGTATGTAATACGGTTGTAGTAAATGTTGATCCAACCCTGTGATTTCTAGGTGTGGAACACTCCTGCTGTGGGTACTATCCCTATCAATAAAGAGTGACAACTCCCCTGTAGTATACAAAGCCTACAAATACTTTGCCTAGCTCACTGAGAAATTTAATGATTTGCCCACGGTCATAAAGCTGTATGTGTCAGAGACAAGGTTATGAATCCAGTAAGAATAACCCTCAAGCCACTATGCTCAGTGAAGGATATAGGGTCTCAAGAGCTGAATTAAAAGATCACAATGAAGCCCAGTTGAAAATAGAAAACATACATTTGTAGTAGACCCCATTAACAGTCTGGGTACTTTCTCCATCAGGACTCAAGGGGAAACAAAAAAGGTGATTAAGGTTCCTCAGGGCTGCCTGCAAATGCCAGAAAGATAAGATACAGAGTAGCTGGAAGAATGACAATGCATTGTCCAACCACTGAGTGGGGAAGGCACTGAAACTAAAACAAAGCAGGTAAGGGAAGAATCCAGTGGCTTCCAGTCTGTAGAAAGAGTAAGGAAGTAGAAGAGGGAAAAGGACATTAATGGTAACAATACAGACATTTTAAGTTATGTCATTGGAGCTATAACAGATACAGGCTTAAATGTTGTCTTCCCAGTGAGATTATGAACTCCCTGAGGCTGTATTGCCTCCCTTAGTTGGTAAGTAGTTATTAAGCTCCAACTGTGTGAGGAGCTGACAATCTAATGGAGGAGACAACAGGAAAACAACAATGTGCAAAAGTTACATACGGGATTAAAATAATCAACAGAGGGAAGGCAGCAGAGTTCACTGGGAAAGACTTCCTGTAGAAGGTGAGACCTGAAGGAAGACAGAGAAGCCAGGAGACAAAAATGAGAAGGGAGAGCATACTAGGCATGGGAGATAGGATGCGTAAATCTCTGGAGCCCCCAGATGGAGTGTCTTCATCAAAGAACAGCAGGGAGGTCAGTGTCACTAGATTGAGGAGTCCTGGGAGAGGTGGGATGGGGACGGGTGTGTGTGAGGAACAGTATAAAGTATAAGAAGACAAGAAAAGGTTGCGTGGGGAGAGGAGAGGAAAGAGGATTTTATATTCGATACTGGAGGGAACCACTGAAGTTTATTGAGTTGAGGGGGGGGAGGCGGGGCCGGGTATGATGACATCGTCAAACCTGTGTTTTAGGAAATTCTTCTGGCAGCTGAATGGAGGATGAGACTTGAAGTAGGGGAGTGACTTGAAGCAGGCAGACCCACCAGCAGGCTATTGAAACAGTCCAGATGTTGAAAAAGTAAAACCAACAGGTCCTGGCAACATACTGGATATGGGCAGTGAGAGATAGCAGAAAGTCCAGGATGGCACCCAGGGAACGAGGCAGATGATGCCGTCGACAGCAAAAAGGAAGTTTCGGTGGGGGATGGGGGTGGGGGTGGGATGAAAAGTGAGTTCAGTTTTGGACAGTTGAGTTCAAGATGTAATCTAGACAGTTCCTGGCATACAGGTACTTAATAAATGTTTATTGATTGACAAAAATTCAAATTTCCTCATCTGGAAGATAAGGTGGTTACATTAGATGGACTCTAAGGCCCTTTCTTGCTCTAAACCTATGATTGTCTAGTACATTTTCCCATGTTCTCCACATGTGTCATATTGGATAGAGAGCACAGTGGTGAGAGAACATGGATTCAGGTCCCACTTCTGATTAACTATGACCCAGGGCAAGCCATTTTATTTCCCCATGCTTCATTTTTCTCATTTGCAAAATAAAAAGGTCAGACTAGATTAGATAGCCTGTGAGATCCTTTCTAGATCTATGATAATATGTTCATCTTTCCTTATGGTACAATAATGTACCTTCATATGCCAGAATTCATTTAGCCATTTTCCAACTGATGGGCACTAACTTTGCTTCCAGGTTTCTGTTTCCGTTAAAAAAAAAAGTATGGTATGAATATTTAGATACATATAGGGTTTTTCTTTCTGTCTTTGACCTCCTTGGGGTATATGCCCAGTCAAAAAATATAAACAATTTAATTCTTTTTCTCAAATAATTTCGGAACAGTTAACCTGTCCACACATAGCTCCACCAACAGTGTATTAACATGCTCATCTTGCCATAGTCTCTCCAAACCTATTTATGTTTCTTAACATCTTTCAGGTGATCTTTTTAGAAGCCCACCGTGAATGGATAGCCTGGAATTTCCCTGACTTGGTGTCAGTTATTCCCCACACAATAAAAAATAGTTCTCTGTAGGAAAGTTGTTAGTGTTTGCGGCACTTTTAAGTAGCTCAGCAGAAGGTGCTCCTACCAAGGCTTTCCCCAGAAGGTTGCTTGGCAATTTAATACTGAAACCCCATAATTGACTATTTTGTACATTTGCCTAAAATTAGGCACAACAAACCCAAGGTTGGTTACTGACTGAGGTATCTCTCTTTGCCCAACAAGGGTTTCCATGGGGGTTCTACATATCTAAAAATGGAGAAAGCATTGAAACTTTAGATATCATCTGCTTTTCCTACTGTTTGCCATTTTCAACTCACAAGTAACTATATATGTATATATATATATATATGTATATATATATATATATATAGGTACTAATTGTAGAGAGAGTTCCCTCCAGTAATGAAATTACCAGTGTAATCCAAAATATAAAATGAGGAAAGTGAAGAGAGCCAAACCGGGAGAATATTGTACACAGCAATTGTAACACTGTACAATGATCAACCATGAATGATTTAGCTATTCTCAGCAATACAATGATGCAAGACAATGCCAGACAACTCATGATGAAAAATGCCCTCCACATCCAGAAAAAAGAACTAATGGAGTCTGAATGCAAATTAAAGTATACTAATTTTTACTTTCTGCATTTTTTATTCATGGTTCCAGATTTAAAAACCATCCAGAGGCAGCATTCATACTGACTATCTGGCCTTACTAGCTTACTAGTTAGGTGAACCTGGGCAAGTCACTTACTTAACCCTACTGGCCTCAATTTTCTCACCTGTAAAATGAGCTGCAGAAGGAAATGGCACATCACTTCAGCATCTTTGCTAATAAAACACCAAATAGGGTCACAAAGAGCCAGGCACGACTGAAATAACTGAACAAATACTATATATTATATGTGTGTATATGTATACATATATATATATATGTGTGTGTGTGTGTGTGTGTGTGTGTTTTATATATATGCATATATATGTGTGTATGTATATTAATATATACATATACATACATACATATATATGTATATATTTCAGGTACTAATTGTAGAGAGTTCCCTCCAGTAATGAAACTACCAGTGTAATCCAAAAAAAAAAAAAAGTGATCCAGGCGAGTCAAGAAACTGAGAATTAACCTGGGTCTGGGAGTCAAGAAGACTGTGTTCATTTCCTGCCCTTTATACATTAAGTGTGTGACCTTGGGCAAGTCTGCATAGAACGTCCAAGCACCCCTAGGTAACTATTTTTAAAACAGTATATTTCCCAGGTAACTCTTTAAAACCTTATAAATACTTTATAATTGGGAGCTTAATTATAAATTCATAATCTAAAAGTTGGATGTTTCCAAAGAGATTTAACTTCCCCCTCAAAAATAGAAATAATTACTACAGCATCTCTGAAAGGTCAGCAGTCATTCATTGCTTGAATATTTGTAGTGACAGGAAGCTCATTACTTTACAAAACCCTCATTCCACTGTTGGCCATCTCTAACGACAGCAAACTGTTTTGTTTTTTTGTGAGTTGAGTATGTTTAAGTAACTTCTGTCCAACAGTTTGAGTCCTGCCCACCTGGAACCACAAAGAATAAGTTCAATTCTTGTCCTACATGACAAACTTTCACTTTAGCTCTGCCCTCTCCCTCCCTCCCCCATATAAATTGGTTTTTGTCAAGTCTTGCCAATTTTACCTCAACATCTCATATATGCCCCCTCCTCTCTGTTCACACTAAAATCATCTTCACCTGAATCCATGCATATGAGACACTGCTCCTGTCAAACAAAATTATCGACTTGGTTCCTCAGCTTCTCATTTTTGAAAATCTTACCATAGGGTGAGGAGTAGCTTATTAACTTGTATCTGTTGTCAATTTTTACCTAGAAAATTGGCAAGCAGCCTACAAAGTCCACTCATATAACCTGCTTTAAGATTTAATATCTTAAAACTTCACTAACTCTTTGGGGACATCCTGTATGTAATATTCCCCTATTTTATATCTGCTCTCAATCCTTGTTCTGGCTATCAGCACATTGGATGACTCATCCTAACAGTCTTATTCCATGAGTACCTTGCCCTTCCTGGTCCAACAAACACTCCTACATGATTCCTACATAGAAACATTAATCCTCCCTATGGAGGAAAATAATTTAAAGGAATATAAATAATTACAAATTTCTGAAACACTATAGAAAAGTTCAGTCAAGCAACTGTGTGCTTAATTTACATAATAATGAATATTTACATATTTAGAACTACATAAGAGCCTTGAAAATAGCAATTCTGCTCCCACTCCTCCCTTCCCCATCATCAGGCAAACAAATCTTATAGAGATATTGATATGTCCATCACCTGACAACTGGGTCTGCAGGTGCTGGGATATCCACCTTCTTAGAAAAGACCCAGAAAAGAAAAGTTCTCAACACAAAAGTCCTCGGCACTATCAAATAGCTCGAAGCCAGACACAAGTTTTACTAAACGATGGGAATGACATTCAAGAAGAGGTGTGAGTTTGCCTGGCAGCCTAAAGACTATAGGGCTTTTCTATCTGACTAGCCACTAAAACCTCCTATATATGTTGTCTTTCCCACTAGAAAGTGGTCTCCTTGAGAGAAAGACTGTCTTTCTTTACTATTAACATTCTCCTATGTCTTAGTACATTGTTTTGCCCATACTAAGTGGTTAGTAATTTTTTTTGTTTTGTTCCCTGAACTGAACATAAAATTTAGAAAGAATAATTTTTGAACTAATTTTTTATTCATTTATTCAGCTAAGTGATCAAACTTTTTGGCCTCATAGAGACATAGTGACAGAGGCAGAGATAAATCCGAGTACATCCATTTCCTCATCTGTAAAATGGGGGCACTGGATTAGATAACCCCTAAATTCCTTTTCAGTTTGAAAATTTTAGTTACATACTAATCAGTGATCAAAGGCTAACCTACATTCAGGTCCCAACTCGAAATTCAGGGCTGTAATCACTAGGCTGTCTTATTTTTGTTTTTTAATATGAGGTTTTTTTTTTCCTCTTTATAAATTACCTTATGATTTAGACAACCAGATAAAAACCAGGAAGTTCCAAATTTAAAATCTGTCATGGGGTGGTAGTATACACTGTAGAAAGGAATGAAATCTAGTTGTTTCACCTTTGAGTTTCTACACTGGGTCACATTTACTCTAGTTAAATTAGTGATTAGTACTTGAACAAATATACCGGACACCTTCCAGTTCAATGATCTGTAGAACACGAATTACCAAACAGATGTTGGCATTCATACCTATGCAATAGTTAATCAACCACAGACATATAAGCTGCTGTTATAAAAGCAGGTAAGAGCTGTGATAACGTGGTCTCATTTCTTTTCTCAAGTTGCAACTAAGGTAGCAAAAAAAACAAAGAAAAGATGTTTGACTAAATTCGGATGAATCTATTTGCCTCAGCTAGTCAGCCCTAATCAATAAGAATTTATTACATGCCAAGCACTGTGCTAAGTGCTAGGGATACAGAGAAAGGCAAAAGACACAGTCCCTGTTTTTAGGAACCAATTCCCAGGATAATTAATTAATTGTTGTTCATCCTTTGTTTTTTGGAAGAGGACCAGTGTCATTATGGGGCGATGGTTTGACTTGCTTGTGAATTGGATTTAAGTGGGGCAGAGCTACACAAAGTCATCAGCCTCATTCTCTCCTCCTGAGTCATCAAAGTCCAGACAAAAGTCAAGGCGACTGGAGACAGCCCAGGACGTAGTGGATGACCTTGTGGTCTCAGATGTCTGACCAAGCATTAGATGTCCCACATCAGCTACCTCAGCTGCCTTCATGGCCATTGGAACAAATTGCTCTTATCTGCCACTCCGCCAAGAAAGGTCTTCACATACTTGGGGTAGACGTCCCCCTAATTCACCAACAAGTTTGAGACCCGTCAGTTACCCTCAATCAGGTTTAGCAGTTAGTTTTGCTTGGGTTTGGCTGCTACCCATGCTACAGCTTCTTGGCACCGCAGGTGAGATATAGCTGGCATTAGAGTACACCAAAGGCAGGTGAGCAGCCTTGGGAAGGACTCAGCAGGCCCTCACACCAGAGCTGCCAGTCCTCCCTGAACACCCCATACACCTAGCACTAATTAATAAATACTCACTGTCTATTATGTGCAAACTATTAAAAGTCACAAGAAGTAGTTCTCTAGACATGTACAAGAAAATAGAGCACATTGTCTTAATAATATCTCTCACCGTGCCAAGAAGGAATATTATATCACAGAATCCTAGAATGTGAGGCTTAGAAGACACAACAGAGATGATGTAGGATCATAGACCCAGGGAAGAAAAGGACTTTAGAAGTTATCTGGCCCAACCATTTATTCAAGGCAGCTGATGGTGCAGTAGATAGGAAGACCTGAGTTCACTTTGTCCTCTGCATGCCTAAATTTTTTTCTCAACTGTAAAACAGGGATCATAATAGCATCTACCTCACAGCATTCTTGTGAAGACTAAATAGGATATTTATAAAATGGGCTTAGCAGAGTGCTTAGTACATAGTAAGTGCCATATTAATATTATTCCTTCCAACAGCTGAAGAAACTGAGGCACAAGAAGGTTTAAGTGATCCGACCAAGTTCATACAGATAATCTAACCCTCACATTTTAGAGATAAAGAAAAGGAGTCTCAGAAACATGAAGTATATTACTCAAAGCTATCATATAATCAGGGTGAGAGTCTTGCTGGTAAGGCCTTCTCATCCCCATCCAAAGTATCTTCTGAATAACCTTCAGAAGTCAATTAAATTAAAACTTTTATATAAGAACCTATTAAAAAGAAACAAAAAACTGTTCCTGATATCAAGGAGCTTACTACATTCTATCCAGGAAGTGACCTAAGACCCCAGCTCCTAGAGAATGATCTCTCCCACCCAACACTCATCTCCAATCCCACCCTAGTTCTGGGCCTTACCTCTTCTCCCCTAGGTTATAGTGAAAACTTCTTAACTGGTGTTTGTATCTCCAGGCTATCCCACCTCCAATGTGTACGTCACACTCATGCACAAATTGTCTCAGTGTACTGGTTTGATCATTCATCTACTCAAAAAACTTCAGTGGTTCCCCATTACCTACTGAATAAAGCATACAGCTCTGCTATAGGATTCAAAGAGAAGGAAACCTCCAGGAATACCTCCTATGTATCCAAGGGACTTGGTCTAAGTATTTTCAGCTTCCCCTTCTAATACTGATTCAAGATGCTGCCATATTAACACCTACAATTCCTTCTTCTCCTGGGCTTATAGGGTTCTTCTCTCCAATGTTCTCCACTTGGACTCTCTGTTACTTCAGATTGCTACTTTCTCAGTCTCTCTCAGCTCTGAATTCTCTCAACTTTCTCCAGCCCTGGGTCTTTTAAAGATGAAGCCTAAAGCGGCAGGACTCTTAATGTGAAGACACCTTGTAAGGACACATTATCTGGCCAGAACAAAGATTTCCTCTCTTAACTTATTTAACTTTGACCCCTCCTCCTGGTCACACCCTCCTTATTATTATTATCTATAAGATGGGGAGTGGGGAGTTAAAAGAGACTGTCTAATACTTAATTAGATTATTTTCCCAGAGAATAGTTTGTTGGTGCAGGACTCTGAGAGAATGTGGTACAGGAAAATCACAGTTTGACAGAAGTTGGAAAAAAAAAAAGACAGCTTCAAAATTTGGCCCACTGCACAGACAGGGCAAATCAAACTAAGATTTCTAATGAGATGCTTTAGAGTCCAGTGGTTCTCAATCTATGGGTCACAACCCCTTTGGAGGTAGAACAGCCCTTTCAAAGGGGTCACCTAAGACACTCCTCCTCTATCTGTCTCCAGGTGGGTCCACCCACATGCAGATATGCCCACATACCAGTATAAAGGATCCAGGCATTAGGAAGGTTGAGAACCATTGCTTTAGACAATCAAGTGACAGTATAAGGGTACTAGACACTGAGAGAAGGAAGCACCAGACAGAATGAGAGGAGCCCAAAAGGGAAGTGGGCGATGACATCAATGAATTTTGCTTGCTGCACAATTTTCCCCCCTAGGGAAATGGCCTCCCTATGGTATATAGTATTTGGTATCTAAGAGTGGTACTTCAGAGATGTTCTGAAATAACAAGCTTAGACTTAACCAGTAAACCATTTCTTTCTTTCTTTTCTTTTTTTTCTTTTTTTTTTCTTTTGAGGGGGAAAGGCAGGGCAATTGGGGTTAAGTGACTTGCCAGAGGTCACAGAGCTAGTAACTATTAAGTGTCTGAGGCCACATTTGAACTCAGGTCCTCCAGACGCCAGGGCCAGTGCTCTATTCACTGCACCCCCTAACTGCCTCTAAACCATTTCCTAACAGCATCAAAATCACCTTTTAAATGTAATTTAAACAATAAACTTTTCAAGATACTATGTCATGGAGGAATATTTATACTTGTCCCCAAATGATGATCAATTACATACCTAAGCAAAAGCTTTAACTTTTCATATAAAATAATATGAACAAGATCATAGCATCACAGATTTAAAGCTGTAAGAGATCTTCAAGGTCTTTTGGTCCAACTCTGCCATCTTACAGATGAGGAAACTGAGGCTCAAAGAGGTTTAAGACTTGTCCAGGGTGACACAGGTAAATAGATAACACAGAGATTACTCAAAGGAAATGCCTTATGCAAATGTCACCTGCTCTTCCTGCCACATTCCATCCTACACTGTTTGCCAATAAGGAAGTTCCAAAGGCTTTTTGAAGCAAGATTTCCTATATCAAATGAGATCATTTTGATCAAGTGCTTTGTAACTCCTAAAACACTATATAAATGTTTGAAATTATTAAATTGCTATTTGGTGATAGCTATTATTGATACATGGGGTATATGGAGTGTTCAGGGAGGACAAGCTCCTGTGTTGTAAGGGCTTGCCAAGCCCTTTTTAGGGCTGTTCATCCACCTTTGACGTCCATCTAACTCTCACTGTTGGCTCCAAGAAGCTATAGCATGTGCAGCAGCCACACCTGGTAAAACCAATGGGCTAATTCAGGTTAAGGATAACCAACAGACCTCAAACCCAAAGGGGAGTAGGGAGAATGTCTATCCCAAGCATATCAAGATCTTCCCGGTGGAATGAGCAAATGAGAGCAATTTGTTCCAATGGCCATAAAGGTGGCTAAGGCAGGTGCTGTGGAGCGTTTAGTGCTTGGTTAGACATTGAAGATGCCAACGTCATCCACTACATCCTAGGTTATCACCAGTCATCCTGACTTTGGTCTTGCCACTGGACTTCAATGACTCAAGAAAAGAGAGGCTGACAAGTGTTGTACAATTTTGCCTCACTTAAATCCAATTCACTTGAAAGTGACATCACCCTGTGGTGTCACTGGTCCTCTTCAAAAACAAAAGATGAACAACAACATTAACAGCACACTCAACACTTAAATCTAATTCACGCACAAGTCAAAATATCACTCTGTGATGTCATTGGTCCTCTTCAAAAATGAAAGAACAATAACAATATATGTAAGGTGTGTGCTGCTCATTTATATGTATATCCATATGGGATACATGGATAATCTAAAAGAGTCAGGAACCATGTTTCTCTCTCTCTCTCTCTCTCTCTTTCTCTCTCTCTCTCTTTCAACAAATAGAGAATGTCCCTCCTTCCAAAGCTTTCTCACCTTCTACCCCTCACATGGCTCTGCAGTCATGTCATCATGCTCTCCACCAATAAGGAAAGTCTTGTGCAAATTGATCCTGTCTTGAAACCTAAGTTACATAAATGATATATACAGCAGTTATCCAGCTTCCTCTAGCTGTGACTTCTCTCCTTTGGCATGAAAATAAATAACAGATTTTGGGTTTTATGTCATACTTTGGCCTTCTACCTGGGTCATGGCTTGAGTGAACTCTTATTTAATACTACAGGATGACAGTGTTTCACTATATTTAGTATCCAACATGGATTGAGAAATCTGAGTTGTTCACCAGGTGGCATTCTACTAGAAACCCCAACCCAGTGGCTTGGTCAGTTTCTTTCAGCTCATGCACTAGATGGCATTCCTAAAAGTCTGTGGTATCCCTACTAGCCACATGAGAGTAATCAGCCTGAAAATGCCTACACTGCTCCTCCCACCACAAATCCATGCTTTGACAGCAGACTAAAACCATTCTATTAGAGGTAATAGAATATGACTCAAAATATGAAATCTCTTTTCTGTAAATTGACTATGAGACCTGACCCCCTTTGGGTTTCTCTCCCTCAATTCTCAGCCCCCTGAATTTGCAGGGCTCAGAAATTCAGCATTCTGTGACAACCTGGTTTATTGTGTATATTGTATCTAGAACAAAATGGACAGGAAATTATCAAGAAGTCCTACATGGAATTATTTACCTTCAGTTACCTCCTAAACCTCCTCCCAAGTGCACTCCCTGATCTTTGGGTTGTTGGTGGTCCTTCTTTCTCAAAGAGGACCATAGCATCAGGAAGATGATGCAATGAATTGCAAGTAAATTGGATTTAAGTGAGGGAGGACTGGTGCAAAATCACCAGCCTCACTCTCATCTCTACAGCCACCTGGATCCAGCAGCAAGATATAGATTGTGACAACTAGCAATGGCCCCTGGATGCTGTGGGAGACCTTGACCTTTTTAGTTAAGGTCTTTCCCAGAGCTCTGTTTGATTGAAGCAACACCCATTCAGTGATTAAGGCTCAGTAAAACATGAGGCAAAGAATGGCCTCTTTTATCTAGTTGTTGCTTTTTGTTTTGTTTTTTTTTTTATCCATCTGGGAGGGGGAGAGCCTCAGGATTTCTAGCAAAAACAGAAAAAAAAACAGTATTTACTTTCACTCTGAGCCATCCAGACTCAAACAATGATCAAGTGGGGCTTGAGCTGGGACCAATTATTTATCAATTAATGTGAGTCAGAATGATTTGGGTTTAAGGCATGGTCCTTAAAAAAGAAAAATAGCCTTTAAACCCCGAGATATATTGGGAGGTTTCAAGGATCAAAATTTACATTCCTGTTGGGCAAAGAACCTGCAGGTAAGGGTATGATACCCTATGTGGACAGAGTAAAAAGAAGGAAGGTAGGAAAGGAGGAAGGAAGGAGGGAGGGAGGAAGGAAGGAAGGAAGGAAGGAAGGAAGGAAGGAAGGAAGGAAGGAGGGAGTTGCATTGTGCAACTGGAACTGGCCATTTGGGTCCCCATTGGGGCAGCTCACAGATTGTTGTTTGTCCTTCATTCTTGAAGAAGACATCAAAAAGGTGATGCCATGACTTGCAAATGAATTAGATGTAGTTAGAGGAACTCCTAACCACATGCACCCATGATTCAGAAAAAAATAAATAACAGGGAGAGATGTCCATTCCTCATCTCAGGATTATGGACTAGAAACAGGGAAAGCAGGAAAGATGGAAGAAAACAATCTCTCCCAGATCAACAATACAATGGGATGGAATCCATAATTAGATTGTGAACTCCTTGAGGGCAGGAAAGGTTTTTTGCCTTTCTTGGAATCTCCTTCAGCATTTAACATAGTGGCACATGGTAGTTCCTCAATAAATGATTATTGAATGAATGATTGACAATAGCTGGCAATCTTAACAACACAGTTTTGTCTTTCATTACAACCTCTGGTTCTCCCACTCTCTGAGGGTGCTATAGCTTTAGGGCAGAGTTTATTATGCTCTCTGCATTTCCTCCTATGATCTCAATGACTACTAGGCTCACAACTCTGGCAACAGCAACCACTGCTGCCACAGTAGATGACCTTCCTTCTCTTGAAAGCTTGGAAGTCTGAGTCCAACATCATCATAAAGAAAACAAGGGGGCATTGAGGCGGCACAGTGAATAGAATACCAGCCCTGAAGTCAGAAAGACCTGAGTTCAAATCCAGCCTCAGACACTTAACATTTACTGGATGTGTGACCTTGGGCAAGTCACTTAACCCCAATTGCCCTGCCCTCTCCCCTCCAAAAAAAGAAAGAAAGATAGAAAACAAGAAGTAAATCCTGGACATAGCAGCATAGAGATAACATGCCTCTGTCACCTATTGTGAGATCCCTGCCCCAAAGTACATTTAGGGTCTGACATTTTGGCCCTGCCCCTCTCGGTAACAGAAAGGGATGAAATAGTCTCATTTGCAACGATGAGTCTCACAGCTGCTGTTCCATTTGTCTCCTTCTAGAGAAATGTTCTGTGTCTTTGTTTTTCTACAGAGATAAAAAGGACATGCAAAAGCTCTAGCGACCTATCTTCTCCCAGATGATGATTTTGCATTCCCTGGAGAAATGATTTGATATACATATGAACATTTACAACTGAACAGCATAAGCATCACCATTTAAAACACCTACATAACAGATAATCTTCCTATGGTTCCACTCATATGTGGAATGGTGAATGTTGCATGAAATAAACATAATATAATGCAATGCCGATTTAAAGACTACTTGTCTAAACTGGACATGTGCATACACAGTGATGGTGATGAATGAAATGGGGGGAGGGGCTGCGGGGAAGACATCAATGCATACCTAACAGGCAAATGTTGCAATAATACTTGCATATCATTAATTCATAAATAAATCAGTGAATCAGCATTTATTAAGTGCATACTATGTGCCAGGCTCTATACTAAGTTCTTTTTTTTCCTAAAGCGCTTTTTAATTTAATATAACTCAACACCAACTGCACTAGGACAAACTACAGAAAATGGTTGGCGCAGAGCATGTTGCACAAAATGACAGGAGCACTAAGGAAGGCACTAACAACAAATGGGCCCAGCCTCATACAGATGAAGACAAACTGTGGGCTTCTGGACAATAAGAGCATCAGATTGACCAATGCCATTGGGGAGGATCAGTTTGAGTAGCTCAAGAAGTAACTTGGCTTGGCCCCTGCACCTGCAGCTTTGCTTTCAAGTGAAGTAGGCTTTTCTTCCTCAGTCTCCTTATCTGACTTCTCATCCTCCTTTGTTGTGTAGTTTCCATCACTTTCTTTTGGTACCTAAATGGCCTTTTTTCCTGGAATAATAACAGGTTTCCTTTGTAACCATTTAAAGTAAGGTTTTGGGGGTGGCTAGGTGGCTGTGGCGCATAGAGCGCTGACCCTGGAGTCAGCAGGACCTGAATTCAAATCTGGCCTCACACACTTAACACTTTACTAGCTGTGTGACCTTGGGCAAGTCACTTAACCCCTGCCTTCTTCCCCCTCCAAAAAAAATAAATAAAGTAAGGCTTTGTCCTTTTACTTTCTTTTTGATGTTTATAGGTTGAGAAGTCTGGAAACTGCCACAGCTGTTGGTGATTCACTCTCCTAAAGTCTGCTCCCACCAGTCTGTGCTTCTGGGTAGAGCCACCTGCTATACAAAATTCTGGGGATACAAAAAGAGGCAAAAGATACTCTCTATGTTCAAGAAGTTCACAATTTAATGGAGGAGGCAACAAGCAAACAGATATGTAGAAACAAGCTTGGTTGTTCAGTCGTTTTTCAGTCATATCTGACTTCATGACCACATTTAGCATTTTCTTGGCAAAGATACCGGAGTGGTTTGCTGTTTCCTTCTCCAACTCATTTTACAGATGAGGAAACTGAGGCAGACAAGGTTAGGTGACTTGTCCAGGGTCATCCAGCTAGTAAGTGTCTGAGTCCAGATTTGAACACAGGAAGGTAAGTCTTTCTGATTCCAGGTCTGGCGTTCAATCCACTGAGCCACCTGGCTGCTCTTAAAACAAGCTATATATAGGATAAATAGGAAATAATTAAGAGAGGGAAGACACTAGAATTTAAAGAGGTTAGGAAAGGCTCTTCACAGAGGACTGGGTTTTAGTGCAGACTTTAAGGAAGCCAGGAGCCAGAGATAAGAAAGGAGAGTATTCCAGACACAGGGAACAGCCAGAGAAAATGCTTGGAGCCAAGAGACGGAATATCTTGTTTAAGAAACAACCAGGAGGACAGTATCACTGGATCAAAGAAGACATGGCAGAGAATCATATCTAATAAGACTGGAAAGGTAGGGGCTGGGAAGTAGTTTATGAAGGGCTTAGAATGCCAAACCAAGGATTTTGTATTTAATCCTGGAGGGGATAGGGAGCCACCAGAGTTTATTGAATAGGAGGGTGACATGGTCAGACCTGTACTTTCAGAAAATCACTTTGGTGGCTAAGTGGAAGATGGACTGGAATGGAGAAGAGACTTGAGGCAGCCGATTAGTAGGCTACTGTAGTAATCCATGCATGAAGTGATAAGGGTCTGCACCAGAGTGTTGGCAGTGTCTGATCCGAGGAGAGAAGGGAGCATATTTAAGAGATGTTGCAAAGGCAAAAATCAACAGGCAACAGTTTGGATATGGAGGATGGAAGACAGTAATCAGTCAAAGACGACACTTGGGTTGCCAGCATGGGAGACTGGGAAAATCGTGCTGATCTCCACAGTAATAGGGAGGGGAAAATATAAGAATTTCAATTTTGGACAGGGTCGTGTTTAGGATGTCTGTTGACTATCCGGTTGGAGATGACTGAAAGATAGTTGAAGATGTAAAACTGGAAATCACAAAGAAGTTAAGGCAGGACAGGCAGATTTGAGAATCATCAGCATAGAGACAATAATTAAACCCATGGAAACTGAAGAGATCACCAAGTATATAGTACAGAGGGAGAAAACAGGAAAGCCTAGGTCAGAGCCCTGGTGGGACACCCATGGTTAGAGGATAAATAACATCTAGGAAAGATGGGGAAAAAATCAATTGGGTTATGGATCAATAAAGTATACAAAGTATGGTACATTGTGTAACTGAATATTATTCCACTAGAAGAAATTATGGAAGGGATGATTAAAAAAACAATGTGGGAAGACTTGTATAAAATGATGCAAAACAAAAGATCCAGGAAAACCCTTTATACAGGAGCAACAATATTGTAACACACACACGCGCGCACATGCACACACACACACACAGAGAAAAGATTTAGGAACTCTGATCAATGTAATCAACAATTACGACTCCAGAGGATCCATTGATGATAAAATGTGCTTCTTCCTGACAAAACGGTGATGGACACAAGGTACAAAAGAGACATTCATTTTGGGCCATGACAAATGGTTTTGCTGTGTTTGATTATACCTATTATAAGTACTGTGGTTTTGGTTTGTTGGTTTTTGTTTGTTTGTTTGTTTAGGAAAGGTTAAATGGAGAGAAAGAAGGAGTTGGAGACATTTTTGCCAAAAAAAAAATAATAGAAGTATTTTTTAAATGTGTAGAAGAGAACAGAAGAAAGTTCAGAAGAAAACACAGATAAGCAGGATAGTTTTGAAAATAACATGTCAAACTTATTATATGCCTTAATAAATAAGCAATATGTAATAGATCAGTGATTTCGAATATGATTCTATTTTTATGTTCTACTTTGTGTATAGGAATGTTCTTTTTTTGGTGTGTTAAATTCAGAATTTAAAAAAATAATAAAAAGAAAATGTAAGTGACATAAAAATGAGAAAAAATTGTTAGAAAAAAACATAACTGAGAACTAATTGATGACAGTATAATTATAATGACCAATTTTGGCCCCAGTAAGGAGATAAGAAAATGCTTTTTTCTCTCTTCTTTAAAGAAGTTGGGGAGGACTACGAATGAAGTAGGGTAGATAGGTGATAGAATAAATGCAGCACCTGGCCCTGCAGTCATGAAGACCTGAGAAACCGTATGAAGAGGGAGCCTCCATGCACTTCTCCAATGTGGATGCTGAAACTCAGGATATCTTCCAGGGTTTCTCCATGACCTACTCAAAAGATGTCTTCTCTGCCTTAGGTCAGACCCCTGAGGAGGTAGCAGATGATTGGGGCATCCAACCCTCCATTCCACTGCTAGACCAAGTGTGAATGCACCACTGGCCACTCTGAAGCATGCAGACCCATCAGGCCAGCTGCCTCTCAGTGCTTTCCATCAACTCATCTGTCAGCATGATTGGCTCTTCCATGCCAGCCTCAGCCTTCTGAAGATGCTACAATGGAGGAAGCAGCTCAACCTGGGCCCTCTGCCTCAGCCTCCAGCCCTGCCCTGACTCTTAGTCCCTTGCTTTAACCCCCTCACAGTCCCACCTACCTTCTTCCAATAGTCCCAGGCACCTGAGACTGGCATCAATTACGGTATGTGGGGTAGAAAGAGGTTCTAAGGTCTTAAGACCTGCCCACCTTTTTCTCCTCTTCCTAGGTTGCTAGATGCCCTAGAGTCTTGGGAATTTTAAATATGCAGGGAAGATTGGCTGGTCCTACCCCCAATTCCTACTGCAGATGATGATGGCACATTTTCTTGGTCTCCTTTTCTGTTCTCCCCCACCCTTCACCCTACCCCCAAGTTCCTCCCAAAGGGCCAGGAGCTTGCCCTCAGACTTGTCCCAAATGACCCTAGACACTGGGACGTTACCAGCATGGAGGCAAGGACTTTCCTATAGGCACACAAGCACAAGCCTAGGTGGATGTAGGCCTCCTTTAGAGAGGCCTTCATTGCCTGGAGAGGCCCCGAGGGAAGAGAATACCTTCCCCCTTCTAATAGATATGCATGTCTGAAATTAAAAAAAAAAAAATAAGTCAGAGGAAGAAATGGCAAATCACTCCAGTATCTTTACCAAGAAAACTCCAGTCAGATGCAACTGAAAAACAACTCAATAAATGGAGCGAGAACATTATATATACTAGCAGACCCAGTTGTTTTGTTGGTTAGTTTTACTGAAATGTTTTCTCCCCCTTCTTTTCTTTTTATACCTGAGCTATAAGAAAAGGCTTTCTGGATAGGGGAAGGGAAATATATACATACATATATATATATATTTGAGACTATCTCCCGGATTTTCTTCAAGACTGAACTCAGACCCCACTCCTGCAGGAAGCTAGTCCCCATCCTCCAGACATTAGTCACCTTTTTGTCTGAGATTACCTTCTCTCTGTATACCTCTTGTATGTACCTACTTATTCTCACATTTGTCCACCCTATCAGAATGTGAGGTTCCAGAGGGCAAGGGCTGTTTTTGCCTTGCTTTGTGTCGCAGACACTTAGTGTATAACAAGCCCTGGTTGACTGATTGAATGAATAAAGACAATATTAAATACATATATATATATATATATGTATATACATATATATGTATATATATGTACATATATATGATTTTTTAAAAATATACATCACTGAGGGTATTTATGATGGGAAAAAAGCTGGTAACGTAGTGAAAATATGAGACCACAAATGGACAGCTGAAGGCTAAGTCAAAAGGACCAGGGAAATGCCTCTCGCATATTCAGTGGATCCTCAAGGATTTATGGAAACATGGATAACAATCACTGAAGATGAGAAGGTGTAGAACGTCTGTAATTCTCATCTGCTGTGAAAATCTGCCTCTAAAGCACCCATACTGATAAAATTACAGATTCATAGGGTGGAACCATCAAAGAGTGGAAAGCAGTTAGCTAGCAAAAATAATAGTTAGCATTTACCTAGTGCTTTAAGGTTTGCCAAGCACTTGACAAATTGCACTTTATTTGATCCTGAGAACAACCCTAGGAGGTAAATGCTATTATTATCTCTATTTTACAGATGAGGAAACTGAGGTTGAGAGAAGTTAAGTGGCTTGTCTGGGATTACACAGCCAAATAAGCAAGTGCAGTGGGGCAGAATCAAGGTCTTCCCGTCTCCAGGTGCAGTGCTCTACCTCCCCCCCCCTCCAAGTGCCACCAGGTTGCCTTCAATTAGCAAATAAATCTGTATTTTCTAAACTAGACTTGCTAAAAGTGAGGCAAACCTAAATAAAGTGGCTGGTGCCAAGAATCCTGAGCCCTGTCCCTTAAGCCACAGTAATTCCCTCCTAGGTCCTATCTATTGCTCACATTGCTTTTTCTTCCCTGTCCTTCATTCCTAGCAGTCCTCACTGAGGAAATGGGGGAAGAGGCATGAGAAAGGTAGGAGTTTTCAGCATTCACAAATCTGGGATCGCAGCCAGGTCCATCTCTTTCTCCCTTTATCTGGGCTGCTGTGGTAGCTGCAGTTGGGATCTACACAAATGAAAGTTAGGACCATGAAAAAAGTATGAAAGGAAAAAGTAACTTCTGAGAAAGCCACAGGGAATACAAGTTTCAGGCCTGCTGAGGGTGATATCTAGAGATCAGAGGGATTCTAATCTATCTGAACCTTCCTGGTAAGCAAACTAGTAAACTACAGGAAAGGGGAGGGAAAGAGGAAGGATAACTTGGTCTTTCTGAAGAGAAAAATTGTGTCCTTCTGAAGAAGAGAGACATGGTTCACTTTAGGGTCAGCACTATGAAAGGCAGGGACATCTACCATTCTCCAGAAACTTTAAAAAGGGAAAGATGGTGCTTCTACCTCCTGAGAGAGAACATGAGAGAGAACATAAATGGGAAAACAAAAAACAAGGCTTAGAGGTATTAGATGCTGTACAAAAACATGTGGCAACACCATAGCTTCTGTTTGGCACAGAAACAAACGTGATTATTGATGGATTAAGGCAGGATCTTGTGAATGGCAGGAGCCAGGCTCCACCCTGAGCGAAGCCTCCACATCTGTCCTTGAAGGAGGTCCTAATTTGCGTGGGCAGCTCCTCTGACTTAGTGCTGCTGATCTAATGCCAAAGGGCAGATCCCTGAGAAAGGAGACATCCATCCTAGCCAAGGCCTACAAGTGTAGGGCTTAAAAGTTGAGAAACCAGCCAGGAGGTGGGAAAAAAAAAAAGAAAAGAAAAAAAGAGGATACATTTAGGCCCCAGTGATTAGAAAGGCCTGAGAACCTTTTGTCTCAGCCTGATCTGATTGAAAAATGCTAAGTGATGCTCCAAAAAAGGGGTGCAGAGAGGGAGTAGAAAGATGGCCTGGCCAAAGTGCAATGCAATATGAAAAGTAACAACAAAAACAAGACTTTTAAGAGGCCGACAATTTTCAGAAGAATGTTTCAGGGATACTGAATTTTAATTTTTTGTAATTACAGGAACAGAGTGGGGAACAATGAATACATCATGGTACAGAAAAAAAAAGATGCTTAGATTGTCAAACATGAGTTTGACAATGAGTTCAAAATATGGCTCAGCCATTTACTACCTTGATCAAGAATCTCTCTGAGTCTCAGTTTTCTTGCCTATAAAAAAAGGCTTCAAAGATCCCTCCCAGTCCTAAATCTCTTCTCCTATAAACAACATCTAATATAAGTTTCCATCATACTCTGGAACACCCTGCTCCCCAAGTCACTTCTACAAGCTCCACAGAGGCCAAATCTTTATGATTTTGGCTTATTTTGTCTATGGAGCAGTATGGCACAAATGTATGTTGTTACATAAATAATAATGTATCTTTTTCACTTGCTTTCTCCCTCAAAATACAGTGCTGTTATAAACTTTTGGGGGGAGGGGTATTTGTAACTCAAAAATCCACAAATTGTGCTCCACCATCCCATACTATGCCTGTAACCCAACTTCTGGAAAGAGGAAGTAGTCTGACTAGGGGATGTTTTTCAAGGAGATGGAGAAAATCATCAGTGAGATCAGAGAAAGCAATATTCAGTTGGTTCCACTTTTCCCTATTGCCAATTTTTGTGGATTTGCTGTTCTCTACTAAACAGTATTAATAAGAGGAAACAAACATCTCCCATCCCCCAGAAGGAAGGATGATGGTACCTCATTAACTTTACCAGCCTCTCAATCCAGCAACACCATAATAAAAGGGTAATTGGTGGTAATGCCCAAGGGAAAAATAAGACAAAAAAAAAAACCTTAAAAAAATCAGAAAAGCTGAAACTTGGAGATATTAAGGACTATATATATTCTCTTTTTTGGTGAAAAAAATTTTTGATATTATAAAAATAAATTTTAACTTTCAATTTTTTTTTATTTTGAGTTTCAAATTCTCTCCTTCTTTGTCTCTCTTCCCCCCTCCCTTAGATAGCAAATAATTGGATCTAGATGAGACATGTGCAGGCATGCAAAACATATTTGTATTAACCTTGTTGCAAAAGAAAACACAAACAAAAAAATAAAGTTTAAAAAAAGTATGCTTCAATCTGCATTGAGATTCTATCAGTTCTTTCTCTGAAAGTGGATAGTATTTTTCATCTTAAGTCCTTCAGAATTGTCTTGAATCATTTTATTTCTGACAATAACTAAGCCATTCACAGTTGATGACTGTCCAATATTGCTGATTGCTGTTAATGCGCATAATATTCTCGCACTTCTGCTCACTTCACTTTGCATCAGTTCAGCTATACACACACACACACACACACACAAACACTTCTTTATTTATAGTATTTTATTTTTTCCTACTATATGTAAAGACAATTTTTAGTATTTTTTTAAATAAAATTTTGAGTTCCAAAATTTCTCTTTCTGAGGCAGCTAGGTGACGCAATGAATGGAGCACTGGCCCTGGAGTCAGGAGGATGTGAGGTCAAATCTGGCCTCAAATACTTAACACTTACTAGCCTTGTGAACTTGGGCAAGTCACTAAACCCTAACTGCCCTGCCTCCAAAAAGCAATAAAAAAAAAAAATTCTCTTTCCTTCCTTCCCCTTCTTTCTCCCTAAAACAGTAAACAATTTGATATAGGTTATATACATGCAATCGTGTAAAACCTATTTCCATATTGTTCTGAAAGAAGAAATACAACAAAAGGAAAAACATAAAAATAGTACTACAAATATATTCTTAAATAATGTTTAAACTTTTAAACTATATTGTCTTTTTAAAAAAAATTCTTAATATACTAAAATAGGTAAATGTAAATTATTGTCATGTCTAAGGAAGATTTTTGTGCAAACATTTGCTAATCCATCTCATTTTTATACACTGAGCCAATAAAAGTTTATTTAAGCAGCCGATTTTAAACACTCAAGGAAGTTTGTCCTCACACTGGTCACTCAGTCAATAAATATCTATCAAGCATCTACTCTGCTTCAGGCCCTGTGCTAAACCCTAGGGATTTTTTTAAAAAAGAAGGCAGGGGCAGATACGTGGCACAGCAAATAGAGCACTGGCCCTGGAATCAGGAGGACCAGAGTTCAAATCTAACCTCAGACACTTGACATACTAACTAGCTGTGTGACTTTGGGCAAGTCACTTAACCCCAACTGTCCTCCAAAAAAAAAGAGAGAGAGAAGAAGAAGGCAAAAGTCCCTGCACAGCTGGAGCTCACAGGAGACAATATGTAAATACTGGAAATGCAAAGATAGAAATGAAGGAGTCTCTGAGGTACAGAAGAGCCTTTTTGATTTGCTATGAAGTTGGAACAGGGGTACATTTTTTTAAAACCAACACCACTATTTAGCAAGGGTCAGTCTCTTGGCAAAGACTCTTTCCAAACTTTCTGGCATTGGGGAAGAAGGATATATCTGCTGAACAAATCTGGGTGGGAGAGAAGACTCATGCCTCTCATCCAGAGCCAAGAGTATGTGGCTCTGTTGTTGCTTCTGTTTCTGATGTGTTCATTCTTCCCTGCTTCTCATGAATAAAATTAGAGATAACTATGACTTAGTGAGCTTCAAAAGTTCAGGAATATAAGCTACCCACAGGTATGAAAATGGAGACTATGCTGGGTCTTGTGACCAGTCAGACGACCATCAATATTCAAAGTAATGATGTTCCAGACCCAGCCCAGTATGAATTCTGAACCCATTCTCCCCAGGGATGGAAATAGCATAAAGGAGAATATTGTCACTCCTCCCCTCAAACACACTCAGGTATTGGTAGGAAGAAGAGAAATTCTTGCTTTATCTGCAATGTAAATATCTCCTTCTAAAACCTAATCAGGGTTAACTGGATAAATGTTACTGGGCCCTTAACAGTGGAAGGAACATGTCAAAGTGGAGGCTCAAAGCAACAGAATTTGAGAAAAGTATCTCCAGTTTCTCAGGGGTATCCCTAGAATACTAGAAGGAAGATGCAATTGACCTTGATCCATCCCTACATAAGGATATGCAAATATATATATAAATATATATATATATATACATATATACAATAAATGTAGGGAAGCTGAGGGAATAAGGAAAGATTTGATGGAGAAAATGATTCTTGAGATAAGTCTTGAAGAAAACTAAAGATTCTAAAGTACAGAGGTGAGGAGAAAGTGCATGACAGGCATGAGAAACAGCCCGTGTAAGGGCATGAGAATGGAAGAGTAAATGTTGAGTATTTACACAGATAGTCTTATATCTTTTATAGCGATTTTTATATAATTATAATTTATAGCAATTTTCCCCTGCCACATCACACCTGGCAAAACATTTCTATCTACTTTATTTTTCTTGCCACTCTTCATGTTACTTACAATTTTAACTCTCCTGAGACTGTGGTATTCTATTTTTGTACTGGTTAGAAAAAAGAGAGCTCAATCAGTGGAAGAGACTATGTACATAGCATAGTACGAACACAGTAACACAGTATTTCATAAACCCAAAGACCCCAAAGACTAAAACTGCCACAAAAACTGAACAGCACTTTAACAAAAATTAGGTTTAGACCAACATTTCACACCACGCATTAAGATAAGCTCCAAATGGACATATAACTTTGAAATAAAGTCACATCATAAACAAACATATCTATGAATATGATAAGAGTTCATGACTGAACAAGTGGTAAGATCACACAAGACAAAAATGGACAATTTTTATTATATAAAATTAAAACTTTTTTTTGTACAAGTCTAATGCAGTAAAAAGGGAAGAGAAACACATCATTAAGAAAAAATATTTACAACTAGTATCTCTGATAAAGGTCTTATTTCCAAGATACATAAGGAATTGATTCAAATTTATATGACTAAGAACCATTACCCAAGAAACAAGTATATAACAGATAGTTTTCAAAAGAAGAAATCTAAGCTTTCAACAATCCTAAGGAAAAAAATGTTCTAAATTACTAATAATTAGAGAAATTCAAATTAAAGCAACTTTGAGGTTCTACCTCACACTCATCAGACTGGCAAAGACAACAAAAGAGTTGGTTGGAAAGGCTGTGGGAAAACAGGTACATTAATGCTGTTCTGGAAAGCAATTTGGAACCAAGCCCAGAAAGTTACCAAATTGTGCATCCCCTTTGACCAGTCTTACCACTACGAGGCATATGCCCCAATGAAATCAAACAAAGAAGAAAAGGATCTATGTATACGGAAATATTTATAGCAGTTCTTTCTGTGGTAGCCAAAAATGGGAAACCAAGGGACTGTTCTCTTATTTGGGCATGACTAAACAAATTGTGGGTATATTAGTATAATGGAATATTATTGTGCCATAAGAAAAGATGAAATGGCAGTTTCAAAGGAAACCAAAAAGACTTTTATGAACTGATGAAGGTGAGGTGAGTAGAATAGGAAAATATTTGATATGATGATAGCAGCATGAAAGTGTAAAACGCTACAGAAAGATTTTAGGATTCTGATCACCGTAACAATAAACCATGAAGACTCATCTCCACACTCACTCACCTCTGTGTCAAGTACTACGTAGATGTGTGTTAAGGAATTTGGTTTTTAGTTGTGTTTATTATTTTTAATTTCCTGGGGAGGAGGGAGAGAGTGAAAGAAAATGATTAATTTTTAAATGCTTATTATTTGACAAAAATAGAGAGAATGAGAGATAGAGGCACAGAGAGAAAGAGGGAGGGGGAGAGAGAGAGAGATGCACAAACTTGAGCTACTAAGTCAGCCACATAATGTGGACTGGGCAACATACATTTTTTTCATTCACTTGGTTTGTCTAGAGTTCATAATTAAATTCACAATTTTCACATAAAATGGATTTTACTGAAGAGTCTTCATAGTATCCCAGGGTTACCTGAAGTTAATACAATGATCACTCTAAATAGTAGCCTTTGAAAAAGAATTCTTTTGGAGCTCTGTTTAGGACACGACAATGGGAAACATCTTAGGTGAACATTGACCTACCTGATATCTTCGATAGAATCTTGTCAAAGGAACTCTTTAACAACTCACAAAGAAGAGATTTTTTTTTTATCTTGTCTTATGAGAATTATACATAGTCAGAAAGTAATTATTATGTGCCAGCTAATATGGTGCTAGGCAAAGTGGGAAAAGTGAAAAAACATTGTCCTGTTTTGAAGGAGTTCACAATCTGGATGAGAAGAGAAAAAATATGATTGTAAAACAATGAGGGAACGATCCAGGACAGAAATATAATTTCTAAGCTGTGTGTTAAAAAACAATAGGTATGGGGCAGCTAGGTGGCTCAGTGCAAATAGAGCACTGGCCCTGGAGTCAGGAGGACCTGAGTTCAAATGGGGTCTCAGACACTTAACACAAAAAACTAGCACATAGCTTAAAAGTTTAAACTTATTTAAGAATATATTTGTAGTACTATTTTTATGTTTTTCCTTTTGTTTTATTTCTTCTTTCAAAACAATATGGAAATAGGTTTTACACGATTGCATGTATATAACCTATATCAAAATTTAAAAAAAGACAATAGGTATATTATGAATTCCAAAGAAAGGATAGAAAGCTCAAAGCATTGGATTGATTCATTAAGGAATTCCAGTGTTTTCCAGGGCAGATTCAATTTCAAGAAAAGATTTTACAAAATGATTAACTTTTGTCAAGCAATGGGTCCTAATCCAGGGTTTGGAAAGTATGATTGTTGTAACTACTCTGAGAATGGAGACAACTCAATGTTACAAGAGTCCCTGCCAAACAATAAAGAAGAGGAGAGAAAAAAAAACGTTCAGCACTATAAAGGCTGGGGGAAAAACCCAAGAGACTCCACCTTCTTTTCCCCTTCTACAAAACTTCCTGTGTAAAATAAAGTTGGAAGGTGGTTATCATGTATCCTCCTCTAATCAAACTGGTGTATGAGGCAATTCTTTTTGAAAGACCTACTATGCAGATTTGTTATGAGATCGAATGAGAGAATGGATGTAAGTAACTCTGCAAACTCTTTGCTGCTATCATTCGGTCATGTCTGACTCTTCATGACCCCATAGACCATAGCACACCAGGCCCTTCTATCCTCCACTGTGTCTGGAAGTCTGTGCAAGCTCATATTCATTCTTTCCATGACACCATCCATCCATCCCATTCTCCACCACCCCCTTCTCCTTCTGCCTTCAATCTTTCCCAGCATCAGGGTCTTTTCCAATGAGTCCTGTCTTCTCATTCTGTGGCCAAAGTATTTAAGCCTCAGCCTCAGGATTCAACCTTCCAGTGAATAGCCTAAATTAATTTCTTTAAGTATTGACTGATTTGACCATTTTGCTGTCTAAGGGACTCTCAGAAGTCTTCTCCAGCACCACAATTTGAAAGTATTTATTCTCTGATGCTCAGCTTTCCTTATAGTCCAACTCTCACAGCCATACATTGCTCCTAGAAAAATTATACCTTAAAAGGGCTGTATAAGTGTCTTCTATTACTGTATTTATATTATTATAAACTGTCTTGGGCATTGTTTGAAATGATTTTAAGTAACTAGAAAAGTGCTGAGGAGTTTTTACTTCTAATCCTTTATTTTTCTATTTTCAATTTCTGTAGAAGCTTGAACTCTTCCCTGTTTAAAAAAAAAAATACTATAGAAAATTTTCCAGGGAAAAATTTCCCTTTGCAATTATTTGAAACACACACACATATGTACAACCACATTATAAAAAATAATGAAAAAACAGCAAGGGCATGGGTGGAGGAGATAACATAAAATGAATCAGCATGAACTGTCTCCTGGGTCATGGGTAGACAGACAGACAGACAGACAGACAGACAGACAGACAGAGAGAGATTTGAAGACCTAAAGGAGAAAAAATATGCAATTTGACTGGTTCATTAGCCCAAGGATTCCTAGGCCTAGTTTTGGGACATGCCAGAATATACAGGATAAATTTCAAAATAATAAAAATTCTCATACCAAATTAAATTATCATAATATTTTAAGAAATAAAAATATGTTCTATCAGCGTGCATTAGAAAAAGGGTTGGATTTGGGGTCAGAGTATCAGAATTCAAATCCCAACTCTGCCTCTTACTACCTGCGTGTCATCTTGAACAAAACCTTGGGCAAATCACTCACCCTCACTGGGCCTTAATTTCATCTGTAAAAATCAAGGGTAGGGGTAGCTAGGTACCACAGTGAATACAGCACTGGCCCTGGAGACAGGAGGACCTGAGTTCTAATTTGATCTCAGACACTTGACACACTCACTAGTTGTGTGAACTTGGGCAAGTCACTTAACTCCAATTGCCTTGCTTTCCCTCCTCCCTCCCCCCCCCCCCCAAAAATCAGGGGACTAGAGGAAATGATCTCTAAAGTTCCTTCCAGGTCTAAATCTATGGTTATAGGATTCCTTGGAGAAAAGGAACCATTAAAATCAAAGGAAAGGCAGTAAATATTCTATTAAAATTTTATAAAGCTTAACAAAGATTGCCTTAAGCTAACGTTGGCTCCTTTTATAGTCAAGAAGTCAAGTGAAGTCAACAAGCTTTTATTAAACCCCTACTATGTGCAAAGCAATGTGGTATACACACCCAGAGGATACAAAGTGTCTCTTGCCTTTAAGGAGTTCCTAATCTAACGAATGCTACCCAGTTATAAAAACAGAATCTCCCCCATACAACTTACCACAACTACAGGATATTGCAAGAGGTTACTGACATTGAGAAAAGACCCCAAAATGCAATAACAATAATAATAGGGATAGAGACTGGACCTGTGATTTCATCAGTAAATAAACTCTCTCTGCCAATGTAGATCAGCCCTTTCTCTCCCTGTTACAGTCTCAGAGCGTTCCCTAAGGCAGTGGTAGGGCCCTTCAGTTTAAAAAAAACTTTGTCGAAATCTTTGTAGTCAAATCCTCTTAAATTATTATTTTAAATGCCTATTAACAAATAACAGATGGTTCATTTTTTTTAAAAGCCATGGGGTGTTTCAGGTCTCCCTGCAGTATAGTTTGAGAAACTCGGATTTAAGGGTAAGAAGTGAAGAGACTTAGCCAAGAGTCTGTATCAGAAGCACTGAAAGAAACCCTGGTCTTCCTGCCTCCCATGTCAGGCTGCTAATGTTCCTATTAACTCTTAACGTTCACAAAGTTCTTTATGCATATTCTCTCATAAAAGCACAATTTGTGATAACAAAAAAGATAGAAATAAAACAAACCATGAGGTGTAGATGTAATAGGTAAGAAATGAAAATGAAATCCTCAGAGAAAGATGGGAAAATGTATATGGTGAGAAAGCAGGCAAAAGAATAATTCGTCAGAAGAGAATAAACATTTATATGCTGTTGTTGTCGTTGAGTCATTTTTTCAGTGGCGTCCAGGTCTTTATGATACCCTTTAGGGTTTTCCTGGCAAAGATACTGGAGTGGTTTGCTATTTCCTTCTCTAGTTTGTTTTATAGATAAGGAAACTGAGGCACACAGGAGTAAATGACTTGCCCAGGGTCACGCAACTATTAAGTGTCTGAGGCTGGATTTGAACTCAGGAAAATGAGTCAACCTTACCCCAGGGCCAGTGCTCTACTCACTGCATCAAACATTTACATAGTGCCTACTATGTGCCAGTAACTAAGCTCTTTACAAATATTCAATTTTCACGACAACCCTGCAATACAGGTGCTGCTATTATCCCCACTTTACAGATGAGGAAACTTAGGCAAACAGTGGTTAAGTGAATTGCCCAGAGTCACAGAGGTGATAAGTTTCTCAGTCTAGATTTTCACTCAGGTTTTCCAACTCCAAGCCCAGACAGAGCTTTATCCTCTGACCATCTAGCTGCCTCTGACCAGTCAGTCAACAAATATTTATTAATCACTTACTATATGCTAGGCACTGTGATTTCTGAAACAATACTCTTTGCATGGTCAGAGGTAATTTCTAACTAGATAGAGACCAGAACACAGATCTTTTTCATTTTAATGAGCACTGTCACCTCTCAAAATAGTCCCAAACAATCTTGAACTATCTGCATAAAGGGTCTGCTGATACATAGTCAGCAAATGGGAGAAAATAACAGGGCACACTTTAAAAAATTTTTTTTAATTTATTTCATTAAATTTTTCTCAGTTATGTGTTAAAATTTTTTAATTGACTTTTTTATTAAAGTTAATAAAGTTAATTACAAAATTAATCATTTTTTAAAATGTTGAGTCATGACACATTGAAGTTTAAGATTAAACATGAAGTTTAATCTGCATTATTAACATTTTCTCCTTCACTTTCTTAAGTCTAGACAATCAATAAAACGATCGATCAACCCCAATTTGTACTTTGCTAATTTCTGAGGTGGAAATGCTCACATTGAAAATTTAACATTCAGGGCCTTTAGGTGGTGCAGCAAATAGAGCGCCAGCCCTGGAGAGGACCTGATTTCAAATCTAGCTTCAGATACTTAACACTTAGTAGCCCTATGACCTTGAGCAATTCACTTAACCCCAATAGGCCTGCCTTCCCCTCTCCAAAAAGGAAGGAAGGAAGGAAGGAAGGAAGGAAGGAAAAAAGAAAATTGAACAATCAATTATACTATCCATAATGAGCTTTCCATGTCATAGAGTAAAACATCACAGCTGGATTTATGACTCCAAGTCCAGAATACTCCAGGTTCACTATATCATGTTGCTGAAGGGTGCAGAGAAATAAAAATGACAGATTTCTTAAAAGTGACATAATTTGACCTGAGAAAGAGAGGGAAAGAGTAAAACAATAGCTTACTAAGATTTGCAAAGTACTTTTAGATATCTCAGTAGGCCCTTACAAAGGGCAGGTTTCTCCTACTTTACTGGTGGAGAAACTGAGGCTGAAAGAGGTTGTTCAAGGTCAGCAATATCTAGTAAGCATCTGAGGTAGGATTTGAACTTGGTACCCCATCTCTCTATTATGCCATTTATCAGTCTCTAAGAGCAAAATAGCCTGCAACAATGAGGACAGATTACAGATATCTGATAGAACAGCTGGTCTCTAGGTTCATTACAGATCTAATATTCTATGTAGAGTGAAAGAACTGGGAAATGCATCCGCAGCTAACAAGGAGTAATGATGATCCCATTACAGTTTTTCAATATGCAAACGACAACATACAAAAAAAGCTACATACAGAATGCATTCTAAATAATCAACAGAAAGAAGGTTCTAGAATGAAAGGGGGACTGGAAAAGGCTTTCTGTAGAAGGTGTGATTTTGGTTGGGATTTAAAGGAAGCCAAGTAGTCAGACTGGATGAGGAAGAGCATTCAAGGCATGAGAGACAACCTTTAAAAAGGACCAGAGCAGAGAGATAGAGTGCCCTGTTTAAGGAATAGCTTTGGAGCCAGTGACACAGGGTTGAAGAGTAAATAGAGAGGTATAAGATATAAGAAGACTGGAACAGTGTTATTCCACTGCCCTCAAGGCAGGAGAGCAGGCTTAAGGCTTGATAGAATGGCATTTCTCCTCTTCCCTGGGAGGGAGGAGTCTAGTGTTTGATGGAATAGTATTTTTTTCTCTTCTAGGAGAAAGCAAGAGATCAGACAAGAGATCTAACCTATGGAACGGTATCCTCTCTTCCTATCCCCAAAGACAGGAAACTGGTGGATGACAGAATGGCATTTCTCTTCCTTCTGAGGTAGACTGAAGGCCAGGCAGGAGACCCAAAACAATGGAAAGGCAGTTCTTTTCCCATTGGGGAGGCTGGAGATCAGGCAAGAAATCCTGGATAATGGGATAATGTATTCCTCCTCACCACAAAGGCAGGAGACTGGCTTGAGATGGAATGGCATTCCTCCTCTTCCCATGAAAGTCTGGAGAACAGACCACTATGTCAGGATCCTCTTTTTTAAGGCAACTTACTGGCTTACACAAAAAGTCATTACCAAGTTACTTCTAAGAGAAGTTCTAGGAAAGTTGCTAAGAATTTATCCTAAGAACCACAATAAATTCCCCATACTGAGGAGATCAGTATTTATTGGGTACCCATTTGGTACACAGCATTGTGCCACAGGGAAACAGAAAATAAAGCTACTACCAGGGCCTCTTCCTTAAGTAGCTCATAATTTAGAGGGAGAAATAGAAACTCATGGAAAAAAAGGCATAAAAATGCCTATCAAGAAAATGCATAAAGAAAATGGAAACTAATAGTATTGTGATTGAAATAGCTCACATTTTTACATTGTGTGAAAGGGTTTTCCTTTCTACAGTTCTGTGAGTTAGGTAGTACGAGTATTATTATCCCCATCTTAGAAAAGAGCAAACTGAGACTTGGAGAGATTGACTTGCCCAACACCACACCGCTAGTAAACATCACAGCTGGATTTATGACTCCAAGTCCAGAATACTCCAGGTTCACTATATCATGTTGCTGAAGGGTGCAGAGAAATAAAAATGACAGATTTCTTAAAAGTGACATAATTTGACCTGAGAAAGAGAGGGAAAGAAGAAAAGGAGACAGGGTAAGGGGATAAAGGAAAGTTAATGTCTGCCTATATTCAAGACAGTAGAAATGATGTTGTACATGGCAGAAATTACAGCCAGAGATTCCAAGTCATACAATTATGAAAAATAGTATGAGTATGCATTGTCAATATAGTAGAGATTGTCCCTTTCCTGAAATAATACATTATAGTAATAGTGCCTCTCTGATGCCAACTATTTCAAAGCACCATATAAACATTAATTAAATGTTGCAAGACTGCAGCAGGGAAAAATTATGATCTTCCACTTAGGAGCCAGGGAAACTGAGGTACAAGGTTAGGGAATTGTGTAAGAATTATAGAATGAGTCAGCAGCCTAACCAGGAAACAGAGACCAAGGGTCTTAACTATCGGGTTTCCTCTATAAATATTACAGTATATTTCTTTCCTCTCAGAATAGGTTCTATCATAGTATTTCTCTGAGATAGAGGCAGCAGCTCTGAACAGTAAAAGGTATAGGTCAACTAAGCTGGATTAAGAAGAGAGAATTCATATTCACCTTTAGACGCATGACCTTGATCATAAAGCCACATAATCTTTTTTAAATCAAATTTTATTTTCAAATTATCCATTAACTTTAGTTTCCTCATCTACGAAATAAAGAGCAGATCAGTTAAATAGATTTTATACACAAAACACAGAAGTAAACAAATTTAGAACTAACCAAAGACTCCAACTACTGGTCTAAGGGCTCACTGTGCAACAAAAAGTGCTGGAGATGGGGCAGCTAGGTAGCACAGTGAATAGAGTACCAGCCCTGGAGTCAGGACCTGAGTTCAAATCCACCTTCAGACACTTAACACAAAAAAACTAGCCGTGTGACCTTGGGCAAGTCACTTAACCCCAACTGCCCTGCCTTCCTCACTCCAAAAAAAAAAAAAACTGCTGGAGAAACTTGACAAACATCTGACAGAATTTAGGTAGGGACCAGTATTTCATACCTTACACCAAACCAAGCTTCAAATGAACACATGACCTAGATATAAAGGGTCACAATCATAAAGAATTTAGAAGAGCAAAAAACAACAACAAAAAAACTTTTCACAACTATGGATAAGGGACGAGTTCATGACCAAATAAGGGATAGGAAGGATCACAAAAGATAAAACTGATCATTTTTAATACATAATATTGACAAGTTTTTACACTAACAAAATCAATGCAGTTAAGATTAGCAGGGAAACAGTTAACTGGGAAAATATCTTTGCAACAATTTTCTCTGATAAAAGTCTGAGAATCCAAGACAACTGATTCAGGTATATTAGAAAAAGAATGATTCTTTTTTTTTTTTTGGAAGAGGAAAGGCAAGGGCAATTGTGGTTAGGTGACTTACCCAAGGTCGCATAGCTAGTGACTGTGTCAAGTGTCTGAGGTCAGATTTGAATTCAGGTTCTCCTGACTCCAGAGCCGGTGCTGTATTCACTGAACCACCTAGCTGCCTTAATAAAAAAAAAAAAAAAAAAAAGATTCTTTAATACATAAAAGCCTGGAGAATACAAAGAGGAATTTCTCAAAAGAAGAAAGTCAAGTAATTAATAGCTGTATGAAAAAATGTTCCAAATCAACAATAATCAGAAAAAATAAAATTAATACAACCCTAAGTTTCTACTTCACATCCATCAGATTAGCAAGAATGATCAGAAAAAAAAGAAAATGTCAGTTGTTTGAGGGGCTTCAGGAATGCATATTAATGAGTTATTGGTAGAATTGTGAACTGTGACAGATATATACATACATACATACATATATGTGTATGTATATGTGCATACGTGTGTGTGTATCATTCTATTTGATAAGAAATACTGTGAAAACTGGAAAACAGTCTGGCAGAAATGAGTCTTAGCCAAACATTTTACACCATGTTTCATAATAAATTCAAAATGGGTATGTGACCTGAATAGTAGAACTCAAACCTCAAAAAAGTCAGAAGTGAAGCAGATCATTTATGTTTCATAGCTTGAACAAACAAGGGATAAAGGCAATTACAAAAGGTAAAATAGATCATTTTAATTGTGTATATTTCAAAAGCTTATGAATGAACAAAATTGATACCTCTAGGAAAAGGGAAGTGGTTAATTGGGAAAAAAATCTCTATGTCAACTGTTCCTTAAAAGGGTCTGATACCCAAGATACATATATTCATATTATATTATACACACACAGACACACACACCAGGTTCCCAAAGGTCTTAGTACTATTTTAAGTTTTCATAACTTAAAACTTCACTAAAATTCTTGAGACATCGTGTCTGTATCTATGTGTATATGCATAGACATAACTAATATTTTATATATAAAAGAAAAACCAAAAGCTATTCTCTAATAGATAAATGGTCAAAAGCAATCAACAAACAATTCTCAAAAGAATTGTAAACTGTGAATGCCCACATAGAAACATAGTCCAAATCACTAACCATAAGAGAAATGCAAATGAAAATAATCCTGAGGTTTCACCCCACACCCAGCAAAAGGAAAAAGATGACAAAAGATGGGACTAGTCAGTGTTTGATGAGCTATTTTGACAGATTGTGAAAAGACAGGCACACTAACGCATTGCCAGCAGACATGAGAATTGGTTTGACCATTCTGGAAAGCAGTTCAGATTTATACAAATAAAATTATTACAACGTCCATACCATTTGGTGCAGAGATTCCATTGCTCAGCATATATCCTAAGGATATTATTGGGGGGGGAAAAAAGAATTCCCTGTATTCTAAAATATTTATAGCAGAATGGGCAAAGTAGATGACTATTTATAGGGAAATTACTACACTAACTGTGGTCATGAATGTGACTGTGCTATTATAAGAAACAATTAATTGAACAACGACCACAGAAGCAGGGTAGGACATATGAACTGGTGAAAAGTAAAGTAAGCAGAACCAGGAAAATAATATATACAATAACTACCACAGGGTAAATGAAAAAAATTACAAAGAACAGGCTTGGCCCCAAAGAAGAGGTTTCAAAAGGAATACCCCAGTCTTTATAGAAGTAAGCATCCACTTTGGAGAGGTGGGGAGGAGCACTATCTTTAATCCTTCATAGATGCATAATTTAATTGAGTAAGGGCATTCTGATACCCTCGCCCTTCTATGTAGATGGTTTGTATGAGTTGAGGTAATTTTTTAAAATTATCACTTGGTGACTAGCAATGGCCTCAGATAACAGATACACAGCCCATATATGAACCTTAATAGGACTTTTCAGCTTTGTGATTTTGTGCTCTGCTGACATGTTTCCTGGGATAGGATACAGAGAATTTGGAGAAGCTTTTCTGTGGTTATACAGCATTCTTCCTAGTTTCTAACTATAATAGTGATTGCTATCTGACCCTAGGCAATGGAATTATCAACACCTTGATCAAGCCAAGTAGCCAACTCCCTTTTCTATAACTACCCAGGTACCCATGTGACTATCTAGGTTGCACATAAAAGAGACTGCCCAGTTTAGGTTCACTAAAGCCTCTATCTAGATTGATTTGGCAACAATCGACAAGGATATCTCGTAGAGTTGTTAATGGAGCTTCCCTGCTGCTATGATCATGAGTTTTCATTATTTAATCTTTGATCTCCATCACCTTTAATAAAAGTTCCTATGGCTACCATGTTTTGGTTCTCACTATCCTGGGACTACTATGATTTGAATTTAGGCTCTCTGTGGGCTCCACACAGTCACTTTCACACCAAGATGAGGTTAAAAGCATAGAACATTATAAAAAGTAAACATATACAACCATTTAGGCTTAGAGGAACTTATGAATGAGTTTCGGTTCTGGTAGTGTAGCTAAATTGCTATGGTATTGTATAGAATGCAGCAACTCTGCATATGCTATGCTTGCAAGATGTCTTTTGCATTTTTTCCTTTTGTTGTTAGGTTCCTTCTGAAATGTGTGGTGCAAGGGGAGCCTACCACCAAAGTGTTCTCCTGCTCAGCAACTATAGCCTCTTTTTCTCCTCCTTTTTCTCCTTTTTTCTCCTCCTTTTTTTCTTCCTCATCCTTTTTCTCCATATGTATAACACTAGCTCCCCATCCCTGCTTCTCTTGACTCTAACTCCCAATTCATCTTAGCTTCACAAAACGTCTCATGTCTAAAAAAGGGAATCTCTCTCATCCCTCTATCTGTACGTTAAATAAAACACATAAATATCTTGGGTTTTTGTGGACCAACAAGTTTATCACACCTCAAAGGCTTAGAGATATAAAAGAAGAAAAGACTTAGAAAAGAGTAAAGATTCTAGATACCCAGCTGGTTTTCATGTGGCTTAGCAGATATACATAGAAGTAGGGAGTAAAAATGGGTATATAAGCTATGAGAACATCTGGCTCCCTCTTGGGGAGAGGGTAAAGGAAGGAGAGGTGGTGTCACTGTTCCATGACCTGGATCAGCAGTGCAGATTTCACCTAGTCCATAATTCATGATCATACTGGCCCCAGATCAGAAATCATTACTCCATTCATATAAATAAGCAGGACTCCTGGCATCTCTGAATAGCTACTTTTCGCCAACCACTCCCAATGACTCCTCTCTGGCATCTTCTTCCTTCTTCCACAAGCCTCTTCAACTTCAAGGTCAGAGTTAGTGGGAAACATGACACTAGAAGAGAATGCTGGGTAAACCTACCATAGGCAGCAGGATAGATACATGAGTTCCTCAAGCCTCCCAAGTCAATGCTCTGATATGCATGACCAAAATGTGGGTTACATATATATTTAAGAAATATTTCCCTTTTTTAGCTTTTATTTAGCATTTTATTTTCCTCCAGTTACATATAAAAATAATTTTTAAAGTTTATTTTTAAAACTTTGAGTTCCAAATTCTCTCCCTTCCCCCTTCCCCCTTTCCCCCCACCCCCACTGAGAAGACAAGCAGTTCCATATAGGTTATACATGTGTAGTCATGCAAAACATATTCATAATAGTCATGTTGTGAAAGAAAACACAGACAAGAAAAAAGACTCAAGAAAAATAAAGTTAAAAGAAAAGTATGCTTCAATCTGTATTCAGACACCAACAGTTCTTGCTCTGGAGATGGATAGCATTCTTCATCATAAGCCTTTCAAAGTTGTCTTGGATCATTATATTGCTGAGAATAGCTAAGTCATTCACAACTGATCATCTTACAAAATTGCTGTTACTTTGTACACAGAACACTCACTTTGCATCAAATCATGTAAGTCTTTTCAGGTTTTTCTGAGAGCATCCTGCTCATCATTTCTTACAGTACGATAGTATTCCATCATAATCACAAACCACAACTTGTTCAGCCATTCTCCAATTGTTGGGCATTCCCTCAACTTCTAATTCTTTACCCCCAGAAAAGAGTTGCTATAAATAGTTCTGTACACATATGTCCTTTTCCTTTTTGTTTTTCATCTCTTTTGGGATACAGACCTAGTATTGCTAGGTCAAAGAGTATGCATGGTTTTATAGCCCTTTGGGCATAGTTCCAAATTGTTTTAAGAAATATTTCTAATTTCAGGCAACTGTCTGTTACATCAGATTCTTAAAAAAAAAAAAGCTTAACCATAAGAGTTGAAGTTATGTTTTAAATTTCTGATTTACCTCTTTCCTTTCCCTTTAACATACTTAAAAACCTTACATGTAGCTAGTCTCTACAGGAATTTCAGGAAGCTGGTTTAACTGTTTTGTTGGAAGCAAGAAACATAGAAAGAGTGCATCTTTACAGTATAACTAATCTTCCCATAGATGAGAACTTTTTGTTACCTTTTTTGTCAATTTAGTTCTGGATTTGAACTCATCTCTAGAAAGAGCAGGATATTAATTATGTCTTGTTGGGAATGATGCCTCATGTTATAGAATCATAGAATGTTAGAGAAGGAAGATACTGAAGTGAACAAATTCCTAGACCAATCAATCCTCTTACTTGACAGATATAAAAACCAAAATCTTGTTTGACAACCTTACTGTGAAAAAGGGATGTTCCTAGCTGCTTCCAAGTAATAATAAAAACTGAGGACTACCAGGAACACTTCAGGTCAGACACATGAGAGGCTGTCTCTTGCCTTGCTTAGAACAAAATTATTTCCTCATCTTGAATAAGCAGAAAAGGATGGTGTGCTTAGGTTCATTTCACCCAGGCATAGAGAGCTCTTCCTCCTACAAGTAGGGGGAAAGCATCCTGTTAACAAATCAAGCCTCAGTCTAGCCTATCACAGAGTCTCAATATATAAAGTACTATGGAGGGCCTCTTTGTGGCTAGGAGAATTTGGTGTGTTGCTGTTTTTGTTATAAAGATTTATAGAGCCTGTTTATAATACTGTATTCTTAATTGTACGGTTAATATATTTAAAACACATGTGGTTACTGCAGTCCTGCTTCTATTTTGAATGGCATAGTGAGTTTTCCCTGTCTATTCACAGAAGTACCTACATCTGGAAACTATCATAATATCCAAAAGACAACACAATGAGTATGGCTAATTAAAAGGCATAGACACCAATTTGACCATAAGCAAGATCCCTGTATTTCACATGGTGGGCCAAATAAGTTACATTAGGATTAGTGAAACCCTGTGTTCCTACACATCTATGGAGACAAGCTTAGAGATGGACTGACTGAATAAATAAAAAAGCATTTATTAAATACTTACTGATGCCAAGCACTATTCTATGCATGGAGAGATTTCATAACGTACACAAAACTTATTTTCAGACTGAACAAATCTTCATATGCTCAGATGACTGAAAGAAAGTACTTTGCTTTCATCTGACTTAATTTTTAAAATTAGAGGATGCTTTTGAGCTTTTTGCCTCTTCTCATATCATTAATATACCTATTATACCTTTTTGATTAAAAAAAAATCCAATTTCCCCATCACACAATCCGGTCTTATTGTTTCTTCTTAGCCTGTCTAGCACACAAAATAACCATCTCTGGTAGGTAAGTAGTATAAGATAATAAGTGGTGACAGGGGTTATTTTATGCACTGATGAGACTCATCTTATCGTTCAAATATCAGAACTGGAAGTTCCAGGCACAGCTTCTTTGCCACCTACCTACTCACACTTACCTAATTTACCTCTCATTGCCCCGAGTGAAGTAAAGGTTTCACAATCTCTGGTCAGCACAATAGCCTTCAGTAAAGTCTGAGACACCTGAGATCTCGATGTATGGTGGGACCTTTGACATTAAGACAAACTATGGGTGGTTCAGGGTAAAAACCAATGTTGTCTAGAGTTTTTTTTTTTCAGAAAGCTTTTGTTGCAGATTGAGTGTCTTTTTTTTCTTACTTCTTCCTGCTTTGGAGTTATCTCCCCCCACCCCTTTCCCATTATATTTATGTTTGCAGTTCAAAAAAACATTCAAATAAGATGCCTTTCTCAAAGAATTTTTATTTTTGGGTCACAACAGGTAACAGCAAGTGACATCACTGTTGAACTTGGTTCCAATATGACTGACTAAATGAATGAATAAGTATTTATTAAATGTTTATTCTGTGATAAGTATAAAGTTAATATAAAGGAAGACATTCTGATCTTCATGAGCATAAGTTTTGTTTTGTGTTTTTTTATGTTTGGGGGAGGGGCTCATTAAAAATTATGGGGTAGGATATCCAAGTGGGAAGAATTTGAGGATTCTTGTTTGTCCAAAAATATTCTGCATCCTTAAGTACCAATTCTCCTTGCTGTGAGAAGCATGTGAATACACTATCATGTAAACTACCTGTGGATATATGAAAAAAAAGGCTTCAAAATCACTAATAATTGGAGAAATGAAAAGTAAAGCATTCTGAAGTTCTACATCACATCCATCATATTGGTAAAGTTGACAAAAAAAGGAAAATGACAAATACTGGAGGGACAGTGGGAAAAGAGACCCACTGATGCACCGTTGGTGGTGTGAATTGCTTCAGTTTTCCTAGAAGGCAATTTGGAATTATGTTGCAAAAGTTACTAACCTCTGACCCAAGAATACCTCTACTAAACCTATATCCCACAGAGATGAAAGAAGATAAAGTCTTACATGTACAAAAATATCTACAGTAGCTTTTTTTGTAGTGGTAAAGAACTAGAAAATAAAGGGACACCTATCAACTGGGTAATGGCTATGCAAATTTATGTTCGTGAACATATATAGTATTGTTATAAGAAATGAAGAAAGGAATGGTTTCAGAGAAATCTGGGAAGACTTGTATGAACTGATGCAAATGAAATGAATAGAACCAGGAAAGCCATTTTTATTATAATACTGTAAAAAAATTCTGAAAGACTCAAGAACTTTCATCATCACAATGATCAAAGAGAATTCCAGAGGACTGAGGATAAAGAATGCTGCTGATCTCAAGGCAGAGAAGTGAGGGACTAATATGAGACGCACATTTGTGGCCATTTGTTTTGCTTGAGTATCTTGTTTTTAGGTGTTTTTTAATTCTTTTTTTTTCTTTCCAAAGGGAGAAGGGGAAGGTGAGAAAAAACAAAAATAAATACTTAATAATTGAAAACAACTACAATTTTTTAAAAATTTTAAAAATTAAAAATATGTACAGATGATGGAAGCAGATAAAAGAGTATCTATGTAAGAACATGGTACGTTGGGATATCCTGGGGAAGGTATGTCCATATCTACTATAGGTAGCAGTCACGTAGGTAACTAGAATTTGTATCACCAGGGCCTAGCAGGATGTCTCAGACAAAATAGGTATTTAATAAATGCTTGTTGAATGAAAAGAATAAATAAATATAATATAGATTGATATTCTGAAAGACAAAAATTAGTGTAAACTAAAGCTAAAACAAAATATTTCCTACCTTTGCCCATCCCAACTATGGCCAGTCTCCAAGGTTCTCTTATCTACATTTTAAGCACTGATGTCATTGAGCCAGCCTTAGCCTTAAGAGATATTTAATAAATGCTTGTTGATATCCACCTTGTAGGTGATTTCTAGAATCTATAGTCACAGTATGTTTGCAAAGGCTAAGTCTCAGAAAACTAAAATGAACAAAGACCTTTTAGTGATTGTTTGCCTGACAATAGAAAGGAAGACAGAAAATTTAACTAGTCTTGTTTTCCAAGTTTGCCACTCCTTTTGAAATATTTATTTTTAAAAAGTGAATATTATTGGGAGGAGGGAGTAGAGGGAGGGAAAGAATTTGGAAGTGAAAATAAAGCTTGTCCCCAAAAAAAGTGGACATTATCTTTTACAGTTAAATGAAAATCTATTTTCTCTTTCTCCTATTTTGTCCTTCTATTGAAAAGAAAAAAAGAAAAGCAAAACCAACCCTGGTAAAAAAATATGCACAGTTAAGCAAAACAAATTCCCACACTGTCCAAAAACATATGTCTTATTCTGCATCTTGAGTCCTTTACATCTCTGCAAGGGTGTGGGTAGTATGCTCTGTCATTGGTCATCTGGGGTGGTGGTTAGTCATTGCATTGGTCTTTCTTTTTTTTTTTAATATTTTATTTTTTTAAATGTAAGCAGGATACACTTTTAAGTTCAATCTGTGTCATCAATATTTTTCTGTCAGTTTCTTAAGTCTAGACAATCAATAAAAGAATCAATCAAGCCCTGGTTTGCCAATTTCTGAGTTATAAAGGCTCAAATTGAAAATGTAATAGTTGGCTCTCCCCAGTCTAACTTCTTGACTGATAGGTAGGAGGCAGGCCTCTAAGTGGATGCTAAATTGATAAGAGATCTGAGGTTCTGCCATGCTGACCCCTTAGCTTTCCCAGACAGAGGTACTTATGCAGGGGTCAGTGTCTGGCCTTCTCATCTGGTCTCCTGGTCTCTGTGTAGTTCTCTTGGCTCTGTGACATTGCCCCAGGAGTCATCTGTTTCATTTTCCCCCCAGGGTTTCACTCTTTGGGCCCTAGTAGCCTCATCATTCTGCAAGATCACATCAGCCTTGGAACTCATCTGCTCAGTAGCCTCTGCCCCTGGGGCCCTTCCCTCCTTCTAATGGGAGGGCAGGTGCCTTTCCTTGCAGAATCTCCATAAGGAAGGAGCCCAGGTCAACCATCTCTACAATTCCTACCCAGTTGCACTCTTCTGGACTTCTCCATCATGGCTCTCCTTTTCTTTCCCCTTTTACTTTTTTATGCCTCTCTTGTGTCTTGTATTTGAAGATCAAATTTTCTATTAAGCTCTGGTCTTTCCATTAGGAAGGTTTGGAAGGTCCTTATTTCATTGAATATCCATCTCCTCCCCTGAAAGATTAAGCTCGATTTCCCTAGTTGTTGATCCTTGACTGTAATCCAAGCTCCTTTACCTTATGAAATATTGCATTCCACACTCTCTGAACTTTTAATGTAGAAGCTGCAAGATCCTGCGCTTGATGGTGGCTCCATGATATTTAAATTGTGTTGAGGGGTTTTTTTCTGGCTGCTTAAAATATTTTCTCTTTGACTTAGTAATTTTGGAATTTGGCAACAGTGTTCCTTGGCATTTTCAATTTGGGATCTCTTTCAGGAGGTGATCCATGGATTCTTTTGATGACTATTTTATCTTCTGGTTGGACCTCAGGGCAATTTTTTTTTTTTTTTTTTTTTTTGCTTTTTGGAGGGCAGTTGGGGTTAAGTAACTTGCCCAAGGTCACACGGCTAGTTTTTTGTGTTAAGTGTCTGAGGCCGGATTTGAACTCAGGTACTCCTGACTCCAGGGCCGGTGCTCTATTCACTGCGCCACCTAGCTGCCCCATGGGCAATTTTTCTTAATGATTTCCTGAAAGATGCTGTCCAGGCTCTTTTTTTCATCCTGGTTTTCAGGGAGACCAATAATTTTTAAATTGTCTCTCCTGGATCTATTTTCCAGATACACTTGTTTTACCAATGAGGTATTTTACATTTTCTCCTGTTTTTTTATTCTTTTGTTTCTGTTTGACTGATTCTTGATATCTCATATAGTCATTAGCTTCCACTTACCCAGTTCTAATTTTAAAAACAATTTTTTTTCTATTAGATTTTGTGCCTCCTTTTCCATTTGGCCAATTCTACTTTTTAAGGAGTTGTTTACTTTTTTCCATTCAGCCAAGTGTAATTTTAAGGACTTTTCTTCTACAATCAATTTTTGTCTTTTCTTTTCCAAGCTATTAATTCTTTCATGTAAACCTCTCGCCTCTTTTCCCAATTTTTCTTTTACCTCTCTTATTTGACTTTTAAAATCCTTCTTGAGCTCTTCCAAGAAGGCTTTTGGGGCCTGAGACCAATTCTTATTCCCCTTTGAGGTATCCAATGTGGGCATATAAACAATGTTGTCCTCTTATGAATTTATGTCTTGATCTTTCCTGTCCCCATAATCAGAATCTATGGTCATTGTTCATTTCTACTTTTTGCTCATGATGTTTGCCTATTTCCTAGCTTTTAAAGTTGAGCTCTTCTGCTGGAGTGCAGGGGTACATGACCCAAGGTTCTTGTTACTGGCTTTGTGGGGGGGGGGGGGGGTTCAGGTGCTGGCAGCTAGAGGCTGTACAGGTCTGGCAGCTTATCTGGTGCTGAACTAAGGTCAGCAAAACTGAAGCTCTCAGGGTGGGGTTGGGGAGTCTGGCCACTGGGGGATGCCTGATCACCTGGGGTTCTTTAAAGAACCTGAATGTTTGGTTCCTGGAGGATATCTGCCAGTCTGGAGCTATGCCTCCTAGAGTTATGCTGAAGCACTAGATTTGGCTGCTGGTGTTTGATGCACGTGGTCATTTTCCAAGCTGATGTCTACAGGTTCCCCTGCCTATAATGAGGCACTTGGGGTGGGGGAGAGATAGAGGGAGTCCTGGTGTTGGCATTTGCCTGATCCACCACCATGGGGCTCAGGATCCTCCCCTGGTTTGCTGAGGTGGGGCTTGCCACTAGCTTGCTACAACACCTCCCATCCTGTACTGCTCCCCCTCCCCCAGAACAAGGGGGGCCTTTTCCATTAATCCCCCAAACGTCCTGGGCTACAAGACTGCTGCACCCTGTCTATCTGCTGCCTCAGCTGTTCCAGGGTTTTTCCTGAGGTAATATTTTCTAGGCTTTCAGAGATCAATAAGGAAGGATGAGGGCAACTTCTTTGTTACTCTGTGTTCTTGGCTCCTGGAAATGGGGCATGCATTGGTCTTTCAAAGCTGTTTGTCTTAAAATGTTATAGCATCACTTTATTCTGGTTCTGCTCACTTCACTCTGTATCAGTTCATAAAAAACTTTCCAAGTTTCTCTGAAACCATCTCTTCCCATTACATTCACAGAACATATTTTTTTTAGCCATTCTCCAAATGATGGGCACTCACTCGTCTTCCAATTCTCTGCCACCACAAAAAGCTGCTATAAATAATTTTGAGCATAAAAGTCTATTTGCTTTTTCTTCAATTTCTTTGGGGTATGGACCTAGTAATGGTATCTCTGGGTCAAAGGTATAGTTTAAAAAGTCATTCCTTTCTAAGAGCCCATAGTTTTAAGGAGTTAGTACTGGAAGCCAGGTAATCTGTGACTACACATCATTGTGGAGACTCCTCTCTACCCCAACAAAATAGAAACCACCCCCACAAATAAGTTTGGGTAAACTTAATGATTTTCCAAGGCAGATAAGATGCATCCTCCCTCCCTCCCCACCCCCATTACATAAATCCTTTCCACAGGCAGGTATGAGGAAGCAACACTTACTTGAGAGCTGGGGACAGGCAGGGATTGTATCACACATCAGAACCAGTGGCATCAGCTGTGGTTTCTGAAGCTAGGGAATCAGTGAAGCAGCAGTCCCATAGGCATGGCCTCCTTTGGTGTCAGGTAGAAAACACTCAGGCACAGTACCAGGAACAAGCTTCTCATGTACTAGTCCATATGTAAACTTACTTCACAGGACACAGTGAAAGGAGAAAGGTGAGGGAGAGGAGAGCAGGCAACAGAGGAGGGTACAAGCCCCTCCTAATCCTTTCCTTTTCCTGGAAATGTGAGGGCTTAGCTAAAAGCTATGAGCATGCCCTGAGAACTGGCTCCCTGTCAATAGCATAGACAGAAACCAAGATCTCCCATAAAACTAAGACAAGGATGCTTTTGCAGGCCTCAGGTCTAAAATAACTGCCTGATTGGTCCATGCTTACCCCCTTCTACCTTTTAGGGCACAACTTTGTAACATATAACAATCTTTATAAAACTGTATAGTGGAAATAACCCTGGTGTCCAGGTCAAAAGATTTCATTCTAAATTCCAGTTGCCTGTGTAACTCTGATCTAGCCATGTCTGCTGTCTAAACCTCATTTCCCTCATTTAGAAAATGCAGGATTATTGTAGAATGTAAGCTCTTATAAATATGGAAAGGGATTCTGGTGAAGGTGAATGAGCTCTGGCTTTGAAGAAGAGCTGCCTTCCAGCCCTGACTCTGCTAATTACTAATTGTGTGTCCTCTCCAGAACTCAGTTTCCTCATCTGTAACATGAGGGCGCTGAAGTAAATGACCTTTGAATTCCCTTTCAGGCCCTAAATTGATGCTCCTTTGTTGAGCATGGACTCTTGTTTTGTTTTGTTTTTTCTGTTATATTCTCCACAGCTTGACACCAGGAGAAGGCACTCAAAGTGAATGCTTCTTAAATTGACTATGTTGTGAAGAAAATATTTTTGAACCTTTAAAAATTATAGGAATGTGGGTTGTTCACCTAAGTAGGTAGAATGAGTGTTTTTCCCTTGTTTTGTATTAAACATTTAAAGCTTATAAAATAAAAATTATTAAAAATGCTTTGGGTTTGGGGATTTTTTTTTTAATGTCCAAAATGAAAAGTGTTTGGGATTGCAGATTCACAAAATTGTGATCTTTTTTGTTGTGGAGAGGTGGGGAGGTGTTATCTTTTCCTTGGCAAGTTCAACTCTTGTCACTTACACATTGCTTTGTTATCACTAGACATGTCCCAGGTAGCAGTCTCAGATGGTCTCAAAATAATAGAGGCACATGTTGCTGATAAGATCCCAGTGGTCAGAATGTAATGTCACACCATCTATGACATAACCTCCAGAGTGATCACTGCTACTCTTTGTTCCAAAATCTATAACACATTTGATTTTTTTTTAAGGAAAAATATTTAGTTGATGCTTACCCTGTTATCTTCTTTCCTTAAAATTGGTAAAATTTCCACTCCCATAAAGAAGCAATATGGTAACCCTCAAGCATTCTATTTTTTTTTTAGCAAAACATCACCACAGCAACTTTCTGATACTAATTAAAAAGATGTTGTTGTTGTTTTTCCCTTGAAGAATTTGCCAGTATTTTACTATGTATCGAGCATACAGGATAAGCTTTCTTTACAACTGAGGCTTAAAAGCACCTGTAGCCCCAAGGACACAAAATACACCATTAATTTGTGTGCCACAGTGCTCTAAAACTTGTCTGCCAGGACTTGTAGAAATTGATGCAAAGAAAAGTAAGTAAAACCAGGAGAATAATTCCTATGGTAGCAAAAACACTGTAAAGAAAACCTACTTTGAAAGACTTAAAAACTCTAAACGCAATGATCAACCACAACTAGAAAGTACTCATTTTATATGGTAGAGTAAGATTCCATTATATTCACATAACCATTTAATTCATAATTCATTTTTAAATTATAATTCATTCTATAATTATATTATATTATATAATTATATATGATTATAATAAATATAATTCATCAATAATTCATAATTCATTTAACCATTCAATTGATGAACACTGACTTTGTTTCTCATATTTTGCTACCATTAAAAAACTGCCATAAATATTTTTGTACATATGGGTCCTTTTCCTCTTTCTTTGAATTCTTTGGGGTATTGACCTAGCAGGAGAAATAGATTGCTAGTGATGTTCTGGGCATGGTTACAAGCTGCTTTGCAGAATGGTTGGACCAATTCATAAGTTCCACTAATGTGCCTTTCTTCCTGTATACCCTTCAAAATCTGATATCTTCCCTTTTTGGTAATTTTTGCCAGTTTCATGGGTTTGAAGTGGAACCTCAAAATTTTTATTTGTTTTTCATTTCTCTAGTTATTGTTGATATGGAACATGTATCCATATAGCTACAGATAGATTAGCTTTCTTTCTTTCTTTAAGAACTATACATTTATATCTTTTGACCATTTCTCTTCTGGGGAATAATAACTATCATTCTTATCTACTTGAATGAGCTCTTCATATAGCTTGGGGTCCCAGACTTTTATTAAAGAAAATTGCTGCAAAGACACTTTCCTAATTGTTAGTGTAAAAACTTTCTACGTGATGCTTTCCCCAACCCTATAGTTCCAATGCTTTCCCTCTTTTAATTATTTCTATTTGTTCTGAATATAAATTGCTTTGTATATATTTATTTATATGTTATCTCCTCCATTCAATTGCAAGCTCCTTGTGGGTAGGGACTGTTTTTTTGTCCCACACTTAGACAGTGCCTTTCCCATGGTAGACATTTGTGCAAGCAACGCGATATTCACAGTGCCCATGGTGGCTATGAATATACTGGTGTAATAGTGAATCACAAAATATAACAGGCTCTCCAGATGGAGGACAGAACCAAAGCATTTATTCAAATACCAGAAAACCAAGTCCCAAAACCAGAAAGTCAGAGTCATTACAGTAACTACAAAGTTGGTACGCATAGTCAATGCAGTGAACACCTACCCTCCCAAGCCTTCAAAACAAAATGGCTCCCTCAAGCAAGGATCTTCTTCTCTCACTCACTCGCTCAAGCAAGGATCCTCCTCACTCATGGTAGCTCCTCAGCCTCCATGGTGCTCAGCTCCCAGCAGTTCTCGATCCCAGCAGCTCTGGCTGGCTCTCAGAAGTTCTCAGCAGCTCTGGCTGGCTCTCAGAAGTTCTCAGCAGTTCTGGCTGGCTCTCAGAAGTTCTCAGCAGTTCTGGCTGGCTCTCAGAAGTTCTCAATTCAGTTCTCAGAAGAAGTTCTGGCTCTCTAGCTTGGGTTTTTCCTCATATATGGTATTAGCTCCTCCTTGTTTGGCCCCTTCCTGTTACATCAGCAAGTTCATCCCACTGTGGGATTCACAAGTGCTGGATCTAAATACTTGACACAATCACAAACTTGAAACAAGGTGCTAAGTACCATTTGCTTGTCAATAGAAGGAGCATGGGAAATCTTCAAATCCCATTCCCATTACAATGTTAAATAAATGTTTGCTTAATTGACATATTAAAAATAGTTCACTTTGTCTTCTGTGATCTTTTCTATCGCTTATTTGGTCATAAACTCTTCCCAAGTCCAGAACTGTAAAAAGTATTTTCTTCCTTTTTCCCCTAATTTGTTTACGATGTGTCTTTTTACATCTAAGTCACATATCCATTTAGAATTATTTTTGCCAGATAGGACACCACATTGTTCACTTGTTTCTGTTTAGTGTGTATTTAATCTTTATTTCTTTAAGGAACAATATGTAATTGAATCCATACAGGCATTGAGTGTGCTTTGGTAGATTGACTTCCAAATATTTTAATCATTTTGTAGTTATTTTGAATGGGACTTCCCTTTCTATTACTGACTTCTGTGGGTTTTTTTATCATTAAGTAGACATTATATTTATCTTTGTGGGCTTATTTTGTTGGCTGCAATTTTGCAGAAGCTATTAAAAGACTCAATTATTTTCTTTGCTGATTCATTAAAATTTTCTAACTGAGCCATCATGTCATCAGCAAAGAGGTATAGTTTTGCCTACTCTTTACCCATCTTTATGTGTTTTAATTTCTCTCTGGCTTTATTGCCATACATCCATGTATTAATCAGCTTTTGTAGTGAGGACACATCTAGATCTGAACTTGGAGTCAGAAGACTTAGGTTTTAAGCCTAATTTTTGCCACTGACTATGACAAAATTTATTTGACTGTTCTAGACTTCTCTTTTCTCACCAGTAAAATGAGAGAGTTGAACTAAATGAAGTCCTGGGTTAATTTTACCCCTAAAATGGATAGGATTTGAAGTTATTTAATCTTATGTTTAGAATTTTATAAATTACCTTGGTGTGATACAGTCTGCAAAGATAAAAAACTTAATTCAAGGAGGATAACAGATCCACATACTGCCTCCAATCTTTGTCAAGATTCACATAGTTGGAGAGTTGCGGAAGAACTCAGTTGTCATCTAGTCAAACCTGTCTGAAAAGAATCTCCATTGTGACATATCTGACAAGTGATCATTCAGTTTTGTATCAGCAATGCTGTATTCACAATGCCTACAGTAACTATAAGTATGCTAATATGGTTATTAATCACAAAATGTAACAGGCTCTCTACATGAGAAATATAGTCAGAGCATTTATTCAGATACCAGAAGACAGTCCCAAAACCAGAAAGTCAAAGCCAACATAGTAGTTATGAAGTTGGCACATGTAGTTAAAGTAGTAAATACCCACATTCTCAAGCCTTCAAAAGAGGACAGGGGACCTCAGGCAAAGATCCTCCTCTCCTCACTCACAGCAACTGCTCAGTGTCCGGGCAGCTTGCTCCCAGCAGCTCCAGCCCCTCCGCAGTTCTCGTCCCTGGCAGTCCTCAGCAAGAGTCCTTAGCAGAGATTCTGGATGACTCAAAGAAAAAGGAGTTCACGCCGCTGCCACTGCTGCCACTGCTGCCACTGCTGCTGCCACTGCTTCCAGTCACCAGCATGGAAGGTAGCTTGGTTCCGGCTTTCTCTTGCTCCACCCCTACCTGCTACGTCAGCAAGTTCAAGGGGCATGGAAGATCTTCAAATCTCAGGATCATTACAAGTTTCTGCTTGAAGACCTATAGTGAGAAGGAACCTACCACTTCTTGAGGCATCTCATTCCCCTTTTAGACTCAAATGCATCTTCAATCTTACTGATTTGAGAGTTCCCTCAGTGATGTAAATCACAACCATGGAATCCTGACTACGATCTCTCATAAATTTATCAACACAGATTCACCTAACTACTGGAGACTTTTCTCACTTTCTCCTGACATCCTGAGGATACCATGGAGCATTCTGACTGTTTATTAGTCTAACCGTGACCTCACCAGCCCATTTTCTCTTCCAATCATACATTCCCTTGATGACATCTTTTACTCCTGTCTTTCTTTGAATTTCCTCATGTGTTAAATGGTGTGCCCTGTTCATGTCCACCACAGGCTTCTCCATTGCCTTTTGTGTGATATTTATTTTTGATTCTTCAAACGATATATATACACATATGCATGTGGGTATATATATATATATATATATATATATATATATATATATATATATATATATATATACACACACACACATATATACACATATACATCATATACATATATGTGCATATATACATATATTGTACCTTACTTTTGTACAGCTCTAAAAAAATCAACAAGGATCAAAGAATCCTTCCATCAATGCATTTCCTACTTCACGTGACACCAACTTCTGCACATTTTTCTACATTTCTCTTTTTTCCAACTGAAGGAAGAAGCATAGGCATACCTCTCACTTTCTCCCCCTACTTGCTCATGCTCCTTATTACCCTTTAAAAATATATATTTTCCATATCAATCTTTTGAGGACCTTATACACAGAGTATCTAAAGTAACATGGTTGTTGAGAGGCTATTTTAGAACCCTTGTAGATAGCTCAATAAGGCATTATTGCCACTGTTCAACTTCATAAATATAGAAGAATCACGTAATAGCAGCTATAGGATCAAGACGTTTTAATATGTAATCTGTATTAAATAACATGCTGGAATGCACATCCCTTAAATTAGCTTCTTTCTTCTTCATCCTCTCCAATGAGATTTTTAACACTTCCTTTATTAAATATGGAACAACACCAGTTCAAGTCCTCATGACCTTTTTCTAGGATTACTGTGATGTCCTCCTAATTGATCTGCCTGTCTCTAGTCTCTACCCTCTGCTTCACCTTTCATACTGCTTGCCCCCTAATTTTATGAATATACAATAGCAGTAATAGGTATTTAGACTATTTTTAGTGCTTTTAGATCTGCAAAGTGCTTTACAAATATTATCTCCCTTTTAAAAGATATTATACCAATATTGGTTGGTTTTACATTATCTGCATTTCACAATGTGTCCCTTCCCAGGTTATGACATTCAATTGAATAGGCAAACTACTAAATTAGTCTATTAGCACTTTCTAATTAGAGAGATAGTGGAATATAGCAGAATAAACACTATATTTGAAGTCAGAGAGCCTGAATTTGAATCCTCTCTCTGTTACATTGGGGAAATCAGCTGACACTTCTGGACCTCCTTTTTCTCATCTGTAAAATTAAGGGGTTCAACTAAATTAAAAATTCATCCAGTTCCTGATACAACCATTCTGGAGAGCAATCTGGAACTGTGCCCAAAGAACTATAAATAATTGCATACCCTTTGACCCAGTAACACCACTTCTGGGGTTGTATCCCAAAGAGATCATAGAAGTGGGAGGAAGACCCATATGTACAAAAATATTTACTGCAGCTCTCTTTGTGGTGGCAAAAAATTGAAAATTAAGGGGATGCCCATCAATTGGGGAATGGCTAAACAAGTTGTGGCATATGAATGCGATGGAAAACTATTGTGCTATAAGAAATGGGGAGGAGATAGTCTTCTTATTCACCTGGAGAGGCTTATACAAATTGATGCTAAGTGAGAAGAGCAGAACCAGGAAAAATTTGTACACAATCACAGACACATCATATTTGTGATGACCAGCTTTGATAAAGTGGACTCTTCTCAGCAATGTACACTTATAAGACAACTCTACAAGTCTCAGGATGGAAGGAGATGTGTACATTCAGAGGAAGATCTAGAAAGAACAGGTTAAATGGAGACTGAAGCAACTTACATGCTAGCGTTCTTTTCCATGTTTGGTTCTGTTTCTTCTTTCCCATTGTTCACTCCATTGGTTACAACCCTTCTATACAACCAGACTAATGGACAATGTGAAAGTATTTGCAGATCCTATACTTGATTGTAGGCTGCCATGGGGGTGGAGGGGGAAGAGGGAGGGAAGAAAATTTGAAACTCAAGGGACTGTGGAACTGAATCTTGTCAACTAAAAATAAATAAATAAATAAATTTTTTAAAAATTCATCCAGTTCTAAATCTAGAATACTATGAACATGGATAAGTATTGCAAATGGACAGTGACCTGGGCCCAGAACAGGTCAGAGTATCTGAAGAGGGAGAAGTGGGCTGGCTCACATTTGAGAAATTGTGTAATACTTTCAGACTTCTAAATCACTCCTTGCTGCTTTTGTTATTCAGTCATATCCAATCTTCATGATCCCAGTTAAAGTTTTCTTGGCAAAGATACTGGAGCTGAAGTTTCCTTCTCCAGATCATTTTACAGACCAACAAGATTAAGTGACTTGCCCAGGGTCACACCGCTCATGTGACCAGATTTGAACTCAGGAATTCAGGAAATATTTAGTAACTTTCTACTATGAACAAAGTACTGCTCCAGGTGTTAGGGATACTAAGACAAAACTCAATCGACAAGTATTTATCCAGTATATACTATGTGCCAGGCATTGTTTCAAAAATTAAATACTCTCTGCTCTCAAGGAACTTACATCCTAATTGGGAATACACATAAGTATGAATCTAAGTAAATACAAAGTATATACATCAGATGAAATGTTGAGTTAGGGGAACAGTTAGAAGGCCAGTCTGAAACAAAGTGCACCCAGGGGAATTAAATGAAATTAGATGGGAAAGATAGGTGAAAGCCAGATTGTGGAGGGTATTAAATGTCTGGGTTAAGGATTTTGCATTTTGCCCTAAAGGTAACAGAGAGCCACTGAAGATTTGGGAAAGGGATAACAGGGATGGGAGGAAGAGAAATGACCTGAGCACATTAAGTATTTTAATAATATCCATTTGACAACTATGTAGGGAATAGACTGGGGAGGAGAATAACTGGAAGCAGGAAGACCAATTAAAAGGCTGTTGAAATAGTTCAGAAAGAGTTAAGGAGAGCTTGAACTACGGTAGAGGTAGTATGAGTGGAGATTCGGTGGAAGTAAAGATTTGTCAGCTCAGTGAATGTTGGGGAAGGGGGTGAGGGAAAGGAAAGAATCATGTGTGACTCTAAAGGTGGGAACCTAGGTGACTAGAAAAGCAGGGAAATCAACAGAATAGGGAACTGTAGAGGAGGAGTGAATTTTGAGGGAAACAAATTCTATTTGGGGGGACTAGATTTCAGATACCGATGGGACCTTCTAGTGGTAAAGTCTAACTCTGGAGATTAGGACTGGATATGTAAATTTTGGGAAATCTTCTGCCTAAAGATTGAGCCCTAGGATAAGATTAGATCTAGATAATGTAGATTTAGGAATCATCTGCATAGAGATGAACTTTGAACCTTAGGAAGCTAGTTAGGTCACCAAGGGAATGTAGAAATAAAAGGGATCCAGGAGAGAGACTGGGGGCAGGGGGATGTTGCATTTTCCTAGGATGCCTCTTCTCCCTGCCCCTATCATTAGACCATAGTTATAGAATTGGAAACTGAGTTAACCCAGAGGTCATTTGGTCCAACTCAAAATCATACAAATAGCAAGTAGTTTATATGATATCACTTATATGAATGGGATGTATGAATGGAGGCATCCACTTTTATGAATTTATGAAACAAATTCACACTGTTCAATCGATAAAATAAACTCCAAGTCCACACCAGAACGTCTAGTAACATTCAAATATCTAGTTAAAATAACTTGGTGTAAAATCAAATTATTGAGAGTGACAATTTAACCTCAACAAAGAGTAAATACTTTCAATAGAAGCAACTGCGTCACAAGGGATAATCTCCACATGCTTCAGTGGCTCAATTTCCAGACATCAATGTTTTAAACTCAAACGTTTCACAGCAAAGGTTGTGGTCTGAAAGAAAACATCCATAAAATCTGTGCAGGGGTTGTATTAAAATGATGAGATGGGGGTGGGGTGGCAGGAGGGTTTGATTAATTTGCTTCAGGAAAAAAGGTGGAGTTGGTTATATCTCTTTATGTAAATGTAAGAAGGTTGGGCAAAAATGCATCCTTCAGGCCAGCAGGTAAGCCTGTAGCTTGGAAGCATCCTGATTTAGTGACTCAGCTGACCTATGTTCCAATGTTGCCTGTGCTAAGTGGCTGCTACAAGAATGTCTCTGGGCCTCAGATTTCCTCATCTGTAAAATTAAGGAGATTCGACCAGGTGCTCTGAGAAGATCCTTTCTACCTCTACATTTCTGGCAGTCAGAAGGGTCAGAAATAAATCCTTGGACAAGTTCCTTTCCAAGCCCATATGCAACCCTTGTGTGGAGTTGCTGGGTGTTTCCCTGATGTCCTCGAACTCCCATGCTATGCTTGCCCCAAGGGCTTTGTCTTCATCAATAAGTATTAAACGCTAGGCGCTGGGGACTCTAATATAAAGAATGAATCCCTACTCACAAGGATCATGTATTTCTGAAATGACCGGGTGCTTCTGAATAAAATCCTGCTTAGGAGTGGCATCTTTCAGGAAAAAGGGCCAAGGATTTTGAAGGGCTTTCCAGGTTGGGCTGGGCCTGCCCAGTGCCTCTTACAGTCAGGCACAGCTTGGCCTTTATCCCTCCAAGAGTGGGGGCTGTCAGGGGCACCTTTACACACACTTTTACCCACACACTGGGCTGCTATCTCCAGCCTACACTCGGGGTAGCTCTTACACAACCAAGCCCTCTTCCCAGGGCCTGCCTGCCTGCCTCTTCGGTTAAAAAATGTTGTCCTCCCGCGGGAGCAGAGCTCGGGGGAGTATCCCATCGGAGGGGTGAAACCACAAGGTGAAGGAGGGGCGGGGGAACGGGGAGTGCAAATCCATCGTAATTCCAGGGAGGAAGGGAGGGGTGGGAGGGAGGAGAAGGGGGGAAGCGGGCCGTCGAAGTTGCTGGGGAAGAAAAACTTGTGAAAACTCGGCTGCTTTTTCCTGAGGGCGCTGCATCCGCCCCTGGTGATGCTGGCAGCCTGGGAACAGCAGCTCTCCTCGGCTGTCTCCTTATTTATCCACAAGTGCAGTTTCCATGACTCCCCACCACCCCCCCCCCTTCCCTTGCTCACCCTAAACCCAGCAGCCAGCTGCCCTCCGCCCATACACCAGCCGCGGGCAACCCCCCAGCTAGTAGACTAGGCGTGTGCACGGGACCACGAGCCCTAGGCGCAGTGGGGTTGGGGTGGGGGTTGGGGTGGGGGGGAGTTAGTTAAAAAGGAGAGGTTGAGGCCGGGGAGGGAGGTGTTTTCCAAACACTAACACGCGCGTGCGTCCGTGCTCGTGCAGCTGCCTTTTCGTCTCGCATCGCTCCCCCCTCCCCTCTAGACACAGCCCGGCTCCGGGTGGTACCCAGACCCGGGAGCAGGCTTCCCGGGGGGTTGCATGCGGGGCTTGGATAAGAGGGGCGGGCGGGGCGCTGGCGATATTCAAGGGAAGAAAAGTTGCTGAGTTGCTTCGCCAGTAAAGAAGTTACAGCTGCAAAGGAGGAGGTTTCCCTCCCCCTTCCTGGACTCTTAATCTCTGAACACACACACCCAGTATCACCGCCCCCCACCACCACCACCCCCATCTCCTGCCTGCAGCACTTACTACCTGACCTCTCGCCTCGTCTACTCTCTCTGCACCGCTTCCCCCCACCCCGGTCGGCTTTCTCTGTACCACCCGCACCCCACTAGAACCGGCTTCCCGTGGGAGCTACGGTCCCCTGCTGCCCTGCACGCTGCTAGAGCAGTCGGGAGAAGGCGGTGAGAGCCCAGGGTGACCGGCCCGGCCTCGCAGCATCCCCCGCCAGGCGCCTGCCGGGCAAAACCGCACGGCCTGCGAGCCACGATGAGCAAAGGTTTCCACTGCTGCAGGGGGTGGGAGCGGCGGGGGAAGGCTGGTGCTGTTATCCTATCTTCCCCCGACTTCTCCCCCAGAGCTTCCCTCTGCCCCCCCCCCCACTCGGGCATTCTGTGATCCACTCCACTTTTAACTAGCTGCTTTGCTGGGGCTTTTTCAAACTTTGCAAAACCGAGAAGCCCGCCTCCTCCCTCCTCCTGGGTTACCAAGTAAAATGGGGTTTGCAGAACTTGCCAGCATTTTCCATCCCCAGAGGGGATGGTGCATGGAGAGGAGGGAGGTGGAGGGAACTGGGGTGGGGGGAGGAAGGTTGGGGGTTGATATTGCAAACAGGTGCTCGGCCGTCGGTCCATGTGACTGAGGAAAGGGGCAGCTACAAAAAGAAGCTATAGAGGCAGTCGTGGCTGGCAAGGGCAGATTTCTCGAGGCTGCTACCACTTAAGAAACTTTTCAGCAGTTTTCTGTTGCTTATTGGCTGCCGGCTATCCGGGAGGGCGTATTTGCATGTTGCTAAACCGAGGCTGCCGATGCCCTTGCTGGCCACACTGTTCTTTCACCGAAGTGGGAGGAGGAGGAGGGAGCAGGAGGGAAGAGGAAGAGGAGGAGGGAGGGGATGCGAAAGTGGGTCAGGAATGTAA
>CM053594.1:133162510-133192853 GCA_028646575.1 Pseudocheirus occidentalis | reverse complement strand
CTTCTTCTTTTCTCCTCCTCCTCCTCCTTCTGTTCCTCCTCCTCCTCCTCCTCCTCCTCCTCCCAGTTCCTAGTCCTAATTATGATGTTTCAAGGCGGGGAATCTTCAAGTAAAGTGAGAATATTAAAGATATAGATGGGATTGACAGCCTAACACAGTGGAGGGAATGATGTACTTGGGGTTAGAAAACCTGGGTTCCACCCCCTGGCTTTGCCTCTTAGCATCTGTGTGACAGGGGAAATTCTTTCATCCGGACCTCAGCTCCTCATCTGTAAAATGAGGGGGATAAACTAGGTGATCTCTGCATTCTCCTTTGACTCTAAATCTAATGATCCTGTTCTCTAATTTTAGAGGATAAATAAATCCTCTAATCTCTAATAAATAGGGCAGGTAGGTGGTATTGTGGGTACAGTGCTGGGTCTGGAGTCAGGATGACCTGAGTTCAAATCCAGCCTCAGACACACAACATCTATGTGACCCTGGGCAAATCACTTAATTCTGTTTGCCTCAGTTTCTTCATCTGTAAAATGAGCTGGAGAAGGAAATGGCAAACCCCTCTAGCATCTTTGCCAAGAAATGGGCTCATGAAGAGTTGGATACCACTGAACAACAAGATAAGTGTATTTCATTATCTATTTTCTGTGACCAAAGCTGGTCAATATAATCCAAGCCTGATTGTCTTTTTTACGTTGTTCTCATATACATCACTGTAGGCACTGAGGTCATTGTTCTGTTTCTGCTTACTTCACACTAAGTACATAGGCATTTTCCCCTCTGACCATTCTAATGCTGATAACTCAAAATTCCTGAAGAGCCCACCTTGGACATGCTACAGTGGGGGTTTATATAAAAACAATACTGATGGCTCCCATTTCTTTCATATTTTCCTTTCAAGTTTTCACTTAAAATGAGAGAGTTTCTCATTTTTTTTAGTAGTTCCTAGTCCTAATTATGATTTCAAGACAGGATCATTTTAAATGCACTAATATATACAACCTATGTAAACTAAACACGAATACCACGTCTCTGGAACAGTGAAATCTTATGCTTTAAAAAACTCCCTCCACAGGAATAATAAATAGAAGCCTACATTGCTATGTACTTCCTATGCTTCACATTCTGTCTTGAGTTCACAGTTTGAAAAAAATGGAATCTAAGAATCTAAAGGCAATTCAGTATAAAGAAAAACATGCTGAACTTAGAGGTGGGAAACTCAGGTTCATTTACCAACTTTGACGCTTGCTGTATTAAGTCACCTCTCAGTTTCCCCCTTTGTAAAACTACAATAATAATGCCCACACATTACTCTACAGGATCATTGTGAGAGAAAATACTTAGCATGGTGCCTAGCACATTTTGTTGCTGTGTCCTGTTCTACTCTTCATGACCTCTTTTGAGGTTTTCTTGGTAAAGATACTGGAGTGGTTTACCATTGCCTTCTCTTTTTTGTTGTTGTTGTTGTTGTTTTGTTTTTCGGAGGGCAGTTGGGGTTAAGTGACTTGCCCAAGGTCGCATGGCTAGTTTTTTGTATTAAGTGTCTGAGGTCGGATTTGAACTCAGGTACTCCTGACCCCAGGGCTGGTGCTCTATTCACTGCGCCACCTAGCCGCCCCTACCATTGCCTTCTCAAGCTCATTTTACAGATGAAGAAACTGAGGGAAATAGGGTGAAGTGACTTGCTCAGGGTCACATAGCTATTAACTGTCTGAGGCCAGATTTGAACTCAGGAAGTCTTCCTGATTCTAGACCTAGTATTCTATCATCTTTGTACTTGGCACATAGTAGGCATTTAATAAATGTTGACTTACTGATTCTAAACCTCAAATTATTATTGGAAGACACATGTACATTCCTTTCCTGGCTCAGCTCCAGACTCAGAACTTCTTTTCTATCATGCCTTCTATTCCCTACTTCCTTCCCTTTTCAGCTTCCTTTTAAGTGCAGTCTTCCCCCATTAGAATGTAAGCTTCCTGAGGGCAGGTACTGTCTTTTTTTCTGTTTGTATTTGTGTTCCCAGGTCTTAGCACTGTACCTGGAACATAGAAAGTGACTCATAAATGTTTGTTGACTTAATTTGAGATAGCTTCTGTGATATAATTTAAAACTAAGTTGCATCCTACACAATCTAAGGAGCAGGCATTTCTTTTTCATCTCTCTAGCTAGATCTGTGTTTTTCCTCAAATGGAATGAATTAAAACCTGGATCTGTAACAGAAAAAAAAGCGAACAAGAACAACTTCTGAAATGAGATGATATGGAATTTTAAATTATTATTATTAATAACATTCCCATTGTGCTTTGTCATCTGCAAAGCACTTGTATAAAAATGAGTTTAATTGATCAGCACAACAATCCTGTGAACTAGGTGGCTTAACTATTATCATGATTTTACAGAGGAAGAAACTGGAGATCAGTAAGAATGAATGACTTACTCCATTTACAATTAAGTGACAAAACCCATATCTAAAGGTTTTCAGTCTTCAAATATTTGAAGGGGGTGGTGGTGGGGGAATGGATCTAAGTTCCTCAAGTATAACCTTTCTGTACTTTCTGGTGGGGATAACCTAGCCCTAAATTGCCATACTAAACCCTTCCATTTCTACTCACAAATCTCCAGGACATGTCCATTTGTTTGACCCTTTTTTATTTTGTTGACTGAGTTTACGCAGATGTTGCCCATGGAGAGAAATTCTTGATTCCAGTTTCAAATCTTAGTCATTTCATTGCATCCATCCAGAGTTGAACCACTTTCAGTATACCCAATCAATTCAGTTCCTATCAGCCTTTACTACTGCTTTGTTAAATGCCTGTTTTGAAAATAGCTCTTTAAACATTGTGCACAGTAACAGCGATATTATGAGGACAAGCAACTGTGAAACTCAGCTACTCTGATCAAGACGATCCAAGACAATTCCAGTGAATGCATGAAGAAAAATGCTATACAGCTTCAGAGAGACAACTGATGAACTCTGAATGCAGACTGAAGCATACTTTTTTTTAAGCTTTATTTTTCTTGGATTAATCTGTTTTCTTTTGTAACATAGTTAATATGGAAATGTGTTTTGCATGACAAAAAAAATAGCTCTCTAGCTTTTTGACCTGTTTTTCCTGTGTTGTAGGGATATCTAACAACTCTCTTCCTCATTTTTAGTCAGAATAATCTTTCTATAGTTACTTTGTAACAAAAGACCTATTATTACTACATATTAATATTGCTAATATTGTAGTAGTTCTTGATAGGATGCTCCCCAAATCTGTTATGGTTCATTTTGCAGCTCCAAAAACATACATTAAGAGAGGTGTTGCATAAGTGTTAATTGCTTTAAACCTGTTCTTCCAATTTAGCCTTGATTTCAGGATGCCAATAAGTCTCTTAACACATTTAGTCCCTGATTTCTCCTTGTTGCTTTATACTTAACAGTGCCTTACCTGGAGGAGACCAACATGTTTCTCATAACAATCTTTATCCATTGAATCAATTTGACCTGAATTTAAGCTAAAAAATTTCAGTCTTTGTTTTTTTTAGGCATACATTAATGCCTTCATATTTAACAAGTCCAAGTGATATTTTGATATCATTAGAGAAAGAGCTGATCTCCTGAAGGAGGTGTTCAATGTGTTTTTCAAGAATTATAAAGATTGATGTAATCCTAGTACAAGTGAATAAGTTTTTGTTCAAATCCCTAATTAATTTGGATGACATACTTAGTTCTAGTTAGGAAAGAAGATCATGAGTTTAAGGCTAGGTAGAATCACAATAAACTTTAACTGTCTCCCTGAAAAATGGAAGAAATATTCACATCAATAAACATAAATTTTCCTAATTTCATAAGGTACAATCAGTTTTATATGAATTTTTCTTTAAAATTATTCCCAAAATACCCCTATAATTCAAAAGGCATATTATTGATATGGAGTGTATGAGGTGTTCCAGGAGGACTAATACCACCGGTGAAAGGGCTTGCCAAGTTCTTCTCAAGGTTACTCATCCACCTTTGGTGTCCACCTCTCACTCAACTCTTACCTGTGGTTTCAAGAAGTATAGCACATTCAGTGGCTACACCCCAACAGACAGACCAAACCAGGTAGAGGGGAAGCAACAGGCCTAAAACCCTTCAGTGAGAAGGGGAGATGTCTACCTCAAGCATGTGAAAACTTCCCCTAGCAGAATGATCACATGAGAACAATTTGTTCCAGCTGTTGTGAAGGCAGCTGAAGAAGACACTATAGAGCACTTAGCACTTGGTCAGACATCAAGGTCATCAAGGTCATCTACTGAATTCAGGGCCATTGTTGGTTGTCTTGACTTTTGTCTTGCCCCTGGACTTTGATGACTCTGGGAGAGAGAATGAGGATGAGGACTTTGTGCAACTCTGCCTCCCTTAAATCCATTTCACAAGCAAGTCCAGCCACGATGTCATTGGTCTTCTTCTTAATTTAAGAATGAATGATAAAGGAAAGTCACTATACATTTTATCCCAAAAATGATATTGGGATACACTCAAATGTGAAGAAAAATCAACTGATAGGCCACTCTGAAAGATCTTTCTCCATGGCCCAAGTTGGTCTTCCTTTGCTTAAAACATTAAAAGTCAATAATGATAATATCTATTCATATTCCTATAATGCTTTAAAGTTTAGAAAGGATTTTTCTCAGGTAGGGCAAAATACTATTCCTATTTTACAGGTGAGGATGCTGAAGCTCAGTCATAGTAACATACATAGCAAGTATCTGATTATAGGAACCAGTTGTTTAGGAGAAATCATGGTCTGAGTACATGAGGCATTGGGTCTCTCTAGTCACAGTAATACTAGAGGACAATAGTACAATACATTTATAGTACTGGTCCACAGTGCTATGACACTAATGCTATAATTTAGGATTTTCCAGTATACCAAATATTTCCTTTTCCATTTTATAATTCCATTTTTTTTTATCCCTATGTTGAAAAATCCCAAAGAACTTTATAAGGAAGGGTCATGTGGGACTGAATCTCAACATTTCAAAGTCATCTAATACAAATCATACTTAAGTACTCCAATGGAACCTTATCTCAATGATGTGAATATTTCTAACCAGAACCACAGCATTGGCCTCCTAATTGCCCTCTGCCTCAGTCTTTCCCCTTTCCAATCCATTTTCCAATCTGCTAAATTGATAGACCTAAAATACAGGTCTGACCATATTAGTCTCAGTTCAAGAAACTTCAGTGGTCCCTAGAATAAAATATAACTCTTCTAAAGCCCTTCACAGTCCAACTCCAACATATTTTTCTAGACCGAGTTCATATTATACCTCCTCATATGTTTCAGTCAAACCTGCCTACTTTTTAATTTTATCTTGTACCTGACATTCCATCTTTTCTCTTGTGCCTTTGCACAGGCTTTCTCCCCCTTCCTGTAATATTCTCTCTTTCTCCTCACCTCCACTTCTTGGGAATCCTGAGCTCCATCTGATACCTAGCCTATTAGGTGAGCCCTTTTACACAAGGTCTTTTGATTTCTCCTTCCCCCAGTTATTATTACTTACCATACTTGAAATTAATTTGCTGTTTTTGTTGTTGTTCAGTCATTTTTAGTTGTGTCCAACTCTTTGTCACCCCATTTGTGGTTTTGTTGGCAAAGATATTGGAGCGTTTTGCCATTTCCTTCTCAAGCTCATTTTAAAGATGAGGAAACTGAGACAAACAAAGTTAAGTGACTTGCCCAAGGTCACACAGCTAGTGTCTGGGGCCAGATTTGAACTCAGGAAGATGAATCTTCCAGACTCTAGGTCCAGCACTCTATCCATTGAACCACCTAGCTGTAGTATACTCTGTATACATACACATACATACATATACACATATACACACACATATCTATATCTATATCTATATGAACATCTATTTCTCTGTGTATCTATTAACCTGCCTCTGTGCTGCCCCCCCCCAATTCCCCTTGAAGATAGGGACTGTTTTATTTTTATCTTTGTATCACCTAGAATAGTGTCTGGCGCAGAGTAGGCACTTAAATGCTTATAGATTTGAAATCTTATTTTATGTCTCATGATATCAAAAGATCATCAAACACAAATTATCTCGACTGTTGCATCTTTCAAGGTACCTTCCATGATTTTAACATATGCATAGTAGTATAGTAACATAGTAACATATGCATCTTTTGGGGGGAGATGCTTTAACACAGCATCTTGTACAACTGAATGAAATGTTTCTATGGGCACTATACAATAAGCATAGCATGATTTTGTAGTCTTAGTACCTTTCAGTAAATTGTGCAATGACAAAGCCAGCATCTTCTACAGAGAAAGCCTTCTCATGACCTCATCAAAGATCAATCTGTATGGATTATTCTCATAAAGATTTTATGAAGATGGGAAAGTAGGCATATATGTTACTGATTTTTCTTTCACTTACTCACTTTTTCTCAGTGGTAATAACATTTGTGATTTTTTCCCTCAAGCTTTTGGTATGTTCTCCTCTTTCAGATATCATGAGAATCACTCTGCCAACTCACTCAAAACTGTGCTGTCTCTAGTATTCATGTCCTTTGTATATTCTTGATCTGATCCAGCTGTTCTTCCCATTTTTGTCTTATTTATGACTTTTCTCTTTCTTCATGTGACAATTTGGGGGCTGTAAGTCTAAATCTGGTGGCTCTTTTGTTGATGGAAAAATAGTTTGTGACTGAAATCTTGACATAGCTTTTGTATTTTTTTGTTAGTCGTCCTTCCACAGTTTTAGACATAAAAAGTTTTTGGTACAATAATAATAAATTTGGTTTAAATTCAAACACAGTGTTGCCTTTTGATATCATATAGTCTACCTAGCAAAGAGAATGAGTATTTATTTGCTGGCTAAGTAGTTTCTAGGCTTTTGGGGCTTTCTTGTGTCAAAAATTTCTATAAGAAAAGGTGATCTTCTGTATCAGTTTTTTAAAAATTTCTGTTTTCTGCTTCTATAGCTTCTTAAAACAGGTTAGGTTGGAGGTCTTTTAATTATCTCACATATTTTCTCACTTTTGATGAGATAGGTAGTATTAATTTTGGTGTTTGTAATACAAAGTCAATGATGTGGCTATATACAGACAGTTAAAATGGGGCAACTAGGTAGCACAGTGGAAAGAGTGCTAAGCCTAGAGGCAGAGAGACTCCTCTTCATGAGTTCAAATGCAGCCTCAGACACTGCTGGCTGTGTGACCCTGGGCAAGTTACTTTATCCTGTTTGTCTTGGTATCTTCATCTGTAAAATGAGCTGAAGAAGGAAATGGTGAAGCACTTCAATATCTTTGGCAAGAAAACCCAAAAGGGATGGTGAAAAGTTGGCCAGGACTAAAATGACCGAACAGCAATTAGAAAGCGATCCCACATGAGTAAGCCAGTTGTTTCCTGACTGTTAAAATGCAGTCAATTTAATTTTATGTGATATTATCTGTTGCTTACTGCATCTACTGCTTACTACAGAGCCTCCATATTTTCTTCCTGAAGGAAATCCCCATGATATATTAACGTGAGACTTCTGGGTATATAGCCTTTGGCATCTTTTGTTTCGTAAACATAAACCATATTTTCCAGCATTCTGTCATTTTCCCCTGTGCCTGCCTTCACACTGAAGTCACCAAGAATCAAAGACCACAGAGTACAGTGAAAAAGAACTCAGGGTTTGAAGGTGGGGGACCAGTCCTGCTACTTCTTATGTGTAAAACTTTTAAGAAAGCCATTTAAGCTCTCACTTCCATTTCCTCCCCAGTAAAATAAAACGACTGCAATTGGAAGGTTCTCCATGCTCTTAAGCCTATAAGAATAAGAAAAAAAATGTGTTGACTTGTTTTGGAATTTCATTTGGCTAAATTCTTCATAGAACTTCTCAACTTCTATATTGCATCAAGTTGTGTGATAATTTTAGGTTGATCCTCAGACATCTGTCTCTTGTCTGTCACTGGGACTGCACCCTTGCAGCACAGGAACGTCTTCCAGAGCTTACATTGTATTAGTATGGCCTTCGAAGACTTGCCTGTCTATGTCATGATGGGATAGCATTGTAAGGATTTGTGGAGGGTAAACAAACAAAACCAAAATCAAACCATGTTATTTACCAATTAAAATGCTGACTTGAATAGAGTAATGCCAGTAGTGTAGAAAAAATATATGTGCATATATACACATGCACAAATATACACATATGTATGTATATACATATGATATGTATATACACATACATGTGTATATTTCTAGGGTAGGTAAGCTGACAAATCTTGCCGCACCAACCATGTTCCCGACAATTAAGTTAAAAGTGCATCTTGGGGAGGCTAGGTGTCACAGTGAATAGAGTACCAGCCCTGGAGTCAGGAGTACCTGAGTTCAAATCCGGCCTCAGACACTTAACACAAAAAACTAGCTGTGTGACCTTGGGCAAGTCACTTAACCCCAACTGCCCTACAAAAAACAAACAAACAAAAAAAAGTGCATCTCCACCCCACCCTATTACCTGAGTTCTAGAGGAATAATAAATTTGTCACATTCTAGCTTTAGAAAATAAAAACTAGTTCATTAACTCAAAGGGTTCTCTATATCCTGGACTCCTTTGGCAGTCTGGTGAAATTTTATTCACATTGCTCAAAACGTTTTTAAATACTTAAATATTTTTAATGAATGAAGCAGGGCTGGTTCCCTACCTTTTAAATATTTACAAAATGTTTTAAATACTTAAATAAAATACTAAATTTCAGTTAGAGATCAGTGAAACTCAAGATGTAATTTTTTCCCCCATCCAACCAAGTTCACGGATACTTAGAAAACTATTCTTCAAAATACTCTGAAAACCGAGGGACCTCGGATTAAAAACCCTGGCCTAGCACCCTAGAAGCTACTTAATTGTTGAAGTGAATTGAATTGAATTGCCTAGAATTCAGGAAGTAAATTAGTGAATTGCTTCCCCTTCCCCCCCCCCCCAAACACAGAGACATGCCAGTGGGAAGTGTTATGATCCTTTGTTTTATAATATGCTCTTTGGCATCATTAAAAGGATCCCATTGCCTCTCATTAATGCTGAAAGGCCTAGCCATAAGCAATCGATATAGTTTTGTTTTTGAATGTAAGTTTCTAGGATTACTACAAAACTGGGATGTATCTAGACCCACAATTATTACTCCATCCTCTCACTGTGGTTACAAACAGAGATGCTTGTTTGTTTCATGTGACTCACATCCAAGAAGACGGTAAGGAAAAAACCCAACATGAGAACAGGTAGGAAATTATTGCTCCTAGTATCTTAAAATGATGTAGGCTTTTGGGTAAATTAGTAGCAATCCCCTTAGCTTCATTTCCTCATTTTAGTATATCTTATGGAAGGCCTAAGCATTCTGAAAGGTCTCAGCCTAAGGTACTCCAGAGTAATTTATTACTGAGGAGTGCTCCTTGAGAGCAGGGAGGGATTATAGGTGCTTTATAGGTGGCTGTAAGCACAATGACTTTCTAGAGACTAATAAAAGCTACTTAATCAATTTTTTTTTTTAATTGAATGGAAAGTTCTTTTATCTCCCAGTAGTTATCACATAGGTAAGTTATCCCATCAAATTAAAAAATGATGCACTAATTCTGCTCTAAATTTGAGTTAAAAATGAGGGCCAACTAAAAAGTCGGTTGAAAGTGTGGGTTTCAACAGCCAGAACTCAACTTTCAGGGACTATTTTAAGGGCATAATTTAACTACACCCAGAAAGCCAATTGTTAATTTGCAACTAGTCTAAGTAGTCACCTGCATCTCTAAGTCAATGCCCCAAAGCCCTATTCAACTCCACCATCATTGTTTCAAACACAAAGGTACAAGCACCATTCTATTTGTAAGAGTCTAGCCCCGTGGCATCCTAGAGCTGTCTGTCCTCTTCATGCTCTTTGCCCACCTACCGGATTTTGTAGCGAGAGAGCCCGGCAGAAAAAGAGCAATTTGCTACCCTTGTTCTCAGACTTGGGGAGAGGAATTGCAGACGAAAAGCTAGACGGAGTTGATTATTCAGCTACCCAGAGAGATTTGCAAGAGAATAGCTCAGACTCAGTATGTTACTACCCTCTTCTCGGGGGAAGAAGCTGGTTATTTGTACTAGCTAAAGAGTTTAGCTGGAGAGTGGAAGATAAAAGACATCCAATGTAGTATCTTTACATAATCTGGCCTTTCCGAGGACAAAGAAAACTATGGAAGCCAGATACCTTTAAGGATATATTTTTTCCCCTGACGGACCAAATGTTTAAATGATTTAATAGCCTTTTAAGATGAAAGGATGACCAACTATTTCCACTTTCTATAATTTTTTAAAAGTATGCTCTGTATTGCATTCATACAAAGCTTTTTTGATTAATTAAAGAAAATGCAGAGATGTTAAAGTGGGGGAAAATACCCTCCTGTGTCCTCTGTTAGATGTGGTGCCTGAGATCAGATAGCCAAAGATTTCCTATTCTTTCAGGAAGAAGCCACAGAAAACGAAAGATTCATTGATGACAGGTTTCAAACTCTGAAAGTGTTGGATGCTAATTCTAACTGATTGTGCCACTTCTCAATGTACTAGTTTAGATCAAACAGCACCTGTCTGAAAGCAAACCACTTGGCACTAGTCTCATTCAAAATGCAGAGAAGCATAACGCTTAGTCAGTCTAACGACATGATGTCTAACGCTTGCCCAGCGTCCTATTCTTTAGGAAGTGCAATATTATTGTGATTTTTTTCCCCCCCTGGTCCTTCCAAATCCCTCAGTCCCAGATGTTACTGGGTTTAGGGACAGAAAAACAGAACCTTTAAAAGACCCTGCTTTCTCCAACCAACAAAGAGCCTGAAGTCCATCATCTTCCCCTCTTTCCTTTCTTCCCATCTCCGCCATAGCTTGTGTTTCTCCTTGGCTTTGTAAGTAGGTGGTAGGGAGTGGTGTGCTTAGGGGCGAGGGTCGGATTTAGACGCTACAAGGAAGCTAGCCGTATTGTAAACGCTATAAATCATAGCTTGGGATAACAGCAATGGGAGAAAGTGGCGTGACCATACCAGAAGTTTATTAAAAGCCAGAATTCACACCAAACATGGGAAATCTCTCTAACTCTACCTAACTGATTTTCAAAGTGAATTAAGGAACTGATTTTTTAAAACTCCCTTAGAAGGGACTATGGTGGTTAACACGTGCAAATAAATCTAATGGGCTGTGTCACATGGGCGGAAACCTAGTTCAGCCAGCACTGAATGCATCAGTCAGCTCTACGCTCTCAGCTCCAATCACTCTGTGTGTACCTTAATGATTACGGAAGGAAAGAGGGCTTCGGAAATTTTACAAGAGACAAAGGAAGGGGGGTAGTTGCCGGGGTTCCTAGGTTGGAAAAAGGGGGCGCCAGTTTCACTCCCACCCCCAACTCTTCACTCACTGCACATTTATCATTCCTCTCCCCTCCCCCCAAAAGCAAAACAACTAAGAGAGAGAAAAAACGACACCAAACTTAAGGCTGGGAGTGGGGACCCCCAACCTTGACAAGTTTGAAGATTCTCCTTTTAGCTGTGGTCGAGTGGAAACGGAAAACAGTTGTGGAGTGCAAAAGAAAAGTATTCACTCGCATGGAGGTATTTTGTTTTTCTGTCTGCCCTGCTAATGGGATGTAAGCACCACGATCACACACAGGACAAAGGTCAAATCGAGGTTGGTAAATTGGGCAAGAGATTTGCTGCCGGATGCTTCTATGTGGATGTTTAAATACACGGCCTAAAGAGAAGCCAGTAGGTAGATTTAGGGGAATGCAGTAAGACGGAGCTGCAGCCAGTACCCTGTAGTGGAGAGAGGGTTTGGTTGACAGTTTAATGGGATTGTTTTTCACCAAGGGGAATCCTGAACTCCAATTCTGACTTGGGACCAGAGTAAAACTGTACTTTGGGAACCTCGGTATATCCCAAATGACTACTCCTTCCTGAATGTTCTACCATAAAAGGTTGGTTTTTCATTGTCCTGCTTCACCTAGAATAAATGCTTCGGATCTTGAAATAATAGGAAGTCACCTTATTTAAGGGCCAGCAGAAAGTCCTTTTTCCTTTTCCTATGACCTGTATGAGGAAATTTGTCTTAAAAAAGAAAAAGTTAGGGAAGCCTGTTTCCATTTCTTTAGTTTTCAAGTCTTCTCCAGGTTGGGTCTTAGAAGTTTTCATTCAAGGAGCTGGGTTCCTTGCTGTACTCCTGAGTCAGCAAGTACATTGAGCTATGGTTCTAAATAACCATGTCCTTAAAGGAGAAGTGAGGGTACACATGTAGCAAACAATTCACAGCTAATTCCAGGAAGTCCATATCCTTAAAGTAGAATATAAACTTCTTGAGGGGAGAGACTGTGTCATTTTTTGTTTTTGTATTCCCAGCACAATTCGTCAAAAGACTTATGATTTCCTCATTGTGGACAGCTCTCTATAGTGAGATCCAAACTTTCTACAACTTATTCCCAAGAGGCATAGAGAAATTGTGAGAGTAACAGCAGTATTGTTTTGTTTTTTTGGAGGGGGGAAAAGTACGGCAGTTGGGGTTGACTTCCCCAAAGTCAAAGGGCTACTAATCGGTAAGCCTCTGAGGTTAGATTTGAACTCAGGTACTCCTGACTCTAGGGCTGCTGTTCTATTCACTGCACTGCCTAGCTGCCCCTAGCAATGTTGTTTTAGGAAAGACAGTAAATTATTTTAACTATTATAAATACCAAAATTAACTGTAAATGACATATAAAGACACTATCTGCATTCAGAGAAAGAACTGATAAATAGAAATATGTATAAAAATTTTACATAAATACGCTTATTTGTGTCTAAAGGTAGCTGTCTCGAGGGCAAGGTAGGGGGAGGGTAGAAAAAAAGAATAAAATTTTACATGATAATTTTGCTGTATATTTGAAAGGAATAACAAGTTATGCTTGGTAGATTTGCAGTTTCATGTATAATCATTTTTTATTTACTACATTATGGAAATTCTTGATTTATTCCATAAATATGTATTGATGTAAAAAAATAAGAAAGAGTTTGTGACTTGCCCAGGATCATATAACTACACAGCTAGAGATTGCAGGGACTGTATTGAACTCTGGTCTTCCTCTCTCTAAGCACAGTACACCATGCTGTTTTGCATGTAGAAGTGCTTACTATATATTTAATTAATTGAATTGGCAGACTTTATTGGCTTCTTATTTAGGTATCTTCAGATATGGCTCAGTAAATTCTGAAAACAACTAGTCTAAAAATCAGACTTCAAATTAAAACCATTTTAGAAGCCTTGATAGACATTTTTGGGAGACAGATGACGAAACAAGCTTCTGCCCTTACAATGTAAGAAGAGTGATGGGAGATCTCAGCATTAAAGAAGTGGCAGGCCAAGACAGTTTTGTCTTTTTAAAAATTGGTGTCCATCAATTCATTAGCCAAGGCTCGTCACTCACCTTATGGACTCTTTTGGATAACGGGCAGCTTGGTTAACTGGGGCTCTTCATATTTCCCAACCTCAAACCTTTATGTGCTTGGAGTTTTGCCAACTACTTTGTAGATAAAATCACTCAGATCCTACTAGCTGCTTTTGTGGTGGCAGATCCCTACTCTGGTGTGACAGTTACATCACCATCACTGTCTGCTAAGGTCTCAATCTACCTTACCTACATTATAGAAGGAGTATTGTAACATATAATGGGGGCGAAGCAGTGTGCTGTACATGGTGAAAAGAAGATAGTGTTCGGAGTAAGATCAAGGTTCAAATTCTAGTCCTGTCACTGACAAGGTGCCTTGTCTTAGTTAAGTCACTTCATATCCCTAAGCCTCAGGTTTTCCTATATATGAGATGGGGATGATAATAGTTATACTACTGACGTTATAGGGTTGTTTCCAAGGATCAATTGGCTGCTTTCTAAATGTATAAATTGACATTCAAACATAAGCTATTTTCATATTCTCGTGTGATGAAAAGAGCTCTGAGTTTGGAGTAAAATAACTAGGGTTCCAGGCTCTATGATAAAAGACAAATCAAAAGACAAATCTCTTAGTTCCAGTTCCTTTATCTGTAAAATGGGTCTAATGAAAATTACTATCTCTTGAGGTTGTCATGAGGAAAGTGTTTTGGTGAGATTCCTAAAAAAATGTGACTGATACTGTTAGGATTTGGACCCATTTCTCTTCCTGGAAAGCATTTATTTGCTGACATTTTTTAAAGGGAAAGTCAACGAATCCCTTTAAGCAAGGGAAAAATCATGCCATTATCTCAGAAAAATGACTTAATAGTGCTGGGTCCTTCCATATCTTACTACATATATCCTGGACCTCAGGAAAGATTTTCCTACCAGTCTGCGTCCTGCAGAAGTCTCTAGAAGCCCCTAGATGTACCTAAAAGAGAAAGTTCTCAACAGTTTATCATCGGAGGAGGCTTGGGGACTAGAGTTGAAGGATTGGTAGTAACATTTTATTTAGTACTTGAGGCAGAGGGGAAATAGATCTTCAAATTGTTCTTGTTTGGGATATTTTAATTCCTCTCTCCTACTTCTGGATAGATATAAATGTCACCAGTACCAGACAGTGACGAGGGTAAAAATATTCTGCATGTCTTCCTCTTCACGCTGATTCTACCAAGCAATTTTACTTCATAATATTTTAAAATGTTAGTGCTAAGAGCAAACCCAGCTCTCTCACTTGACAGATGAGGAAATCACAGTCAATAGTAAAAAAGTGACTTGTCCAAGGTCTTTGGGGTATAGTGACTTTAATACATGTATCTTAACTCCTAGTCCAGGAGATATTCCTATAGGAAGTTTGAGCCCATCCTGTAGAAAGCTAGTTTAGGAGGGGAGCCAGAAAGGACATCTCTGGATGTTTCTTATTTCTTATGGGGCTAGGATTTCCCACCATATTATAATAGGTTTTCTTAGTGAGGAAAATGAAGAGAAAGAAGAGCGAAATAGCCCTCAAATTACACAAACAGTTCTTTAAAATTTAACTACTATGCTGTTGAGAAATCTCTGTGCTATGGATAGAATAGCTATTCACATTCTCATAGGGATTTCAGGTTTTCAAAGGATTTTCCTCACATCAAGACTAGGTAGTTTAAGAATTTTTAGGTAGGACCTGAGATTCTATCATTGTACAGAGTTTCTGGTGATAAATACCCTCTACTAATGTATATTAGCACCTCTTTAGCTTAGTGGCATAGAGAGTAGCCTGGGACATTGGGAGGTTTTGTGATTTGCTCAGGGTCACACAGTCCCTATTTTTCAGTGGTAAACATGACTGCCTCCATCCCTTCACTGTGGCCATCCCCTGTCCCTGGAATGCGCTCCCTCCCTTCCTCCTCAGTCACCCTCATCAGCAAGAAGCCTTTTCAGCTCTGGCTAAACTGCTAATGCCTGCCCTCCCTTCCAAATTACCTTGTATATATTTGTATTTATTAACATTCATGTTTATGCAGTATATCTTTTTATGTGCGTTGTCTCTTCCGTTAGGAAGAATAGGATAGTTTCATTTTTAAATGCCTAGTATAGTGTCTGACACATGGTGGAGATTTAATAAACACTTGTTGCTTGATTCTTGAAAAGGAGTGGGGAACCTACAGCCTTGAGGCTACATGTGGTCCTCTAGTTCCTCAGTCGAGGCCCTTTGACTGAATACAGTCCTAAGGGGATTTGTTCTGTGAAATTTGGATTCAGTTAAAGGGCCAAACTTGAGGACCTAGAGAGCCACATGTGGCCTTGAGGCCATAGATTCTCCGCCCCTGTTCTTGACTATAAAACCAGTTCTCTAGCCACTACTCAATGTTTCCTCTATAAGAATTATTGTCCCTATTGTACAGATGAGTGATTAATATTGAAATGGGTAAAATAACTTACTTGAAATTAGGGACAGCCTGAGATTCTTACCCACTTGCAACACTGAAGCCACCCATACTTCCCCAGTTCTGTAAATTCCATATTCTTGAAAAATGGATTGCATAGGTCAACCTCCGTTTATTCTGTAAATATTTAATTTTAAATTTCAGTTTATTTCTGTTTGTGCATAGTTGTCTTTTCTCTGTTATAATCTATAGTGAATGTGTATTTATAGGTCTGTACCCAATCAGTGTTTTAGATTAGATTATAATAGAGAACAGGAGAACTAGGTCTACTTTGCATATTGCTTAATAAAAAGTATCAAGTAAACCTTCACTATTGATCATAAAATGGCCACACTAATTTCTAATTTTTAGGGTTGGTTTTAGTTTGCAAAACAATACCTGACTTTTGAGCTTCAGCACTGACCTATGTTTTCTTATCATTTGTCTTTTTGTGTGTACTCTCATTCAAGAGATATCTGTAAGATACTCTTGCTTACACATCCTTAGGGATAAATATCAGAACTATGTAAACTTTAAGCTGTTGATAGCAAATAAAATAAAATTGACGTTCTGTGATATTTGAGTAGGTATTGCTGTGAGCACTGAAAATTACTCCCGACTTTAGGCACATGGTTAATACTAATGGAACCAAGATGTGATTCCCAATTGGGAATTGGGTGTTTGCAGCGGGACTGGAGGATTCAGTCAAAGGGCTGCACTTGAGGACCTAGTGGGTCACATGTGGCCTCCAGGCCAAAGGTTCCCCATCCCTGATCTAGGCCTAGACTCCCTATCTGCCGTACGATAAAAAGTCCATCGGTTCTTAACTTCAGGTTAGAAGTCTATTGTCCTAAGAATTTTTTAACCTGAGGACCACAGACTAGTAGGCAGATTTCAGGGAACTTCACTGGGAAAAAAATGCATCTTTATTTTCACTAACATCTAACTGAAATTTAGCATTTCTTTCAATTATAAATGTAGGCCACAAATGTTATTCTAATAAGATGTCCATAAGCTTCATTATATTGCAAAAAGGTTTAAAATACAAAAAAAGGCTAAGAACACTGTGCCAGATCAAAGTTTAGTGCCTATTGGGGGCTTTGATGATTTAAATAATTTCCTGTTTTTTTACTCCCAGTTACCAAATTTGGAGTTTCTTTTATAATATAAATTTATAGGATTGACTCTCTAAATTCCCTAAGCAGCATCCTATGTCTGAAATGCCCACTTTAAAATTTACTAAATAATAATCTCACATTTTATATAGTGCTTTATTGCTTTATCCTTTGAGGAAAGTATCTTTCCTGAATAGTTAAACATTCTATAAATGTAAGTTGTTATTAACTAAAATACATTATCTTATTTTTCCTGCTAAACAGCCCTATAAATTAATTAATAATACAAGTCTTACCAGTCCTTGCAAAGAAGACCAAGACTCAGAGAGTTAAATGACTTGTCCACAGTCATGTAGCTAGTAATTGAGCAAGTTTGGACTTAAAACCTAGGTCTTTGGGTTTTTTTAAACCCTCTGAACTTAATAAATACCAAACAGAATGGATGTTTTCATATAGCTACATCCATATAGCTAGTAGAACAGAAAGAGAGTACTTGAAACTGTGGCTCTATTATATACAACTTGTGTTTTTTTTTTAATGTATGAATTAAACTTTCAGTACTCACTTGCTTATCTGTAATTCTTTCTGACTTTCTCTTATGTGCACTTAAAAAATTTTTTATTGGTACTTTTTGTTTTAATATCACCTAAGTTTCTTCTTGTACCCCTCCTCCACCTCATTCCCATAAACTCTTAACTTATAGGATTTTTTTTTGAAAGAAATAGGATAAAACAATTAAACAAATCAATGCATAAAAATATCATACACAACATAATGTCAACCACGGATTCCATCTTCTACAAAGATGCAAGGGAAGGTGTCTTCTCATATCTCTTCTTTGAGACCAAACTAATTGCTTATATTTTCACAATATAAATTTTGTATTGTTTGTGGTGGCTCTTTCCATTTATAATGTATTCATTGGGTATAGTTTTCCTTACTCTACTTACTTCACTTTGAGTCAGTTCATATGAATCTTTCCATTATTTTCTGTGTACCATGTTTACAGAAAAGAAATATTTCATTATATTCATGTACCACAATTTCCCAAGCAATTTCTTTTTTTTTTTTTTTTTGCTTTTTTTTTTTGGAGGGCAGTTGGGGTTAAGTGACTTGCCCAAGGTCACACGGCTAGTTTTTGTGTTAAGTGTCTGAGGCCGGATTTGAACTCAGGTACTCCTGACTTCAGGGCTGGTGCTCTATTCACTGCGCCACCTAGCCACCCCAAGCAATTTCTTAATCAATTGATATTTACCCTCTAATTTTTTTTTTTTGCCATAAAAAAGCGAGTATAAATACTTTAGTAATATGGAGCCTTTTTTTTTGTCATGACTTTCTTTGGTCATTGCCTAAGCGGGGGAATCTCTGGGTCAAAAGACATGGATATTTTAGTCACTTTATTTGCAGAACTGTAAATTGTGAATTCCACAAACAATGTTATATGCCTATCTCTCCACAACCCTTTCACTATTTCTGTCTTTTGTCATCATTGACAATTTGCTGGGAATGATATGAAACTTGAAAGTTGTTTGGGTTTTCATTTCTGTTATTAGTGATTTGAAGCATTTTTCATATGATTATTAAAAATTTGCAATTATTCTGAGAATTTTTGTTAGTATTTTTTGATCACTTCTCTGTTGGGGAATGGAGTTTGTGTGTGTGTGTGTGTGTGTGTGTGTGTGTGTGAGATGCTTTTATTTTATTTTTCTCAGTTACAAGTAAAATAAATTTTTAACATTAAAAAAATATTTTTTGAGTTCCAAATTCATTCAGTCCCTCCCCACCTTTCCTCTCCCTGAGAAGACAAAGACTTTAATATGGATGATACATATACAGCCATACAAAATATATTTCCATATTAGCCATATTGCAAAAAAGAATATAGACCCCCCCCCCAAAAAAAAACTAAGTAAAAAAATGCTTTGATCTGCATTCAGACTACATTACTTCTTTCTCTGGAGGTAGATTACATTTTTCATAAGTCCTTTAGCATTGTCTTGGATCATGTGTATTCTGAGAATAGCTGAGTCATTCACAATTGATACGCTATTGCTGTTACTATGTACAATGATCTCTTGGCTCTGCTCATGTCATTTTGCATCTATGCATGTAAGTCTTCCCAGGTTTTTCTGGAAGCATCCAGCTCATCATTTCTTACAGCACAGTAGTATTCTGTCACAATCATATGCCATGACCTGTTTAGCCATGACTCAATTGATGGACATTCCCTCAATTTCTGGTTCTTTGCCATTACAAAAAGAGCTACTGTAAATACTTTTTGTACATATAGGTGCTTTTTCTTTTTAAAAAATCTGTTTGGGATACAGACCTAGTAGTGATATTACTGGGTCAAAGGGTATGCTACCCAAAAAATTACTTTATAGAGCTAGAAAAACATAATAACAAAATTCATCTGGAAGGATACAATTAAAAAATACGAAGTAAGGTGGACTAGCAGTATCAAATCTCAAACTGTATTACAAAGCATTAATCATTACAACAATCTGGTACTGGCCAAGAAATAGAGTGGTGGATCAGTGGAATAGATTGTGTATACAATACATAGTAGTAAATGACCATAGTACTCTGGTATTTAATGAATGCAAAGATCCAAGTTTTGGGGACAAAAACTCACCATTTAGTAAAAATTGCTGGGAAAACTGGAAAGCATTTGGCAGAAACTAGGTATAGATCAACATCTTACATCATGTACCAAAATAAGGTCAAAATGGGTACATGATTTAGAAATAAAAGGTGATATCCTAAGTAAATTAGGGGAGTATTAGATACTTTACTTCTCAGATCTATGGATAAGGGAAGAATTTTTGACCAAACAAGATAGAAGACACAGTATGTAAAATGGATAATTTTGATTACATTAAATTAAAAAGGTATTGCACAAATAAAACCAATGCAGTTAAGATTAGAAGGAAAGCAGGGAACTGGGGGGTTAGGGAGGGGAAATTTACCTAAGCTTCTCTGATAAAGGCCTTATTTCTCAAATATGTAGAGAAATGAGTCAAATTAATATGAGTATAAATCACTACTTTGATAAATAGTCAAAGGATACAAACAGGCAGTTTTTAGAAGACACCAGTTATCAATAGTCACATTAAAAAAATGTTCTAAACCGTGACTGATTAGAGAAAAATACAAATTAAAGAATCTTTGAAGTACCACTTCACACCTATCAGATTGGCTAATATGACAGAAAAGAAAAATGACAAATGTTGGAGGGAATATGGAAAATTTGGTAACTCATACACTCTAGGTGAAGTTATGAACTGATCCAATTATTGTGGAGAGCAATCTAGAACTATGCCCAAAGGGCTAAAAAACTGCATACCTTTTCACCTGGCAGTACCACTACTAGGTATTTTATATTTTGAAAAGCTTAATGTGCTATAAAAAATGATGTTTATTATTGTTGTTGTTTTATTTTTGTTAGTTTCCAGCGTATCTTGAATATCAAATCCTCTCAGAGAGATTTGATACAAAGTTCCCCCCCAACCAAGAGCTTCCTTTCTCATTTTAACTGCATTAATTTTGTCTGTGCAAAAAGCTTTTTCATTCCTTACAATTAAGATTATTTATGTTATCATTTGTGATTGCCTGTTATGTTGTTTGGTTAAAAAATTAATTTACTCATGGCTGTTAAAGGTACATGATCTTTTCTAAATTTTTAAAAATAGTATGATCTTTTATTCAGAGCATATGTCCATTTTGAATTCATTGTATCATATGATGTAAAATGTTGGTCTAAGCCAGTGGTCCCCTGTATTATGTATTATGTTTTATGAATCCCTTTCAACAAAAAAGTGTTGTAAATCTGCAGTATAATTTGATATACTACTCATAACATTATTTTAAATTTGTTCATTAAGTGCTTATAATAACTACAATGCTAACTTTTGCTACCCAAAATGCCAAATTAAAATTTATATTATGTAATGGAATTATAAAATATAAATTTTTATTCTACACATAGTTATAAAAACTCTAGACATGATATTCTAAAAACTATTAGAAGTACTTTATTTGGTATATCCTATAAAAAGTAAAAGTAGCAATCCAGCAAGACCATATGTGTTTACTATCATCTATAAGAATTCATATTAAATTTTTTTATTTTAGGAAATTTTTTGAATGCAAAGAAAATGTTTTAATAAAATAAGTTATAACTTAGAAGATGTTTACCATAATAAATAATCACATATAAACTTAATTTTGATGTTGGATGTTTTTATTTGAACAAAGATTGGTAGTATTTGGCTCAACATAAGACAGGTGCAGTCTTAAATGTGGTTCCACATACAGTTAATTTTTGTATTTTGATTTAAATATAGTTTATTTTTGTATTTTGATTTAAAATGAGAATAAAGAGAAAATTCTTGTTTACACAAATATGTGGTAGAAAATGGTAAGACAATTTTATAAGCTCTCAGTGAGAGATGGAAATTAATTTTTAAAAATTTTAGCCATCTAAGAAATCAACAAAAATGAACAACTAGTTGCAATATAAACTATTTACTTTTCAACTGGCTAATTACAAGCACTGTATTAAATGATAAATGTATTTAAAATTTAATTGAATATAATGCTTTATTTTAAACAATATTTATATGTATATAAACTAAACTTTATAAAGAAATAATCACCTCAGATAGGATTTCTCATCTACCACTGGCACACCAGCTATACTTTCACAGAAATTCTGTTGAACAAATGATTGATGTAGCTAACCAGTTCACTTGAAAATCTGCCAGATAGAAGAAAAAGAACATGAGGTATTGTGTTCAGTCATTTCAGTCATGCCTGACTTCATGATTCCATTTCAGATTTTCTTGGCAAAGATACTGGAGTGGTTTGCCATTTCTTTCTCTGGCTTATTTTACAGCTGAGGAAACTGAGGCCAACAAGGTTAAGTGACTTATTATCCACAGTCATCCCACTAGTAAATGTCTGAGACCAAATCTAAATTTAGTAAGATGAGTCTTCCTGACTGTTGGCCTGGTACTCTATCCACTAGATAGCATCTAGCTACCCAACATAAGAGGAGAATAATTTTAAATTAGAAATAGCCTTAATTCTGCAATGAGAGACAATATAAATTTTGTTTCTACAGAACATTTGTGATGGTCCATGATGGCTTCAAGGTAGCTTATAATGCATATCTCTAATTACCATAGTTTTCATACTATGTTTTTTATATATACATAGTTTTTATAGTAAGAATCCAAATATACATAACATTTTGATCATAGGATTACACAGCTGATGAGGTATAAACAGGGTAATGGAGGGGAACAGGGGAGTTACTGTGATGCAGTGTACAAAATGCAAATGAGAGTGTATATACATGTCTGATCATCCTGTGGGAACTGGTTTGCGCTCAATATCAAACAATGATTTGGAAACAATTTGATGAAAGTTTAAGAAACTTCCAGGACACATTGTGTTCAGTCAGAAGTCATATTTTTATGCGATCACTGCATGAATGCCAAAATTATTCTGCATGTAATCATGATGGTTGCAAATTGCTGCAGAAACAGACCTATCATGTTTTAAACATGTACATGCTTATTGTCACAGATGAAAATATATTATCTGTAACACAGTTGAGCATTAAGGCTCCATTAAAGTATTTTTTTTCTTAGTACAAATCGCTTATACTATTATCACAAAACTCCAGTGGGTTCATGAACTACTAAATGGAGCCACTGGTCTAAACCAAACTTGTACAACTTGGCAATAGACAGGGATCAAAATTAAAATAGGCTAAACTTCTTTGGGCTGAAGATAGGTTTTTTCACTTTCTAAGTAACGGTAACGAGAGACAGACTGATGATGGTTGGTTTTCAGTTTGTTTTCAACAAACTTTTTGTTTTCAGTTTTTTGTTATAACAAAAAGAGCTTCTACAAATACTTTTGTGCATTTGGATGTGCTTCCTCTTTCTTTGATCTCTTTTAGGTGCAGGCTAATAGTGGTTTGCTGGGTCAAAGGATATGTGTACAGTATGCTTTTGGGGGCATACTCCAAATTGCTTTCCAGAATGTCTGGACCAAGTCACAGTTTCAGTGCTAGAGATTTTGCATGCCTGATTTCCTTCAATTCGTCAACAATTGTCATTTTCCTTTCTTGTTATCTTTCCCAATATGACTGGTGTGAGGCAGAACTTGAGATTTGCTTCAATTTGCATTTCTCTATTAGTAAGTTGGAACATTTTTATATGGCAATTAATATTGGATTTCTTCTTTTGAAAACTTTCTTCACATCTTTTGATCTTTGGTTTTTTTTTTTTTTTTTTTTTGCTTTTTGGAGAGGGGAAGGTAGGGCAGTTGAGGTTAAGTGACTTGCCCAAGGTCACACGGCTAGTACATGTTAAGTGTCTGAAGCTGAATTTGAACTCAGGTTCTCCTGACTCCTGGGCTGGTGCTCTATTCACATCACCACCTAGCTACCCCAGATCATTTTTTTTTGAGAGAAGAAGGTAAGGCATTTGGAATTAAGTGACTTGCCCAAGATCACACAGCTAATTAAGTGTCAAGTGTCTGAGGTTGAATTTGAACTCAGGTCCTCCTGACTTCAGGGTCAGTGCTCTATTCACTGAACCTAGCTACCCGTAGTTTCTTTGATAATTTACTAATTGGAGAATGGTTCTTATAAATAGTTCTTGAAAATTTGAATTAGTTCTTTAAATATCCTGAAGTGTTAACTTTATCAGATAAGGAGATGAGACCTCAATCAGAGAAAAAAATGCTTCAAAGGTTCCTGCCTTGCACCCCTCTCCTCTTCCCCCCCTTCCCTGTTTCTCTCCTAATCTTGACAATATAAATTTGCTTTAGGTTTTTAAAAAAATGTATTTAGAACTATCTATTTAATCTTTCTTGGTCCTCTCTATCCCATGTTTGGCCATGAACCCTTCCCCACCCATAGCTGTTTGAGGCATTTTTTTCCTTGTTCCTCTTATTTGATTATGATATGACCTTTCAGTTCTAAGTCATGTATCCATTTGGAACTTGTTTTGGCATATGATGTGAGATATTGGTCTATACCTAATTTCTGTTAGACTTCTTTCTAGTTTCCCTAGCAGTTTTTGTTGACTAGTCCTTACCCCTTTGGCTTTCTCAAACACAATATTACTGTTTGTTTTTCTTTTAACTGTTTACCAGTTAATTCCATTGATCTATATTTCTATTTTTTTAACTGGTACCAAATAGTCTTAAGGATTACTACTTTGTACCAAAGTTTGAGATCTGATATTTAGTTCCATTTTTTTTACTATAAAAAAATTAATTCCCTTGAAATGCTATACTTTTTGTTCCTCTAAATAAATTTTATCATTTTTTCTTGCTTTATAAAATAATCCTTTGTTAATTTGATTTTTATGGCACTAAATACTGAAATTAATTTAGACAGTACTGCCTTTGATTATATTTTTCTGATCTCCCTGTGAGCAATTAATATTTCTCCAATTACTTAGTTCCTTTTTTATTTCTGTTAAGAATGTTTTGTAGTTGGATTCACGTAGTTCTTGTCTTGGTGTCTTGGTAGATAGACTCCCAAGTATTTTATACATTTTGTATCTATTTTTATTGGAATTTCTTTTTGTATTTATTTTTTTCTGGCTTTCTTTAATAACATACAGAAATCCTTGTGATTTATGTAGATTTATTTTATGCTCTGAAATTTTGCTGAATATATTGTTTCATTTAATTTTTTAGGTAACTTTTTTGCCTTATTCAGAGAGATCATCATGTTTACAAATAGTGATCATTTTATTCCTTCCCCCTCCAAATATAGTCCTTTGACTCCCCTTTCTTGTCTTATTGCTTTAGCTGGCATTTATAGAACTACATCAAATAATAGTGGTGAAAACAGACATTTTTGTATTAAATCTGATTTCACTGGAAAGACTTCTGACCTTTTCCCTTTACGTATAATGCTGGCTTCTGGTTTTAGATAGATAGCACTTACCATATTAAGAAAACTTCTGTTTATTCTTTTTCCTTCTAGTGTTTTCAAAAGAAAAAGGTGTTGGTTTTGTCAAAGGCTTTTTAAAGCTCTCTTTAGGATCTACTATTGTTATAATCGTGCAATTATTGTTAATCTGTTCTATTATATTTATAATTTATTTATACTGAAGTTGTTGTACATTCATGATATGAAGCCAACCTTATTATAATTTTGAAATACATTGTTGTAGCCTCTTTCCTAACATTATTTAATATTTTTGTGTTAATGTTGATTAAAGATAGTGTTCTAAGGTTTTCTTTCTCTGCTTTGTCTCTCCTTTGTTTAGGTATTAAGACCAAATTTGTGTCATAGCAGTTTGAAAGGATCCTTTCAAAAAAATTTTTATGCAATATTAGAATAAATATTTTGCATGTTTGATAGAATTAACTTATAAATACATCTACCCCTGGGGTTTTGTTCTTTTATTGCTTGAACAATTTTTTAAATGATATTGGCTAATTTAAACAATCTGTTTTCTTTTGCTAACCTGAGTTTTTATGTTTTTTGCAGTTATTCATTCATCTCATAATGCTTTTTGCCACATAATTGGACAAAAAGTTTGATAGTTTCCTGTATTTCATGTTCAATTATTTTCTCTCTTTTTCACAATTTGATTCTCCTCTTTAAAAAAAATACAACTCTACATACCTTCTTTTGCCTTCTAGTGTTTTCACTATCCTTAAACTCCTTGTTTATCAATTAAATGGGATTTTTAAATTTCAATTTCAAATCTCTTATTTGACTTTCAGAATTTTTACTTTGGTGTTGGATTTTAAAAATTGTATTGCTTTTCTATGTTTTATTTTTTAAAATTGCATGCGCAATATATTGATCTGTTTGTGTTCTCTTTCTTTTCTGGAAGCATTTAGAAAGATAAATCTTCCTCTAAGTGCTATTTTAAATGAATCTCATATATTTTCATAGTTGTCATTGTTTCCATTTTTTTAACGATATATTTTCTATTGCTCTCTGTCCTTTCATTAACCGATAAATTATTTAGTCTTTCATTGATGGTTAATCCTTTTTTTCAGTCACCCTATGTTGAATAAAATTTTATTGCATCATAGTAAATGATATATTTAATACTTTTGCTTTTATGTATTTTTATGAGATTTTTATGCCCCAGTTTTCATGAAAGTGATATGCCTAGCTGAGAAATACATAAAATGTACCCCCCTCCTTTTTTTTTTTTAACCATTCAATAATCAGTAGAAAATTATTACATATATTTTTTCTCAAGTTTTATTCAGGTCCTTAACTTCTTTTTTTTTTTTTTTTTTTGCTTTTTTTTTTTGGAGGGCAGTTGGGGTTAAGTGACTTGCCCAAGGTCACACGGCTAGTTTTTTGTGTTAAGTGTCTGAGGCCGGATTTGAACTCAGGTACTCCTGACTCCAGGGCTGGTGCTCTATGCACTGCGCCACCTAGCTGCCCCAGGTCCTTAACTTCTTTCTTGTTTATATTTTTGTTAGATTTGTCTAGGTCTCAATGGGATATATTAAGCTTCCCTACTAATATAATTTTATTGTCTATTTTCCCCTGAAAACTGATTAACCTTTCTTTAAATATTTCAGTGCTATGCCACTTAGTGCACTCATATTTACACAAATGTGTAGAATTGACACTGATATGTTATAATGTTTTAAAATTTCATGTGGTATCCCTGATTATATATATATTTTTATTGTGTCTAGTTTTATTGCTACCTTATCTGAAATCAACAGATCTACACCTACTTATTTTTAGTTTATCCACAGCATAACAGATTTTGTTCCAGACTCTTATTTTAAGTCTGTGTAAATCTTTATGTTTCAGATATATTTCACATGAACAGTATGTTATTGGAGTATGTTGTCTAATGCATTCTGATGTCCTCTTCCATTTTATGGGTAAGTTCTTCCCATTAAGGTTCATAGTAATAAGAGTTATTTCTCTATTTGCCCCAATCCTAACATGTTTTTTTTGAGTTCAACTCCTTGGGGTAAGTCTCTACCAGTGAGGTCTCTTAGCTAGAAAGTAAATTATTATTATTATGATGTTGTGGAGGGCAATCAGGGTTAAGTGACTTGCCCAAGGTCACACAGCTAGTTTTTTGTTTTAAGTGTCTGAGGCCAGATTTGAACTTAGATCCTCCTAACTGCAGGGCCGGTGCTTTATTCATTGTGCCACCTAGGCCCCCATAAATTATTTTTTAATTTTTAACTATCAAGTTAGATGTTTGAATGTTTATAGAGTTAAATTGCAGTATATACTGATCTAGTGGCAGTAGAATTCTTTGACTTTTTTAAGGGCTGACCTTTGGTTCAGTTTCCTGGAGAGACTCAAGTAGGAAGATAAATAGGAAGCAAGCCAAGGGTTTAAACCTAGTCTTTGGTATCAGGCCAGGTTAAAAAAAAATAAAGTGACCAGGAAATCACTGACAGAGCATGATCACTTCCATTTCACTTGCCATTACAAGGTCTCTCCATACACCAAACAATGATCTTGATGACTAGGCTAAGTATGTACTAGAAATGTGGCCTTGCTTTCTTGGGAAGAAAAGAACAAGAACAGCTGCTTGATCTTTGTATATTGTATAGGTCAAAACTTTTAAAATGGGGAGATGCTATCTGCAAAGACCTATAAATAGAAGTATATATAGAATAATTGTGTGTGTGTGTGTGTATACGTATACACACACACACACATATATATGTACCTATTTGTGTCTAATAGTGGTTATCTCAGGTGGGAATGGGGGCGAAGGGAAATTAAAAAAAGAAAAAAGAAATTTGCACGATAATTGTGTCATATATTTAAAAGGAATAACACATTATGTATAATAGACTCAGTTTCATGTGCATCTTTTTTATTATAGTATATTATAGAAATGCTTGTTTTATTCCATAAATTAAAAATAAAATATTTTTTAAAAAATTTAAGAAAATGGGGAGAAAAAGAGGAGGCAGAAGAGTTTGCAAAATTCTTTCTTCTGTGTGTTATCAACCTCCAAATAAGCATCTCAAAATTCTCTGGTGCTTTATACATCTGTGTATTTTGCCCTAGCTATACTATAATGTTTTTAAGGGAAGAGAACTTGTTTTCTACTTTTTTGATATCTCTGAAGTATCAAATGCAGTGGACACACAGGAGCTTGCTGGATGATTAGATGAGTGAATGAATCACCATGTGACTAAATGAATGACAAATTATATAGGCTAGAACATAATACATTGTAGAACATCATACATCAAAGATATGTGCATTTTATAAGTTGCCTCTTTATTAAGGTGAGGAGGGAGAGAGGAGGGTACTATGTTTGGTGGAGGCTAGTTTTTTCTAAAGTTAATAGAAGGTAAGCTAATGCTTTCTGAAAAAAATTTTCTTTTGGAGGAACAGTAGGAGGGACATTTTAATTGATACACTATTCTTATCTGTTCCTTGTATATGACTTGCTTAACATTAGTAGACATAGCAGAAAAGGAAAAATATTTTCAAAAAGACTAAAACATTTTGTATCTTCTTACTAACTTACCATGAAAATTGTTACCTGTATATTTCTTACTATGGCTAGGTATGAATCCTTTTGCTGTATTTCTTTCATTCATTTACTTGAACTTAAATACAAAGACAAAAAAAGGACATTTCTATGTACACACCACAGCATAAAGAGAGGATTCAATATATAATCATGAATTTGTTTCAGACTATTCACTTTTATAAAAAGCTATGTAGTAAATATTACACATTGTTTTCAAAGTTCTTTTTTGACATATTTTAGAGAGAGCTTTTGTTCCATTTGTTTAATAAATATTTACTAAGTACCTACTATGTACGAAGCACTGATAGGTACCTGGGAAGATAGTTTAGATAAGACATAGTCCCTGAAGATGGAACATCTAGTACTAGGATAAGTTGCAATTATAGATAGCTACAATTTACAATATTACATTATAGGTGCATTAGAGAAGTACAAGCCAGATTTATATGAGGTCTGGTGAAGGTCATTATAGACTGAGAAATCAGGAAAGGCTTAATGTATAAGAAGGCATTTCGGGGGGGGGGTGGTTAACGGATGAATGGAAATTCAGGCATAGAGAGGGAGGAAGATATGTGTATATACACATGTACATACGTACATCATCATTTGCTCTCTTCTCCAAGTATATAGTAAGACTTGATGAAGGGTGATAATTTTGCCTCTATTTCTTTTACAATTTGTACATTAAGTGTGAGTTGATTTTTTTAATATCTAACCAGTAGACTGATTATCTTTCACCACAAAGCTTGATACATAACCCCCAATTTATCTTTAGTATCATCATATATGGCACAGTGGCCTAACCAGTTCACTGAAATGGATTCATTTTACTACGTATTACTTACTTTTAGGCCTTACTTGATTATCAACAGGAAATCTGGGCCCACATTTGCCTACACTGTAAGCCTTAGAACATCATTATAAAACTGGACTCAATTTTGGGTGATTCCCCTTTTCTTCCTAGAGAAGGATTTATGGTTTGGGGTGAAAACCATAAACAACGCATTGGTTTTGAATGGTTTCGATTTGAGTTTCTCCCTCTAGCAATTCAGAGCAAACTCAGCAAGTGCTTTAGGGTCCTTGTCCTGCTGACACAAATGATATTCCGTATCACTTGGCAGTTTGAAAGTTAAAGTATCAAAACTAAAGGCTACTTATATAGAAATTAATTTTAAATGACCAAGCTGAGAGGGAAAATGTAACATATCTGTAATTATAACTTCTTGGAGCCAACCCTGGGCTGTTAAAATGTATATAACTACATTTCATGAAGTTACATTTCATCTTAACATCAGAGAAAACCTACTTTAGTCGAACGCAAGTCACCTTAGATAGTGCATCCCTTGTTTCCTTTAAAGCTTAGCTTAAATAGGATCTTCTGTGGTTCTTTCCCCATCTTTCCAGTTGGTAGAGCCACCCTAAGGTTGCCTATGTATCTTTTTTTTTTTTTAGTTTTTATTTGTTTTCTTGTTTACATTATTCATTTTCATTACATTTTTTGAATTACACATTTTCTCCCTGTCTTGCTCCTGCCCCGACCCCATAGCAGCAATTCCACTGTAAAGCCCCTCCCCTGCTCTGCAGGGCAGGAGGGGTGTCCCTATCCCAGCCCCTATATATCTTAATTCCTAGTTGCAGGTATTGCAGAACTTTAAATTCTAGATTCTGTCTATTCCTCCTTTGTCACTCACCCCTACTAGAAGGACACTCAGATCAATACAGGCTATGGATGTGTGATTATACAGGACATCTTCATAGTGGACAGATTGTGACAATGATAGTCTTTCTCTCCTTCCTATCCCTCCTCCCCCTTTGTTCTGTTCTCTGCCCTGTCCTTGTTTACTGAGGTGTGTGCTTCC
>CM053594.1:133126718-133146056 GCA_028646575.1 Pseudocheirus occidentalis | reverse complement strand
TCTCTCTCTCTCTCTCTCTCTCTCTCTCTCTCTCTCTCTCTCTCTCACACACACACACATATTCATGACCCCATTTGGGACTTTCCTGGCAAAGATACTGGAGCAGTTTTCCATTTCCTTCTCTAACTCATTTTTCAGAGGAAACTGAGGCAAAGTGTTAAGTGACTTGCTCAGGGTCACACAACTGAGAAGTGTCTTGAGGCCAGATTTGTACTCAGGGAGACAAGTCTTCCTCATTCCAGGCCTGGTACTCCGCTGTTCAACCTAGCTGCCTGTTTTACATACATGCATACATACATACATATATACACGCACATACATATATGTATATATTTGTGTATGTGTGTGTGTGTATATATGTATATGAATAATAAATAGAAAGATAGCAATATGTCCCAAGACCTTTAATTTTGAACTTTATTGAAAAAGATGAAGATGAAATTCTAACAACGGTAATTGCTAACATTTATGCAATGCTTTAAGGCTGACAAGGCTTTTTTATATGTCTTATCTCAATCCCTACAACAACCTGGAATTAGGGGTAGTATGGGTATTGTTATCCACAGTTGGCAAATAAGGAAACTCAGGCTCAGAGAAATTGTTACTTATCCATGCTCACACAGCTAAAGAGTGGATATGTAGGCCAACTATGAAAATTTGATTAAGTGAGAGAACATAAATTAACTCATGGTAAGTCACTTGTGGTTCATCTATATTTCTTTTTTTGTTTTGTTTTGTCTTATTTTTTTGCTTTTTTTGGAAGGCAATTGAGGTTAAGTGACTTGCCCAAAGTCACACAGTTAGTAAGTGTGTCAAGTGTCTGAGGTCAGATTTGAACTCAGGTCTTCCTGACTCCAGGGCCGATGTTCTATTCACTGTGCCACCTAGCTGCTCCTCATCTATATTTCTTAAACTTCTTTATTAAAATAACTAGGTTTTATTGATGTTTTTTGGTCCTGGCCTGAGATTTCATTATTATAAGGAACTCCTAGTGAGAAAATACCCTCCACCTATGAAGATCAGCTGTTGGTCTGCAGTTTATGATGTTAAAGAGTTACTTAGGACACTGAAAGATTAAATGACTTTACTGGGATCAAACAATCACTATGTGTCAGAGTCAAGGCCTGAAACAAGGTTTCCTTAGCTGAGGCCAGCTCTTTTTCTAGTATGCCATGTCTCCTCTCAAAATAGTCAGTATATCTAATTATCATGAAGAATATCATTCATAAATTTAGAGCAAAATTTAAAGAAATACAGCTACTCAGAAACAATATGGAACTTTTCTCATACCAAATTGAGACTATTAGTCAAACTATTTAAAACAATTCTAGCTTTTAAAACTAGAACCTCTAACTTTAGCCCACTCTCACATCAGGCATCAAAAAGACTGTATAAAAATTTCCCTTTGCTTATGGTTTTGATGTCAAAACACATACGCTGCTTAATGCTAGCCTTTAAACTACAGGCTTGCAATTTATGACACAAAAGGCATTAAGTGAATCTTGACTACTCCCAATTAGCTTTCCAGCAATTGTTTTTCCTTTTCTCCCATGCATCTCTTTACATGTAAAGAAATGTCATGCCTCCCTTGTTTCAAAAGAAAAATAAGGTTATAGAGGCATACATAGTATGAGTCCACAGTACACAATTTTATTCTCTTCAGGTTCAGAAAAGGTTTCTTTGACAATAACACTTTGATGAATCTATGACCTTTCTGATGTAGGTATTCCCTCAAATGGCATGAAGCCCAATCCATCAAACCCTCATCCTACTGTGACTTTTGAAAACATTCTCCCATAAGTCTTCTTTAGAGGATTAACCCAACACTGAGCATCTTGTTCTGGATTTTCTGACATGGTCTGGATACCAGTAGAGTATACTAGCTTTGGTAGGAGCAATATCCTAAACCCTATCCCCTCTCCCCATGCAAGTTATGCTCATTTTTCTTTTAAAAGAAAATCCTTGAGTCTTGATTGGCTCAGGAGACTAGAGGTTCAAGCTGTTGACATCACTTCTTGGTCACATAAGTACAAAGCAGCCCTGAAGGAGCTCCAGGGGCACTCTGATGCTTGACTGGTGGATCACAACAGGTAATTCAGACAGGAAAGTCAACTCAGGGTGTCCTTAGTATCCAACAATGTCTTTGTTCTTCTTTTGCCAAGCATAAGGAAATCTCTTTTTGTTATCTGGTGAATGATCTACAAGAATTTCATTTTGTTCCAATATCAAACCTAAACTACCAGGGGACTGGCCTGTGTTAAACTCAGTCCAAAATAGGGTCTTACTCTCACTACAGGATCAATCCATCTCTTTTTCAAGTCATATATCTCGAGTGATATCCTTTCTGATACTCCTGCTGTCCAATTCATTAGTTACATGAGCAGCCTGCTCACACCCACCATGAGCATCTCCATTGTTATTTCAGTGCTTTAGAGAGTGTGATATTCCATAACTTACAGAATTCACAAGAAAATTAATACTTTAAAATAGGCCTGACTTTTGGGGAAAGTTTGGAATTGTTAAAAGTACTGTACAATGTCAAAAGTAATTCTACTCTCTTTTTCCTAGTCAATTTTCCTAGTCAATTCATTGCCTGTCTACATTGTCTGGTCAAGATGTAAATTAGATAGATGATAAATAGATAGAGAGACTTAGATATACTAGCTCTATTAGTTGTATAGCCCAATAGTCACACTCAAATAGAAGTGTATCCCTATCTCCCCCATATTGACTTAGAAAATCACAAATTAACATTATCTATGTTATATTGCGTTTTACATACACATACTTAGGTCTTTATAGATGAGGTAGAAATGATTGTTGAGCCACTTTCAGTGATAGTTGAAGTCATGACAAATGGGAAGGGTGCTACAAGACTGGAAAAGGACAAATGTCTCCATTTTCAAAAAAGGGAAGAAAACAGAATTTGCAAAGTAGAGAGAGGCCAGTGAGTTTCACATAATTTCTGGGGAAATTCTCGAATGAATCATTAAAGAGACAGTTGCCAAACATCTAATTACAAGAAGTAGTGATTGCAAAGAGCCAGCATGGTTTTATGGAAAACAAGTCATGTCAGACTAACCTCATGTACTCTTCTGACAAGATGAACAAAGTAACAGATGAGGGGAATGCTGTGGATATAGTTTACCTTGTTTTTAGCTAGACTTCTGATAAAAGTATCACCTTTTCTTATTGTGGAGAAGATGGGCCAATTTGGACTAGATGATAGTTACATCAGATGGATTTGGGATGGGTTAGATTGCCAGGTTCAGAGAGTAATTGTTAATGGTTCAGTGTCAATAGGATAGTTAAGTACCCCAGGGATAGGTGCCTAGCCTGGTACTGTTTAACATATTTCATCAAAAACTTAGATAAAGGCATGAATGGAATGCTAATCAAATTTGCATGCAAAGGTAGAAGAGATAGTTAACATATTGGATAACTGAGTCAAGATCCAAAAGGATACTGAGCATTGAACTGAATATATAATATATAAGATGAAATTCTATAGGGATAAATATGAAGTCTTTTACTTAGACACAAAAAATCAACTCACCAAAGATGGCATAAGGATGGAAAGACTGAAAAAGATCTGGCAGTTTCAATGGACTGCAAGTTCAGTATGAGTCAACAGTGTGATATAGTAGCCAATAAGAAAGATCATAGCATCTTGGACTGCATGAAGAGGGATATAGTTTCTAGGAACAGAGAAGTGATAGCCCCACAACATGCCCTTATCAGGCCTCATCTGAAGTATTGTATTCTGTTCTGGACCACATGGTTTAAGAAGGATAAACTGGAGATAATCCAGAGAAGGGCAACTAGGATACTAATGGTTATCATGACGAGGAAGAGAAGAAACAAGCATTAAGCACTTATGTCCCAGGCACCAGGCTAAGTACTTTACAAATAGCTCATCAGAGAAGTTTGATTGGCAAATATACCTCACCTGTTGCCAAGACCCTAGGGTAACCTAAGTGGGGAAAGGAGTAGGGGTGGGGAAGAGGGAGAAGTAGGGAAGGACAGAGACAATGGGAACTTCAGGAGGAACTCCAGTGAGAAATTCAGGCAACTTGGCTAACACCCACAGTGCCCTCTTATGGTTACCATCAGCTAGAAGAATTTCAGCATTCTAGATCATGGAGGTAGAGAAGTTGGGGGAAGGGAAGAAAGGAAAGCAAAAAGAAAACTACATGATAGCTTTATTATTTATTTTAAAGGACTAGCAAGTTGTACATACAAATAATAGATTTGCAGTTTCATGTGCAATCATCTTTTTTAAATGAAATACATGTGTTATTTCATAAATTATTTTTTTTAACTTAGGGGTATTGTTGGTTTCAAAGGTCTGATCATCTCTGTGAGTGACTGAAGTGTAAAGAAAATGCAGCTAATGGGAGTTGGAAAGGTTAATGAAGTGTGAGTTGAGGGGACATCAGTCTGTACAGTGAAGTCCTCAAGAATAAGGATATGTTGGAATAGAGAGGGAGACTATCAGCTAGATGCTGAACTATGTGAGAAAGCAGGGGAAATGATATGACTATAAATAATTGCAAGTGGTATCTGAAGAGTGTGATATAGATGAATGAAATGAACCTCACTGGAGATGGGGCTGTGGAGTTATGACAAAAGAGGGAGGATTCTGGAAGAAGTAGCAGTTTAGAGCAAAGGATATATATGCCTATTCCTTCTGACCTGGTGGGTATGAAAAGAACACACTTCATCTCTCAGGCCTCTTTCTTCTCCTATAAAATGAGAGAGTTGGGTTAGTTGGCTTCTGATATCCTCTTTAGCATTAGCTCAGTGTTCCTAAGACATTTTCCCTCTCTCCCCCTCCCCCTGTCTCTTTTCTCTCCCTCCTCCTCTTCCTCCTCCTCCTCCTCCTCCTCCTTCTCCTCCTTATGCAAAGGAAACAATTTCTTCTTCTTCTTCTTCTTCTTCTTCTTCTTCTTCTTTTTCTTCTTCTTCTTCTCTCTCTCCCCCTCCTTCTCTCTCTCTCTCTCTTTCTCTTTCCCTTCCCCCTCTCCCTCCTTTCTCCCTCTCCCTCCTTCCTTTTTTCTCCGTCTCCCTCATAAGACACAAACTCACACAAAGAACCAGTTGAAGACAAAATCCCTAATGCTGTAGGTGTGGAGTTTCTCAAGAAAGAAGGCCCTCCCTGAATAAACTCCCTAGCTTTAGAATAGCACAGTGTTTCCCCTTTGTAGTAACCCTCCCAGGCAGGCTGGAAAAGATGGTATTGAGGTGGTCAGATAATCAGCATTAGTCATCCCCAGGAGGCTAGTATTAATACAGACCCAGCCTAACTGTTTCTGGGTGGGGAGAATGGCTAACATGTAGTACTTGTCTGATTGCATGGGAGGCCATTTGCAACTTGTCCTGGGTCTTGGGATAACTTAACCATAGAGTCACTGACAGTTGCTAATGGATGATCCTGGTTCCAGCCTGGGAGATACAGAGCCCTTTAAATCTTGCCCGTGAGCTCCAAAGTGTCACAGCTGTGGAGCTCCTTCTAGTAACAGCTGTTCAAACAACAAATTGCTGCCATCAATTGGTTCAAATTTGATTTATATTTTTATGTTTTGTGTCATGTATTTTTTAAAAGTTAAGGATTTTTAACTTACCTCCAATAAAGTCCAGCTACAATATCACATTGTGGCAATGAGGTGACCTTGGCATGATTTGTTTGGTTTTTTTTAAGTATTATTGATGCCTTTTATCTTTATAACAGTCCTTTCTAAGTATATCCCTCCCCTAATCCACCTATCCAATCAGTCTATTTCTATTAACATAGGGGGAAAGCAGGTCCAAAAAAAACCAGATGGCACTTAGGTATCTGATAGCATAAGCAACACATAGGTATCTGATAGAGTATGCAACATTACACACCCAAAGACTATAATTGCTCCAATGAAAAGAAAGAGATGTGTTTGCTCATCCCTTATTTGGGACCAAGCTTTGAGTCTGGGTTCCTGAAGATTATGACAGAAAAGGACATAATCTCTCAGGGCCTGCTGAGTTAGAAGAGCTTTGAGTAGGGTCTTAGACCTTACTATATGTCTATTATAAAAGGAGATGGAACGGTTTGACTCTGTGTCCATGGAGGGAGTATCCAAGAAATAAAATCACAAATCTTTGAAATATTAAAGTATTTTAGATGTGACTGTAGAGTTGTCAACTTGACCTAGATCATTCATTTTCTTAGTTTCCTGATTCTTCTGTGATCAAATGTAATTCCATTTTAAATCTGAATACTCATAGTAATAATTAGAACAAAAAATATCACATTTTATACTGCTTATAAGTTTGTAAGATGCAAGCCTCTTAATAACCATGTGAGACAGATAGCATAAGTATTCTTACCCTATTTTACAGGTAAGAAAACAGAGGTAAATTCATACAGCTGGGAAACGACAGGGCCAGTAATGTCAGGACCCTAGTCTCATGACTCTAGGTCTATCATCAGCAAATAGCTATTCAGCATTAACCAAAAGAAGTAAAAAGAATTAAAATTAAACAAAGTCCCAGAAGAATTTACTTCTCCTAAAATCACCACCTATTCAATAGCTCAGTAAGCTATATTAGAAATTGGTAGCAAAACGAACTAAGCATAAACTCTTCACCAACCCCCAACTTATCCCAAGATTGACTCATAGGTTCCTTGAGGTTTGGGAATCATTTAGGTGAGACTAGACTCAGTTTCTCAGGTCAACTCCCTCATTTTCAAGTCTACTCCCTCCCAAAGACACGAGGTATTTAGTGGTTTGGTTTTCATTCTATTCAAAACAAAACTTTGAGGGAACCAAGGGTGGGGCCCAGTTTAAATCAAAACTCCAAAAGACACAGCAACCAAAAGTACTATCAAAGGGCCTAGGAAATCTCAAGATGGTTTCTTGTATTCCCATAATACCTATTTAAATTACATATATAATTATTTAATAAATGTCATAATTATAAATATTAAATGCTTATCTCTTTCTCTTGTCAGAACCTGTGAGTTGTTTAAATGAAATTTTCTATTTTATTGTGAACTTAATAGTCACCAACAAACACAAACATTTCTGTATACAAAGAACAAGAGGATTGCAGAAGAAACTATAAACTTTTGTTATGTAGTTTACTTTTTAAGAAGCATATATTTGTGTATGTGTGTATGTATATATATGTATATATATATAGTATAAACATTTAAATAGATATGTAAATATTTCAACAAGATAAAAAAACTGCTCTGCATCCCCTTCTGCCCTTTTTTGGGGATGCGTGGTTTATGGGGTTTTTTTGGTTTGTTTTTGTTTTTTGCTTTTTGGAGGGGGAAATGCAGGGCAATTGGGGTTAAGTGACTTGCCCAAGGTCACATGGCTAGTGTTAAGTGTCTGAAGCTGGATATGAACTCAGGTCCTCCTGACTCCGGTGCTCTATTCACTGTGCCAGCCAGCCTCCCCTGTATATTTTTAACAGATGTTTTGTTGATGCATCTATCATTGTCCACTCATTTACCACCCTTCCCCTACAATCTCAGTAGAGGAGTTCCTTTGCAACAAACACATGTAATTCAGCAAATACATATCAACACTTTAACCATGTCAAAAAAAAATCACATTTCATTCTGTATCTTTAGTATATCAAGGGTATAAAAGGATAAGTTTCCTATTCACATCTCATATCCCCAAAGCAAATGACTGTCTCAAGATTTAGTGTCCAATCCAAATATGAAAGTATGGGTCACTCCTAGTTCTTATTTTTAACCAATTTATTCATCCCCCATTCAGAGCCCCATGTTCTCCCCAACATCTCCTCCTCCTCTTCTGAACTGCACCTCTAGTTGTTTACACCAGGTCCCCAAGAAGGTTAGACTGAGAAAAGGTCCAATCCAAATGCAGAAGGGATCAAGGAAAAATGTAAGGGGAGGAGGTGGTGGATTAACAACTCAGTGGCTGAAAATCTATTTAATCTGGGCTTCAATTTCTTCATCTGTAAAATGGAGATAACATGCCAGCATACCTTGCAAAATTTCAGTGAGGCAAAACAAAGAGTGAGCCTCCCTCCTGTCTCCTCACCAACTACCTCCATGTAAATCTGTTTAGAGCAAGTCCTAAAGAGACATAGGTCTGGGGTCCAATCAGTCCTCTCAGCCAATTAAGTGTGTTCTTTTACGGGATTTCACCCATGGCATATCCCCAACTTTGGAGTATTTTCCACATGCCCTGCTGACAGTGAGATCACTATAAAGGAATACTACAGAGGCAAGCTCCAAAAATGCGAGTATCAGGTTATCTCAAAAAGGAAATGTTTTTAAAATCCTTTGAAAATACTAAAAGACTTATAATTGTTTTACTACCATATTCAACTCTAGGCTATGTAACTTCATAGGGTCAACATTTGGATCTGGAAGGACCTCAGAGGTTATCTAAAGAAGAGTGGAAACGTTTCAATAATGTAGGCTCTCTCCTTTGACTGTAAGTTAACCCTTCCATTCCCTACTTGGCTTAAGTCAGTCAAATCTAGGCTTGAGCCATTCTGCTTCAAAGTCCTTCGAACCTACCAGTCTGCCCAATTTAACTCTTATCTCTTCTAAGACTAATGTATTCAATGTCTTCTTCCTCAGATAATCTTCTTCCAAACCTCCCTTCCTGGGGAATAGTTCCCCCCCCCCCATCCTAATCACCTGGAAATGGCTCAGATTTCTCTGGTTCAGAGGTTAAATTGCATCACAGAATTTGCAGCTCTAGGACCTTTAAATATAATCAGGTCCAGCCCTTTCATTTTGCAGATGGGAAAGCCGGGCTCTGGGGGAACCAAGCAGTTTGCTCATAATCACAAACATAGTAAAATAACAGGATCGGGTCATGAAACCAGGTCCATTGACTTTAAATCCATTTTTATTTCTATACTGTCAAGCCACCTCTCCATCACCTTTAAGTGGAAGAGTCCTATCACTGCTAGGAGTTTTACAGAATGATACTATAATAGAGAAAGAAGCTGTATGTGAAATAACCATAAATGGATCAACCACTTCAGTTTGAAGATCCCCTATTCAAACAATCCTAACCTCCACCTTTTTCCATAAAGTCTTCCCTAATTGGGAGGACATGTGGTGGTTTCTGTGGATACAATATTAAAAGTAGAGTTCAGAAATTTTGGGTTTGAATCCTGTTGCTCATCCTTACTACTGATTGACCCTGAGTATGTCATTGAACCTTGCCAGGGCTCAGTTTCCTTATCTGTGAAATGGGGATAAGAATAGCACCTCCTATTTGTATGACCTGATGCAAAGTTAAGTAAGCAGAACCAAGAAAACAATATACACAAGACCACAAAAATGTAGATGGAAAGAACAACATCACCACAATCAAAACAGAATGCTGTGAAATTATAATGACCAAACCCGGCCCCAAAGAAGAAAAGGGGGGTTGTGCCTTGCTCCCTTCTTTGCAGAGGTGGTGAACCACAGTTGTGGAATGCTGCATCTAAAGTCAGACTTGGCTAAAATATTGGTTGGTATTACTGAGCTATTTTTTCCCTTTAACAATTTTTCTTTTTTAAATTTAAACTTTCTTTTTACTTTTTAAATTAAAAAATTTTGTTATAAAGGATAGTCTCTGGAGGTTTGGGGAAGGGATATATTGGGAAGTGAAGATCATATAAAAACAAAAGATGTGAGTAATTTTAAAAAATAGTAGTACTCACCTCTCAGGGTTATTGTGAAGTTCAAGTGAACTAATGTGTGTAAAACATCTCACAAGCCCTTAAAAATGGCATAAAAATGTAAGCAACTCTTATTAATAATAAATTTTACTCCCTATTCCAATAACTAATTCTCTAGTTAACCTATTTTAAATTCAAGAGTTGTTCAGGTGTCTCTCTTCCCTTAATATATACATCTATCTCCAGTTCAAAGTTTCTAGAAGGCAAGAGCTAGGTCATTTGAGTCTAAGTGTAATAATGGTAGATTGGTGCCTACAAAATACTTGTGATGACAGCAATCGTGATAATGGCAGCCACTGGGAAAGCTCCAGTTGTGTCCCAGAAGGACACCAGGAATCTTCCCACACTCTCATTGGCTTAACAATATGATCCCATTTTGAGGTGCTATTCTTCCCGTCACTCTGAGCATCCACCTCCTAAATGCCTAGAACATAGCCTGTTCCTGAGTCACAGACCACAGGAGAGACGAAGCTTGCCTAGACTTCCTGGGCCTGCACACCTGAGGCCAAGCTGTCATTCCTGTGATTGTGGTTCTGTCTCTTGTGACTCATGTTGCTCTTGTCTCTGAGAAAGCTGGAAAAGGTCTTGTTAGTGAGGGAGGCTTAGGAGTTTCTGGGTTGATTGGAAACAGAAGGGCCATTTTCTCTCTCCCTTCAATGAAGCCAGTCAACACTGAAGAAGAGGGGGTGTTAATAGTTCTCTCAAACTGAAACCATTGCAGGCATCAGCAGGAGTACAAGTATATGGAACGGAATGTTCAAGATGCCAACCTGGGCAAGACCATAATTGGTGTTTTGATGTGTCAGAGTACTCTGTATTTGCTTTATAAAAGGAGGGTAGGAGGGAACCTTCTTTAATACTCTTCTTCATTCTGGTTGAAGAGGTCATTTCAAGCAATTTAGACAGCTCTTGATGGGGTAATACAACCAATTGACACCCAAATTCAATTTGGGGCACTAGTTTTAACTTTCTTCCTTTAATTATCATCTCTATGCAAATGATTTCTAGATCAATAAATATATCAAGCCCTAATTTTTCTCCAGAGCTTCAGTCATGCATCACCAGCTATCTTTTGTACGTCTCAAACTGGATGTCCCATTGACATCTCAAACACACCATGTCCAGAACTGAACTCATCGTTCTTCTTCCAAAACTCACCCTTTTAAATTTTCCCATAATGATCCTCCCAGTAACCCAAGTTCATGAACTCTACGCCATCCTCAACTCCTCGCCCTCACTCACCCCACCATCTTTAATCAATGGAGAAAACTTATTGTTTCTATCTTCACCACATCTCTCATATATGTCCCATTATCTACAGTCACACAACCACACCCTAGTTCAGGTCCTCGTCACCTCTCACCTGGACTATTACAACAGCCTCTTAACTCATGTACCTGCCACAAGTCAATCCATTCTTCATTTAACTGTCAAAGTGATTTTTTCCTTTTCCCTTTTTATTCTGAATTTAAATCATAAATAGAAAATTTCCACATATACAGCAGAACACAAAAAAGAGTGTTTATGAAACCATGAATCTCTAATACTGTTTACTTATTTAAAAGTATATAATAAATCCCCCATGTTATTTTCAAAACTTCTGGTGGTCTGCACTTCCTTTTTAACTTTCTCCTCTTTTCTTGCGTGTATTTTTTAAAATGTTCCAAAGGTCCTCTTTGCTGGCATCACTATTGATTGCTGAGCTCTCTTCTCCACCCCACTCCCCAACAAAGAAAATAAAAGGTGGAGAAATAAAAACTTGTAACAAATAAGCGGTCAAGCAAAATAAATCACATGTCCAAAAGTATAGATTTCTTTCTGCACCTTGAGTAAGTCACCTAAGGGTCAGAAGATAGGAAAGATGCTTCATCATAGGTGCCCTGGAGACATATTGATCAGAATCCTTTAGTCTTTCAAGGTTTTCTCTTTACCATGTCCCCATATAAATTGTTCTCCTGTTTCTGCTCCATTCCCTCTATATCAGTTTATACTATCCAGGATACTCTGAAATTGTCTTTTGTCATTTTTATGGTGCATTATCCCATTACCTTTATATACTACAATTTGTACAACCCCCAATGGATGGGCACCCCTTTACGTTATAATTCTTATTTTTTTTTCTTTTTCTTTTGTTCCTTTTAACCTTCCCCCTCTTTCCCTTCAGGACCAAGTAGTTTGTTTTGTTGGTAACTATTCCTTCTCTGTTATCATCCTTCCTCTTAACCCCCCTATCCCTCTATCCCCACTTGTTTCCTGGTTAAGTTTGATGTTTTTCTGCACCAGACTCTACATGTGTGTTCAAGGCTCCTTTGTCCATTTCAGATAAGAGATTCATGTGATGCCTGCTCTTCCCATCTCTTTATGTTTCTGTACTCTTCTTATCATGCACTTCAATTATGAGAAATAGCAAGTTCCACCTTCTTATTTCCTCCTTTTCGACCCTAACATATTCCTTTTACCCTGCCTCCTCCTTCCCCCTTCAAATTCTCATAACAGAACCAACCCACCCTTGGGACCTCTGGTTTTCTTCTTTAACTTCCTCAAAACCCTTTGAAGACATTAAAGTTCTCACAGAATACTTCTTTTTTCCCCCCATATTACCACTACATCATCATATAACCTCTTCCAATTGTTTAAATAAATTTACCTTTCTAGATTTTTCTGGACTCTTTATGTTTGCATTTCAAAATTCCCACACAACTCTGATCCTTTCATCTGAAATACTTTAAAAATCCTCTGTTCCATTAAGAATCTTTTTTCCCCCAGTGGGATCATACTCAGTTCATCCAGGTAGGTTATCCTTGGTTTTAAGCTTCTCTCTTTGCTTTTTTGGAATATTATATTCCAAGATCTCTCCTTTATGTCAGGAGCTACAATGTCTTGTGTGATCCTTACTGTGGTTATTTGGTACCTGACCTGTATTTCTTCTGACCATTTGCAAATTTTTTTTTCTTTTATGTAGTTCCTCTGGATTTGGGCTGTGATATTTCTGGGACTTTTTCCTTTTGAGATTTCCTTTAGGAGATGATCAATCGATTCTCATATTACTCTCCAATTCTAATCAATTTGCACAGTATAGTGTCTAGTTGTCTTGTTTTTATTTTTTTATCATGATTTTCAGAAATCTCAGCAATTTTTAAATTATCTCTCTTTGACCTGTTTTCCAGGTCAGACAGGAAGGGATGGGAAAGGAACAAGCTTTGATAAAACTCCCATTATGTGTCTACTAAAGGCACTATTCACTTCACAAATATTACCTTATTTGATTTTCATGACAATCCTGTGAAATAGATGTTACTACTTCACCCATTTTACAACTGAAGAACCAGAGGCAGAGACGGTTTAAACGACTTGTCCAAGGTCACATAGCTAATAAGTGTCTTCAGCCTCATTTGAACTCAGACCTTCCTGACTCCAGACCCAGCACTCTATCTGCTGTACCACCTAGTGTTGCTTTTTTTCCTTATTTGAGATTCCTTATATTTTCTTCTATTTTTTTTTCTGTCTTTCAATTTTATTCCAAATTTACTCAATCCCAGGAAATTATCTGCTTGGGTAAGGTTTACCACTTTTTCTTTTAAGATGTTTTTTCTTTGCTTTTTGGAGGGAGGAAGGTAAGGCAATTAGGGTTAAGTGTCTTGCCCAAGGTCACACAGCTAATAAGTGTAAAGTGTAAGTCTGAGGTCGGATTTACACTCGGGTCCTCCTGACTCTAGGGCCAGTGCTCTATTCACTGCACCACCTAGCAGCTCCCTTTTAAGATATTTATTCTCCCAATTCTTTCATCTACAGTTTTTATTTTATTTTTAAACTCTAATCTTCATTTCTTTTAGGCACTCATTTAGTTCTTTTGGAAAAAACAATTTTTTTTCTTTGAGTCTCTGCTTATAGCTGCTGTGCAGTTACTGCATTTGGGGGTGGGGGGTGGAATCTCTAGATCGACAACAATCTTTTTTATACTGGTCTGTATCTTATTTGGTTTACTTGTCTAACTTTATTTCCTGAATTAGGTCTTTGGGTCAGCGCCAGGCTTCTCCACTTTCTTTAGGGGGCCTTTCCTAGTCTGCCGGGCTACTTATGCTTTCCTCTCTATTACCTACCATCCACCTACTCTGTGTACTATCTGTAATATAGCTAATTGTTTACACGTTACCTTTCTCATTAGAATGTAAGCTCCTTGAGAACAAGGATTCATTTTGTTCCCCAAAGGTCCATCTTGGACCTTTTCTTTTCTCTCTATATCATCTCCCTTGGGGATTTCAAACACTATTGGGTTCAGCCATCACCTCTGTGTGGAAGATTCCTCAGATCTGTGGCTCCAATCACAACCTTTCACCCGAACTTCAGTTTCCGGTTGATAATAATTCCATGTGGCTGTGCTGCTGGCACCTCAAACTTAGTATATCCAGAACCAAAATGGTGGTCATCTCCCTCCTACACCTCCTTGGTTTCTCAAGGTTTTCCCTTGCTAGTGTTACTGGTTATAAAAACAAATGTATACATATGCATACAATAACTCATGTGATTTTGATATTTATATGGGTAAATGGAATATCTCATTTATGCTATTTATTCCTATATATGTATGTGTCTATGTATACATATGGATGTGTATACACATCCATGCATTTATATGTACACGCTTCCCCAAAAACTTTAGTAGCTTAAAACTATACTTTTATAACACTGTGTGTATGTATATGTATGTATATATGCATACACAAACATATATATGCCTATACATATGTATGTGTATTCACACACATACATACATAGAAATAGCCTCCACTAATGCAGGGGTTTCCCCCAACTTTTCTGTTGATGCAAGAATAATAATAATATGTTTCCCTTATGTAGAAAACAAAATGTACAGATATATAAGATATTTCCTTTGGGAAATGTCAAAGCATTTTATGAATAATAGTCAATGTTATGGGGCAAGATTATTAGGTCACAAAATGAGTGACTTTCAAAGAAAATGGAGATTTTCTTTTCCAGTGTGGAAATGAGGGCATTTACAGTAACCACCCAAATATAGATGCCCCCTCCCTTCCCAAATAAATGAGCACCCTCAGAAAGTAGAAAAACATAGTTATGCATATGTGTGTATATATATGTATGTGTACACAGATACAGAGAGAGAGAGAGAGAGAGAGAGAGAGAGAGAGAGAGAGAGAAAATCATTTTAAGGATTATAAATTATTCCCCCTACAACTCTGTGAGATAGCTGTACAAGGATTATTATCTCCATTTTACAGATGACAACATTAAATTGACCAAGTCTAACCCCAGACACCTCTAAGGAAACATTGTTCACCTCTAAAGAACTTGTTGGGTGACACAAAAAACTCTGGGTAGTCCCTTGATTATCGCTCCTTTCCTTCTCCCCCTTCCCACCAACTTCCCACATCAGGACCAAGAGGGCAGGACGCAATATCAATTAAAAAAGAAGACATCTCTTCCACTGACCCTCCATATAGAATTGGGTAATTCTGGAACTTCCTGTGAGGAAGCTAGATCCTATCCCCTACCCCAGCTACCATGGAGCTGTGAGTACTTCAGTAGCTACAGGCTACTTCCTGCCTAGTCATGTGTGATCCTGCATTTTGGACTTTCTCTTTGAGTGTGTTTGAGTGTAAAGGACTTAGTTCTTGTTAGTACAAGCCGTAGTTTTCTAAAATGTGTTTATCCTACTGCTAGTGGTCACCTTTTATATGAAATGGTGGAATAATTGTTGAGGACTCTTTCCCCCTGCCACCAATCAGCTCTAGACAAAGGACCTAGAACCCCTGAACCCCTCAGACTCACAAGTCAGCCTCCAAGTCTGGACATGTACATCTCTGGAGTGATGATCTTTACCTAAAATCAGAAAATAACAAACATAGAAGAGGTAGCCCCAAACCCAGGATGATTAGGCTTGCCTCATCAAGAAACAAGCTTTGGCTGCCGTGTCCTCTCAGTTGCTTGACAGCCAGGGCAGGAACAGAGACCTACGCTTCTTTCTGTCCCTCATCAGAAGCAGAGCTACATGAGGATATCTGGGGGGGTCTAAGGAGGAGAGACAGTTGGAAACTTTCTCTTCTTTTTAATTGACACAGCACTCTGTTCTTCCTCTCTCCCGTCCTCTTGTTGGAGGATGGACCAAGGGACCACCCATGGTTTACTGTGTCATATCAGACAGAGCCTTCAAAGGTTAGCACATTTTTCCCCCAGAAATAGCCGGGACAATTCATCACACAAGCCACAAGATGGTCCCAATAGGGTCATTGTAGACAAGCTCTCTGGGGAGGTGCTACAATTCATCCTCCACTACATTAATTATCCTCAGTTTATACCTATGCAAATGACCTCCTCCTCAGAAGCAGCCCCAGATTCCAGATTTGAGGCAACATTCCTCTTAGTCTGTGACAAATTTTATCTCTCTCGATTCCATCCTTTTCACTTCCTGCTCAAACTCTCTGCCCTGTGCCTGGACTTGCAGGCTGATTGGAGTTTTGTTTTCTTCTCCCACTCCTCCCTCTTTGCATTCTTTCCCACTGCCCCTTGGGCCTGTAACATTCTCCCCTTCCCAATCTCCCAGACCCACACATTTGCTTCCCTAAATGTCTCCTAAAAATCCCATGCTTTGGGTAAGAGTATTGGAAATGATATTCCTCAACGAAACACAGATATAAAAACACATGCACACTTGACCCATCCCTGAAAACCAGAAAGGGAAAAAAAAGGTCAAATAGACTAATAGTAATGACAAGTGAAAATAGAGAACGAAAAAAATTATAGAGGAAGGGACTGGGGGAATCCTACATGAAGTCAATGTAAAGAGGGAAATAGGGACATCTAAAACTTCATTTCCTTTCAATTCTGTCTTGGTTTATAAGCCCACTGGGCAAACACCATATTTACTTCTCCATCTCACAGTGTACAGAGCATTCTATCAACTCCTAATAAATAACACATAGGACAATTGTGGCAAATAACTTTGCTTTTATACATGTTCTTCAGCAAATGCCACAGAATAATAGATAATAAGGGTGCGATCACTCTTCATTGTCCTAAAAAAAATGTTTACTTTGCAATGCCCTCGATACCCTCTTTAATGTATCCCATGCTGAGGATAAGGAAGGTCACTGCATTTGCTGTTTTCCTAGCTGTCATTCAATAGAGAGAGGATGCAATGTGGTGTGATGGACAGCGCTCTGGGCCTAGTGCTTTCAGAAAGACCTAGGTTCATATTATACTTCGGATTTGTTTTGGAGGAGCAACAATTCCCCAAGACTAAATTATTGCCTCATGTGGATTACTATGATTCTGTAACTAGGATGGGAGATAGTTAATGATATAGCGCTTGAGTAATAACTAAGATGATGTTTAAAGAAAGCACTTCCAGAATGATGTTCACGTAGGTACTGGAGCTACGATTTCATTGCTATAGGGAACTCCTAGATGAGAAACTACCCTCCACTCATGCAGGTGTGCACCTCCCCTGTAATCTCTCTGTTAAAAGAAAAAGGAGGAGGAGGAGGGGAGGGATGGGGAAGGGGAAAGGGAGAGAGAGGGGTAGGAATAGGGGGATGGGGAGGAGGAGGAGGAGAAGGAAGAGAAAGAAGAGAAGGAGAAGAAGAAGAAGAAGAAGAAGAAGAAGAAGAAGAAGAAGAAGAAGAAGAAGAAATTGTTTCCTTTGCATAAAAAACATGAGATGTATAGAAATATAAGATGTTTTCATTAGAAGATGTCAAAGCATGTTATGAATCATAGTCCATGTTATGGGGCAGGATAATTATGTCACAAAATGAGTGACTTTTAAAGAAAGTAGAATTTTTTTCCAGTGTGGAAATGAGGGCATTTACAATAGTTATCCAAATACAGACAATCTCTATCCCAATAAACGAGAGTCCTTAAAAAGTGAAAGAGCATAAAGTTCTGTATAGACAAAATAGCATCATTTAAAGATCTCACTAATATTTTAATCATACCAGGTTTGGAGTTGAAAACACAGCCTATATCAGGTCAATACGTTGGGTACATCACTTTGGCATAATGAATAGAGTGCTGGAATTGAAGTCAGAAAAACCTGGGTTCAAATCCCACCTTTGACGTGTACAATCATGGGAAAGTGATGTAACCTCTCTAGTCGTTTTCCCCTCTGTAAAATGGGCATGATAAGCACCTACCTCTAGGGGTTGTTATGAAGCAATGGATATAGTGAATGGAAAGCACTTTAGAAACTTGAAAGAGATATTTAATTTTCAGCTTTTATTTTTTTAATTATTATTTACTCACAAATTTGTTGAGTCCCATACTTTTCCTTAATCTCCCATTTCTAGGGTTTGTGTTAAGTTAAGCTGCTACCTATCTAAAAGAAAAAAATCTTCCTCTATGTGTATGAGGTGGGGGGATCATTCCTGGATCATCACTATTTTACCAAGGAAAGTTTCTTGAAAATATAATTTCTCCATTTGTTTACATCATGCATTTGACCACTTTCTTTTCCTAGCATTCACAGAGGAATAGACAGAAAAAAAATATGGGAAAAGACGCAGAAAAATTCCTCTGTCCTTTTCTCCTAGGAAGCTAGGAAAGTCATTGTCTCTTGAGTTGGAGGGACAAAATTAAGTTATTGATTCTCAAATATTTGTAAAGCACTTAGCACAATGTCCAGCACATAGTAGGCTCTTCAATGCTTGTTCTCATCTCTTCCCCAATTATATCAGAGGAAAATGTATCAAGCCTAATTCCTTAGATCTCAAAGATTTTTCCCCCCATCCAAGTTGTGACTCCAGACAGAGGTATTCCCTTCCTATGAACATCCCTGACATTTCCAAAGTTACTTTTTGCAATAAAAAAAATCAACTTAATTCTCTCTAAGTCAACGTCTGAAATCTCACTTACTGGCCATGTAAAGTCAGCATGTGTGGTGGTGTTGAAGTTGGGAAAAAGCTGAGTTTGAATCCCATCTCTGACCCTTATGGTACAGTCATGTATGAATCACTTAATCTAAGCCTCAGTTCAGTCATTTTTAAAAAGGAGACAATGGACATAAAGTGCTTTGAATAACTTAGTGTTACACTGTTGTTTTTCAGTAATGTCTAACTCTCTCTGGGACTCCATAGACAACCCATGGGGTTTTCTCGTCAAAGACACTAGAGTTGTTTGCCATCTCCTTCTCTAACGTGTCCCCATTTTACAAATGAGGAACTGAGGTTGTTAAATGACTTGCCCAAAGTAACACAGCTAGTAAGTGTCCGAGGACAAATTTTAACTCAGATATTCCTGACTCCAGACCTGATGTTCTATCCATTGTGCTACCTAGTTGCTCCTTAAAGTATTGTATAGAAACCAGTTATTACTTATATAATAAAGAAACTTGCACGAGGCAGGTAGGTGGCTTAGTGAATAGAGCACCAGTCCTGGGATCCGGAGGACCTAAGTTCAAATCCAGCCTTGGGTACTTAACACTTTCTAGTTGTGTGACCTTAGGCAAGTCACTTAACCCCAACTGCCCAGCCTTCTCCCTTCCAAAAAGCAAAAAAGGAAGGAAGGAAGGAAGGAAAGAAGGAAGGAAGGAAGGGAAGAAGGAAGGAAGGAAGGAAGGAAGGAAGGAAGGAAGGAAGGAAGGAAGGAAGGAAGGAA
>CM053594.1:133116115-133126218 GCA_028646575.1 Pseudocheirus occidentalis | reverse complement strand
AAGGAAGGAAGGAAGGAAGGAAGGAAGGAAGGAAGGAAGGAAGGGAGGAGAAACATACAGCTTTGTAAATTAAAATTGAGTAGTAGACCTTTTAGAGAACTCTTGGTTCAAAAGACCCATTTGATATGTGTCAAAACCAAGGCCTGGAAGGGGTAAAATCACTTGCCCAAAGTTACTGACAACATGACCCCCTTCCAATCATTTAACCTCCCCATTTCCCAAGGAACTGTAGTCTAAGACAAGAACAGTGCCCCGAGGTCAGATGTCTACTTTATAACAGAACCAGGCCAAGAGCCCAAGTCTTCTGACTCTTAAGTTCAGGGTTCCTTTGACAATACCCCACCCTTGACAAGTTGGGCATTTGTTTTTAAATTTAATTTAAAATGCAAAACAAATTTTACAGATTGAATTTCAAGTCATGAGAGCCAAGTGATTTTTTTTTTTAACTCAAATACAACAGGCATAATTTGCCCCTGGATGGCACCCGTCTCCCTCTGCCCTTCGTAGGAGAGCTCAGGGCCCTGCCAGCCCTGCCAAGGCCCTCTCCCCTCCCAGTCTGTGCAGAGCTGCCTCCCCCATCCCCCCGGCCTGCAGCCCGAGCAGCCTGCTGCTATCCATCCCTTTCTGTGGTTTGGACAGCTGGGCTACACTTAGTTACGACACGTGGGAGTTTCCTGGTTCTCTTGGGTTTGTGAAAAGGAAAGAGACAGTTTGGTGCGTCTAATCTTGGTCTGCAGGAGCGGCACTGATCTCGGCCTCCCCCCAACACCTGTGGCAAAGAGGAGAGAAAAGGGGGAAGATAAACTGCACAAAGGGACCTGTGTGTAGTTTCGGGGTGGTATGGTCCAACAGCTAAGATAGGATGGGGGAGGGGAGGAGCCAAGAGACAAAGGCAGCCCTGGAGAGAAGGGAAGAGAAGGGAGTCAAAGAAGCTCCCTTGCTGCATTTCTGTCCCTGTGAATGTAAAGAACGTTTTGATTCTTTTAATATGATGGGGAATCGTGATAAAGAGAAATATCATAAGATTTTAGAAGGAGCCAGAAGCTTAGAGGCTATCTAGCAAAACCCCCTCATTTTACAGATGAGGTGAAGTGATTTGCTCCAGAGCAACTGAAGCCAAATTCAAACCTAGGTCTTCTGATTCCAGATCCAAGGCCCTGGCCCTCACACCTTGTTAGAGGGCATCAACTGACGGTAAACTGTGTCCTAGAATACCCAGGTTCTTGCCCCCCAGATCCCTTCATTTGCAACATTCTGTGCCTCAGTGTATCTGTCTGTGAAACATGTAATGTGACTTGCCATTCCAGTTAGAAGGGGTGTTGAAAAGACGGACAAAATGATGTCAGTAAATCCGCAGAAAACATTCAGATGAAGGGCCATGAAGAAGAGCCAAGCATGATATGAGGTGGATTATTCTGTACTATAAACCAGAACTAAGATCCTCATCATCTGTTTCCAAGTGGTTTGGGGTTTTTTTTGTTTGGGTTTGGTTTGGTTTTTTGGACTAGCTAGTCTAAGTCACTGCCCATCACCTCCCACTCTCCAGCCCATCCCCTTTGCTTCTCTCGGGCCAATTAACTCAACACCCCTTTCAATCTAATAATCATCCCACTCCCTCCTTTCAGCCTTCTCCCAAGCCACACCCGAGACCTGGAATGCCTTTTCAACCCCCAGCCTACAAAGCTCTTTCTCATTCTCTTTCTGTCTGCCTTCCACCAAACACCTGCTATCCCACCTCCTCCAGGGCAACCTGCCCTACAGTTTTCCATCCACCACCCCCATTAAAAGCACTCATCCTTTGTGGGCATGTGATGTGAACCCTTTATTCCCAATGTGTCTGTTCTCTGCTTCCTCATTTGTCAGCATCTCTCCCTGTTACTTGTATTGCCTTTCATGGGACCACAGGATTTAGATCTGAAGAAAACTGTAGTGAGCATCTAGTTGGGTCAGTCAGCAAGCACTTATTAAGCTCTTACTGTATGCCAGACAATGGACTAAGTGCTGGGGATATAAAAAGAAAGCCAAAAACAGGTTCTGTCCTCAAGGAGCTCACATTCTCATTTAGTTTTAGTCTAATTTAGCTGAACCCATTCATTTTACAGAGCAGAAGACTGGGGATCAGAACAGCAAAGTGACTTTTATCCAAAGTCATGAAACTAGTGTATCAGAGAGAACTGCCATTTAAACACAAGTCTTCTGACTCCAGGACACTTTCCATGGAGAAACCCCATATCCTAGTGGGTTGAGTGCTGGCCTTAAAGCTATGGATAAAATCAGAGATGGAGCTGGAAGGTGCCTTAGAAGCCACTGAGCACAAACCCTATCCCTCTTGTTTTACTGCTAAAGAAACTGAGGCCCAGAAAGGTTAATGATTTCATGGAGTATATGACAGAGAAAGGTATAAGCCAAAGACCCCTGATTCTGGTAGCTAAGTGGTCAGTGGATATAGAGCACAAGGCCTGGAATCAGGAAGACTCATTTTCCTGAGTTCAGATTTGGCTTCAGACACTTACTGAGTGATCCTGAACAAGTCACTCACCCCAGCTTGCCTCAGTTTCCTCATCTGAAAATGAGCTAGAAATGGCAAATCACTCCAGTATCTTTGCCAAGAGAACCCCAAATGAGGTCACAGAGAGTTATACACAACTGAAACAACTTCACAATAACCTCTGATTCTACATACAGTGCTCTTTTGACTGCCTCTCTGTTTAAAAAAGATTGAGTTCAAATCCTGCCTCAGACATTTGGACAAGTTGGAAGGGGGGGGGGGTCACATGACTCAGTTTCCTCATCTGTAAAATGGAGAAAATAATACCTATAGTACCCACCCCCGTATGGTTGCTTTAATTATCCAATGAGATAATGTATTATAAAGTATTTTTTAAGAAAAGAGTCTGAGCATAATGGAATCAGGAAGATCTGGATTCAAAGAGAGCCTCTTACATATACTGGGTATGAATGACCAAATAATTGAAATAGGCGGTGCCCCAGACAACAATACAAAACTGCGTTACAGAAGAGGTTCTGATATGCATTAGAGAAGGGAGTCCTCTCACCTAGAGTTCACCGTGACTAATGACATCACAGAGTCAAACAACAACAACAACAAAAGAACACTTGGACCCTGAAACACTTTAAAATACTACATGCTAGCTATCATTATTAATTGTCATTATCATTATACCAAATGGTTACCTTCTGATGGTGCTGTCAGCGTTCCATCAGTCAGTGATCAGAGCTGCTTAATCTCCTCATATAACATCTGTCACAGCATCACAAACAGGTAACTCAATCAATACTTTTGGATAACAATTATGCAGATCAAGAAGAAGAAATCTCATAGTGGTCATTTTTTTAATCACAAAATCACCCACATGAAGAAAGTGAACTAAGCAAATCCCTTTTCCAATAGATCTCAAGCCATCTGCTGTGTGTAATATATTTACTGGCTCATCTGTTTCTCTATAACTTGTAATTATGCCATCCCTTTTTATTTTTCTGTATGGTGGGAGACTTGGTTTCGTGGGTCTAATGAATTCCTAGTGAGAAAACTCCTATCTATGCCAATTAGCAACCGTTTTACAATTTATAGACTTAGAGAGTTATCTGGGACTCAAGGTCTCACAGCCAAGGTGTGTCAGGCGCCAGACTTGAACCCAGGTCTTTGATAAAACTTCCAGGTCTCTATTCATTAACTCCACATTATTCCCAGGTTTTGCTCACTTTTTTTGTAAAGAAGAAAAAAATAGGAGTATAGTGGTATTTGGTGGTATGATGGTAAGGAAGTATAGGGATATATGTGATCCCCGGGGTAGGCAGAGACTGGAAGTTCTCTTGAGTTTGAGAGTTCTAAGCTGCCTTAGACTTAAAGCTAATCTGGTGTCTTCACTAAGTCCTATACCAATATGGCGAGTCCCTAGGAATGGAAGTCCAAGCCACTAGGCTACCAATGGAGGGGCAAACCAGGTGATCTTGAAATGAATAAGGTCAAAAATCCTAGGCCATTTAGCAGTGGGATTGGCCTGTGAATGGTGGGCTGCTTCACTTCCAGCCTGAGTAAAATTGGGAGACCCAGCTTCAAAATGATAAAATAAAGGAGGAAGGAAATAGACACAGGGAAGTTAAATGGCTTTGTCAGGGTCATATAGCAAGCTAATGACAGAGCTACAGGAGAAACTTACACACTTGCAGCCTCCTTTATTATCTGGCTGCAGATACATCCTTCACATAACAAAGAATTTTGGAAAGCTGAAAGGGGGAGATCAAAGGAATGACAGAGAAAGGTCTAAGCCAAAGAACTGCAAGCTAGGGCCCAGATAACATTTTTATTAGGGAGTTAATCCAAAAGGGAAGATACAGGGAAATGTTACTAAGGGAGAAAAAACAGCGCCATGAATAGTGACATAGTAATTGGATGGCAAACAGGGTCAGCCAGGAGAGGTCTAAGGAGTAGGTAGAGTCAGGTCATGCAATTAGCAGTGCTAGCTAAGAAGGAACAGATGAACGAGAGGATTTGAAGCGCTGGGAGAGGATCACAACAGAGACAGTATTAGGTCAGAGCCTCTTTACTTAAAGAGCAGAAGGATGGAAGGGGTTGCTGAGTATCGAAGATGAAGGTTGCTGGGCAGAACTACAAATCAATCAGCTTCAGATGGAGTGTGTAAGTTTGAGCCTGGCACACAACTTATCTCACAGAGGTGACTCAGTAAACTTTATTGGTTGCTCATTCCCCCCCACCCAAAAAAAGCTTAAGTTTTCAAGGGTTTTATTTTTACCTTCCATTCTTTGTGAAAATAACCTGCCTTTTTCCAAGTTCTCCTATCAACTGCCCCAGAACAGCCAGAACAGAATTCTTTTGTGTGTGTACCAAAACTATGATCTAATTGTTAGAGGAAATCCCCTCTACCCATACAGATCAGTGACTGATCTGCACCTTCTAGTAGTCTTAGAGAGCTGTCTGGGGCACTGAAAAAGTGAATGACTTGCCATTATGTGTAAAGGTTGAGGCTTTAAACCCTGTCTTTCTGACTCCCAAATCATCTCTATGGTTTTTAAAAGTTATTATTCATGCTGAATATTTTGGTAAGGCTCCTCACTTCCTTCTCTACCCTAGCTGTCCTCTCCAAGGTAGGCCACTAGGTAGAAGCTCCTGCTCTCTAGGAATTTAGGTGGGCCACTAAAGCAGCAGCTCTGTCACTCATCAGTCAGATGCAAAGGACTAAAGGAACATGTCATCTTTCTGCACTTCCTGCACAAAATTGTGTTCAAATTTTCAATGCAAAGAAGAACTAAAAAGGTTTCCCCAGCTAAGGGGTGGGGCAGGGGAAGGTCATTCACAGCTGGCAAAATAAAACTTCTAGGCATCTAGCATTATTTTTCCTGGACAAGTGGGTGAGTGGCTGTTTTCAATTCTCCCTCATTGTCATTTCTGTTGTGACTTTCCCATCAGGCCTGTGAGGGGGCTCTGACTGAGTTGCAACATCAAGACAGAGAGTGGAGCCAGACTCCTTATAGGAGAGGAAGGGGAAATCAAGGGGTCCAAAGATAAAGTGTGTGACCCTGATGTCTGTGCAGGACTTGCTAGTTTCAGTTCATATGGGTTGTGAGGAAGCATTTTTAAAGTTTCATTTCAGGAGCTACAGAGCTATAGAGTTTTTCTCTTAATGTTTTAGTTCTGTAGTTAAAACCTACAGAGTGAATTGGAAACCCCTGAACCAGAGCTACCGTCATATCACTCTCAAATCACATTTTTTAAGTGTTGGCCAGCAAAGTAACTAGACTTCCCTGGTTCCAGGAAACCAGATAGGTTTTTGCCTTCAGGTCTTGCTTTTTTTCTGGAGCTAACCTTCTAACTTTATCTAAAATATGTATACTCTGCCATGTCCAAACAATCACCAAGGTTTGTTGATTCTACCTCCTCAACATCTCTCACAGCTGTCCCCTTCTCTCCACTCCCACAGCCACCACCCTCTTCCAGGTCCTCATGGCCTCTCCCCTGTTCTACAGCAATAGCCTCATCAATTGTTTCCCAACCTCAAGTCAGTTAACAGACAGCGAGAGTTTATCAAGGCCCTACTATGTGCCAGGGACTGGACTAAGTGCTGAGGTTACAAAGAAAGGTAAAAGCTCTCGAGGAGCTTGTCTCTCCTCTCTCTGATCCTTCCTCTGCACAGCTGCCAAACTGATAAAGCCCTGGTCTAACCATATCACTCCTCTCCAGAAACTTCACTAGTTCCCTGCTGCTCCTGGGATAAAAAAGACAAACTCCTCCAAAGCCCTTCAAAGTCTAGCTATAGTCTGTCTTGCCTGGGTGATTACACATTACACAGAATCACAGAATTGCCCACTCTGCATGCCAGCCTAAATGGCCTATTTGCTGTTCCCATAAACGACATTCCAAAGACTAGCTGTGTGCTTTCACACTCACACACTCTCCCTTTACCTGGAATGTTATTCCCCTTCACTTCCATTTCTCCATATTCCTACCTCCCCCCTTTGCCAAGTGGTTATTTCCCCTCCCCCACATACTCGACCACTGTGGATTTATTAGAGGCAGGTGGGTAGAGCTCCAGAACCAGAATCAAGAAAACTAGTTCAAACTTGGCCTCTGGTGTGTACTAGCTGTGTGACCCAGGGCAAGTCATTTAACTTCTGACTGCGTCAGTTCCTTCCTCTATCAAATGGAAATAATAACAGCCCTTACTGCACAGGGTTGTTGTGAGGATCAAATGAGATATTTGTAAAGTGCTTAGCACAGTGCCTGGTGTATAGAAGATGCTATATAAATGTTAGCTATCATTATCATGACTATTATTTTTCATTGTAAAGAGCTTAGCATAAGCACTATATAACACTAGCTATTATTGATTTTGTGTATATTTGCATATATGCAAATTTATATGATTTTTTTGCTTGCATACACACACATATATATTAATTATCCACATGAACTCTCCCATCTGCCTAGTAATGTATAAACTCCTTGAGAGAAGAAGTTGTCTTATTCTGTATTCCTATCCAGAGCAGGCATGGAACGTGGCACTCTAAATAAGTGTTTGTTGATTGATTGATCAATCTGTACATAGGGACAAGAAAGTACCAGAGTGCAAGGGAAGGACAGGAGAAGATCCTGATGATAATCAAAACAACAAAATCCACAGAAAAGCCTTTGGGTGCTCCTTGAATGCAGTAGAGTTGAAGGACTGGGGCCATGTTCTTGTTCTAAAAGGGTCAAGTGTAGGAAAGGGGAAAGTAGTGGGTAAGATGAGGAGTTGAGGGAGTTTTCAGGTCCTCGTTCTTTGCTAGGCCTCAATCAGACTGAAGCAAAAGAGAAAAGAGATCAAATAATGCCATAGTCTTCTTCTACTAGACCAAAAACATGAGGAGAAATGGGATGCAGAATGATGAGGTAAAAAGTATATTGGAAATCAGGAAACTTGCTATCTGGCATCTATAAAATGGGTTATTATAAAAAGGGGCTATTATAAGGAAAGCACTCGGTAAACCATAAACTATAAAACATGATAGAAATGTGAACTATTCTTATTATTTCACATCCACTTTTGTCAACGGAACCAAGGATCCAGTGAACTCTCTCTGCTACATCTTCTCACCAAGAATGGATCCTGGAGCATCTATAGCCCAGGAATTGGGATCTGTTGCCACATAACCTGAGCCATGAGGATTTGGATTTTCCCCACCTTTACTTTTTTTTTCTCTTCACACCATTTTTCACTCTCTTTTCCACCATCTTGCCCACTTCTTGTCCCAATTTCCCATTATTTCTTGCCTCCTGGTCATGCCCAATCTTGCATTGATGGATCACCATATTTGGTTATTTCACTACTCAGAGCTACTTTGCAAGAAGTAGAGTCCTGGACTTGGAATCGAGTACACACTTACTCTGCTCTAAGCCTCTAGGCAAATTACTTATTCTATTTCAGCCTCAGTTTTCTCATCAGAAAAATGGGGTAATAATAGTACCTACCTCATAGGCTTGTTATGAAGATTAAATGTGTTAATATATGTAATGCATTTTGCAAACTTCAAAGTGCTATATAAATTAGTTATTATCGTTATTGTTGTTATTATTATTATACTTAGAAACTGCTCAAAGCCAGTTTAGATAAAGCCAGACCCTACCCTTCAGGTCAGTCAATTGCTTATGAGAAAGTCTATTAGTAAGCAGAACCAAGAGGACACTATTAACAATGAGTACAAAATGTAAATGAAATCAAGCTTTAAAAGCCAACTGAACTCATTTTAAATGCAATGACCAATCTTAGTTCTGGAAAACAAGTGATGATACTCCCACAAACACCCTTGCCCCTCCCTAGTTTTCAGGAATGGATGCTCCAAAATGCTGCTGCGTAAGTTGTCAGATGCAGTCCCAGCATCCCTTGGGGGGGGGATGGGGAAAGAGCAGGAAATTACTGTGGTGTCAAGAACAAAAGACATTAACAAAACTTCTTTTAAGGCATTCAACTTTTAGATCTTACAGTTCATTTGAATTGGTTCCAATCAGATCAACTGAAGCAAGTGTTGTTAAAGATATCAAAAGTCCTCCAAAACTTTCTCTGATCCTTCAAAATTGGCTTCTTGTTTCATTTCTGTGTGGTTTGGCTGAAATATTCACAACTGGGACTCTGAAAAACATTCAAGACTAAAGGCAAATAGCATGTGATGAAGGAAAAAAACATCAGACTAGGAGTCAGGAGACAGAGTCTCAGCTCTAAAACTAACTAGTGACTTAGGAAAGTCCCACTGCTTTTCCAGGCCTCAGTTCCTCATCTATAAAAGGAGATAGTTGTTCTAAACTAGATGAACTCCAAAGTCCCTTCTAGCTCATGACCTTGTGACTAGATGACCTCTTGGGCTTCCTTTCAGCTCTACAATTTTGTTTCAGCATTTAGAGGTTGGCACTGCTGAAGAACTCAAAGAGCTCCTGTGGAACAAAGGCCACAGTACTGATCTTAAATCAACCAGGCTTCTTGGTTCAGAGACCATGGGTCAAAGATAACTTTGATTTGCAAACAAACTGATAATTTTATATTGAGTAAATGGCAAGGGGCATTATAAATCAGTATCTATCTCTCCTTACAGTTCTTCAAGCTGGAAAAGAAAAAACCCCAGGCACATAGTAGGCTTTTAATAAATGTTTATTAAGTTGAATTATTGAATTAATAAGATAACACTGATCTCTATTAACTTCTAAATCTCATTCTCTGCTTCTGGCCCAGGGGTCCTGAACAAAGAAAGGGGAAGATACCTAACAACAGGTAAGCAATGTGCTAGAGGTGAAAGAACTTTGAATTTTAAATCAGAGGACCTGAGTTTGAATCCAACTTTGCTCCTTACTGCTTATGTGACATTATACAAATAATTTCACTTCTTTAGGCCTCAGTTTTTTTATCTGTAAAATGAGAGGAGTGGACCAGGTAACTTTTACAAGTCTCTTGTAGCTTTCGTTCTAAACCTGAGAATAGTCATTGAACAATTTCCAAATTCCAAAAATGGAGACTATATATTATCGGAGAGTTCCAAGCATCTACAGAAGTGTGGCCTCTTCCACTCCTAGGAGCTATCAATTCTGAGCTGGAATTCAATTTCATTTGAATTTTTCTTTCAGGAATAGATTTACCAGGATCCATTCTGAAGCTCACTAAGCATCACCAGCTATTACCTTGATAAAACTCAAAATGCACACCACCATCACCATTTTCTTGATACTTTAAACCTATCTGCAGAATTGTATTTGTAAATATATATATGTATATATATACACATATATGTATATGTATACATGTATATGTACATATATATATATATATACACACACACATATTTTTTCTGTGTATTATTTATTCATTTATACTGAATTCAACAAAGCATTGTCTTGTAAGAGCAACATAGCATCCAGGAAGTATTATATGCTCTTTTTAGGTTTTAAATAAAACACACAAGCTGAAGTTTGACAAAGTACAATCATTCAAATTTAGGATCATTTAGATTTGCCCTCCCTCCCCCCCCCAACTGGAGATTAAGCAAACTCGTCTAAGGTCACATGGCTAGATTTTTGTGTGTGTGTTAAGTGTCTGAGGCTG
>CM053594.1:133079548-133116015 GCA_028646575.1 Pseudocheirus occidentalis | reverse complement strand
ACTTCATTATATCTTTATCCATGACACCATTATTCACCCAGTCTCCCTTATTCCCAACATTAGGACCTCCCTTGACTCTTCCCTCTCCCTTACTCTTCTTTTTGAATTTATTACCAAATTTTGTTGGTTTCATCTTTGTATATCCACTCAATCTATCTGCTCCTTCTATTTCCATTGCTACTGCCCTAGCACAGTCCCTCATCATGATCCACTTAAATTAAGTGAATAATATCCTGTCAATGGCTTCCTAACAAATCTTCCTGATTCCACTTTAAGGCCCCTACAAGTTTGGTGCCTGTGTAAAGGAGGTCTGGCCTTTGTCTGGAAGGTACTCACTCCTCTCTTCTGCTCTGTTCAAAATGTAACTCAAGTACTATCTTCCTGTGCGATACACAGTAGGTACTTAATAAATGGTTTTTTTAAATTGTTGTTTTATTGTCCTGGTGATTCTTACAGATGAAATAATAGAGCCTCAAAGAATGAGCTGTTTGTCCAAGATGATTTAGCTTGCAAATGGTGGAACTTGGACTCCAACCCAAGTCCTCTGTCCCCAAGACACTTCCATGTTCTGTTCATTGTACCACACTGCCCGTCATAGTTTTTCTAGAGGCAGGATTGAGCACAGAATATCACCATCACATGACTTGTGGCAATTGTGAAGAAGCTAATAAAGTAATATGAAATCAGAATGGTGATTAGCATGACATAGGACATGGAAATAACATTTATTTCATAGCACAGTAAGACACTGAAGAATGAATAAGAGAAAAACACTACTGCTGGACCAAGAAAAGGCATCACAGCTAACAGCGACTATACCAACTCAACAGGTGTCCATGCTTTTCAATCCCTGGACTTGGTTAACCAGATCTCATGCTCTCAGTGGTTTAACGTGATTATATTGGGCTACATGTGCTTGTTTGAATGAATATTTATATTCAGGTTAGACAATGTTTCTTTGGAGGAATTATAGATAGCAGAGTGGGAAGAGGTAGTCAGAGGAGCTCCCATGACCTATCTCCAAGCCAGGAGATTCTGGATAAAGAAGAAACAGAAGATTGGTTAAGGAAGAGACCAAAAGGAATGGAACAGGTTCTAGAGTTTATATAGGGATGAACTGCAGAAATAAAATTGAAAGATTGGCTGATATTATGAAATTTAGGAATCCCAGGCAATTCTATAAGACCATAAGTTACAGGACAGTTGCCTATCTCCACTGAAGGTGGGAGGTCCCCATATTAATAATATCATATGTCTGGACCAACAACAACAAAAAAAATCAGCAACAAGAGCATTGATTAGAAGGGCAGAAGGAGAGTAGAGACTTGGGAATAATTGAAAGGAGACTTTCACAATTTTGTGAGATGTTGAAAGGGGCAAAAAAAATATCAGAGGCCCAAGATCTAGTAGATTTCCTCAGAAAATAGATTCGTTGCACAAAGTCTGCATATGCCTCCAAATTTGTCTCCTTCCTCAGTGTCTCCCCATCTCCCCATCCCTCCAACCACAAACTTCCATGTAGGCAAGAGCTATTCCAGGGGGACGGTAAGGAGTTATGATTAAGTCATTAAGTCCATTACAGCTTTACTGCAATAAGCAACTGTGAAGGACTGTTTTATTGTCCCAAGAAATGGTGACCAGGCAAGATTTGCTGACTAAGTCCCACTGACCATTACTCATCACTATCACCATAATACAGAGCTCTTAATCTTTCTAGGTCTTCCAACTCCAGGAGCTCCAGGAATTCAAGCTTAACATTTTCACACTAAGTGAAGAGACAATTTTTCATTGCCAACACCTCACCTCGATAAGAATACTGACAGCGATGACAGCCCAAATGACAAATTCACAGAACAAGATTCCTTTGGACTCTGGATAGAGATAAAGGAAAGATCACTTCTGGAGACTTTAAGGAAAGCGTAGCCAGCTTTTTGATGAGGAATGGGATAACAAGTTAGACATAATGGTGCCTATCTGTCTCTGTCTCCATCTCTCTGGGTCTCTGTTCCAGTGTCTGTGTCTCTACCTCTGTTTTTCTGTCTTTGCCTTTCTATGTATCTGTGTCTGTGTCTGTGTCTCTCTGTGTCTGTGTCTCTGTCTCTCTCTTTCTCTCTCTATCTCTGTCTCTCTGTCTCTGTCTCCATCTCTCTCTCTCTCTCTCTCTCTCTCTCTCTCTCTCTCTCTCTCTCTCTCTCTCTCTCTCTCTCTTTCTCTCTCTCTCTCTCTTCCAACTTCTCTGTTCAAAAAACAGGACCAGAGGCCTGGTCCCAAGGTAATAAAGTCACCAATAATGACCGCTTTGGAGTAGGAACCCATCTTCTCACCCACAGTTTTGAGGAAAGTTCATGAGGGTGGACTTTCCCAGCCCTAGGGTTAACAGCAGTTAAGGCATTGAAGATCCCCTGAAGAAACACAGGCCCTAAGAAGATTTGTACCTGCTCATTCATCCTGAGATGGGAGACTCAGTTTTGGGTATTTCTTCATGGATAATGCCTAGATCAAATTCCCAAGTTCAAGAGTTTGGGAAGCTGATGTTCTAAAAATAGAAGGTAGTTTCCTGATAAAGCTGATTCCGTGTAGAAGGAAGAGGATCACCTATGTAATCCCTGAGAGGCATTTTACTTAGAGAACAAAGTCAGAGAATTATTTGGAAGATGCAGCACCAATGAGAAAGAGATTGCTTGTGCAGTGGTCCCCAAAGTAGGTTTTATCTTCTTGGGGAGCCTAAACCACAAGATTAGCACCATGATTCTTTCATTGTGAATGACTGTGAGAAGAGATCTTCCTGGAATGTCAGGGGGGTCATTTGTATTTTCTGTGGGATTAATAAAAGGCTGTCCAAATGATAAATTTGTATGTGCTACCTTCTATGTTTCTAAGGGATCTGGGATCCCCTTTTCTCACCTTTGGGAAAAAAACCTAGACATGAGCTATATTAGAGCTTTATTTTGGAAATTTCCTGGAGAATCTTTAGGTGTAGGCAATGAGTCAAAAAGAGAAAATAGCTACGTAGAGTCAGACCCCGGGATTTTACCTATTTTCACATAAGACCAAATTCTAGGAAGGATTCTGGGTCTTCTCAGGGGCTCATTTACTACTTCAATAGGACCAGTGCTTCCCTTCCCCTTTCCTTTTCCCCAAACAGGAATTCATTTTCCTTAAAAGGTAATGAAGCTGTCCCTGGGACATGATTGGTCCTTACCTCCCTTGCTACAGCTTCCTGGTCACCTAAGGTCATAAAAAGTCTCACCCCCATAGAGTCAGGGCCCTTCTGATTTGGTGGGTATCTGAAGGTCAGGTGAGTCTGCATACTCTTCCCTGATGAACAGATGTGTTTCCATATGGAGATGAGGAGGGTCAAGTCTTCAGGAGCTGATCCACTGAATCCTTGTTGTATAAATTTGTTATATTAAAACTACATAGACTTCTGTCCCCCGCTACACACTCTCTTACTCTCATAATCCTAAACCTTACCACCTAAATTTCATACTACAAAGCTATCCACCCCTTTAACTACGCTTTCAAGAATGTCTGCTCTGTAGGTAGTAAATCTTAAATCTTATCCCTTTCCCATGCCTTCCATCTGCTGTCTTTCACAGAGCCCAGGCTCCCTCCAGAAAACAGCCTCCCTGGACACCTTTTTCAGCCCTAGCTGCACTTTCACTCATTCTCTCTCCCCCTTACTCCCTCATTGGTTGGGATGGAGGAATTGGTATACTCCTTGTTCCCCCTTACCATTTTCAAATTCACCATCAAATTCACCTCTCCTCCTCTGAGGTTAACTTAATCTATATCTACCACCTAATAAGGCCAGTTTTTGCCACTAGCCTCTAGAACACTCCACTTCTTTCCTCAATGAGTTCAGCACTAGGCTCACAGTCTTTCCTCTCCAGCTCCTACCCTTATATTAGGGGACTTCAACATATATACTCATTTCACATGGCCTACTCTTCCACTCTATCCCAACTATGCACAGAGAAAGTCAGACTTTTGATCTTGCCATCACCCACAAATGCATGTTCATGAACTCTGAAATCTCCTTATCTCGTCACAATCCATTGCCATTTCACTTCTTCCCCTGTCTTTCTTCTCCAAACCCTCTTCTTCATCTTCACAGCTCTTTTCCAGGCCATCATCCCTGAGATGGCTATACACTCTCCTCCCTTTCCTATCTTGACCCCTTGGTGAACTAATTAAACTCTACACTGTCCTCTCAAGTCCCTTTCCCCCTTAGCCTCTTTTTGATTTTTACCTTGCCAAACCTCAGCCTTGGAATTCTCCTACCATACTCTGCTATTGCTCCTACCCATGTGCTACTAAAGGAAAATCACAGAATCATTCCAACCAGATCCAATATAAATTTATTTTATATCATCTCATCTGGGCCCTCACTACAGCAAGGCAATTATTTTATTACTTCCTAGTTGATTTACTATTCCACTCACCACAGTGGCTTTGTTAAAAGCTTTTCATTCTTCCTTGAACTTCCCAATTTCCCCTCCCCTACTTTCTCAGTTGAGAACCTCATCTCACATTTCACTGAAAATATTGAGATCATGCACTGAAGGTTCTCTCTTCTCTCCCTCTTCTTATCTCATATCACTCAGATGCCTTCCCCCACTATCTCCTCCTTAATCCCTGTCTCACATGGAGAAGTGGTCCTTCTCTTTACCAAGACTCACACAAGTGACTCCATTCCATCCCATCTCCTGAAGAAGTCCCCCCTCTAATCCCCACTCTCTCATCTGTCTTATCTTCATTCTCTCCCTGTCTACTCTCTACTCTATGCTCTTCTGCCTACAAATGCACTCTTGTCTCCACCATCTTCAAAAACCCTTACTTGAGCCATTCATTCCCAATAGCTATAATCCTATATCTCTCCTTTTTATGGATAAATTCCTTGAGGAGGCAATCTACAATCAATACCTCCACTTCCTTCCCTCCCACTCCCTTCTTAGCTATCTGCAATTTAGCTTCCAACTCTTCATTCTCTAAAGTTACCAATGATCTTTTAAGTGCTAAATCAAATGACCTTTTCTCAGTCCTCATCCTTCTCAATCTCTCTGCAGCCATTGACACTATTGGTCACCTTCTTCTCCTTGACACTCTCTTCGCTCTTGGTTTTTGTGACACTCCTCATTCTAGCTTTTCCTCCTATTTATCTGACTGCTCCTTCTCAGTTTTCTTTGCTGGATCTTTGTCAAAGCAGTTCCCACTAATCATGGATGACCACCAGGTCTCTTTCCTGGGCTTTCTTCTCTTTTCCCTCTATATTATTCCACTTGGTGATCTCATTAACTCCCATAGCTTAAATATCATCTCTGGGGTGCTGATTCTCAAATTTACCTATCCCACCCTACCTCCAGTCTCTAATCTCCGCCTATTGAATATCTCAAACTGGACATCTCTTAGACACCTTAAACTCAACATGTCCAAAACGGCAGTCATTATTTTCTCCCTCTAAATCCTCTCCTTTGTTGAACTTCTACTGAGGGTACCCCCCATCTTTCCTGAGCCATCCAGGCTCAAAACTTTAGTATCATCCTGGACTCATCAATCTCTCTCACCATCCCCCTCTCCCCATAGCCAAACTGTTGCCAAGCCCTATTGATTCAACTATTGCAATAGCTGGTTACTTGGCCTCTCTCTCTCAAATATCTCCTTCCTATATACCCAACTATCAAAGTGATCTTCCTAAAGTACAGGTCTGACCGTATTAGAGAGAAAGAAGAAAGAGAGAGAGAAACAGAGACAGAGAGAAGGGGTGCGGGGAGAGAGAGAGAGAGAAGGGGAGAAGAGAGACAGAGACAGAGAAAATGAGAGAGAGAAAGAGACGGGGAGAGAATAAACTTCAATTGTTCTTCATCTCTTCCAAGCCTTTCATAACCTGGCTCCCTCCAACCGTTCCAGTCTTCTCATACCTTCTTCCTCACCACAAACTCTTGAATTCAATGACATTGACCTCCTTGCTGTTCCTAGCATTGATACTCCATCTCCCAACTCTGCGTTTCCAATGGCTAGAATCCTCTTCCTCCTTGATTCTCTGGCTTCCTTCAAGTCCCAGATAAAATTCTACTTTTAACAATAGCCTTTAATTCTAATGTCTTTCCTTTGTTAATTATTTTCAATTTATCCTGTGTAAAGCTATTTGCTCCTAGTTGTTTATTTTCTCTCCATTAGTTTCTGAGGAACTTGAGGACAGTGAATGTCTTTTGCTTTTCTTAGCACTTTACACAGTGTCCAGCACATAGTAGGAACTTAACAAGTGTTTGTTAATTGTTTAATTAATGTTTATTAATAAATGTTTATTGACTGCCTGGAATGGGTGGCCCAGGACTCCCTTCTAGGCTTCTAATGATAGGGTTGGATCATGGGAGGTAGCCCCAAGTCATCATTTTCCCTTTTTTGACCCTGTCTGTAGCTACTCAAGGAAATCTACAAAATAAAGTTGGGGCAAAGTTTGTGTCTAGGGTTCTTCAAATACAGGGAAAAAGGGTTCCTTGATCCCATACAAACACTCAAAGTAGCCAGTGCAAATCAAATATAGGATTGTCTTTATTTCACCTCATGGAAAATGCAGAAGATTCCCTGTAATATTATCTAATCAAATGGGAAACATCATATGAATCAGGCATTCCCACTGATCATATCCCTGACATTAAGCAAATTCATGATTTTCTTTGTATTGGTACTCCCTCTACCATCTGATACAATAACCTTGGTAGACAGGTTCGGTTATTATTATAGTTCCCTTTTTACAAATGAGGAAACTGAAGCAGAGGTTAAGTGACTTGCCCAGGGTCATATAACAAGGGTGTCTGAAGTTGGATTTGAACTCAAGTCTTCCTGACGACAGGTCCAGCATTCTATACACTTTGCCACCTAGCTGCCTGAGTTCAAATACTTCTGTCTTCAGGTAGGCAACATGTTTCACTGTGAGTCCTCTGGAACCATGGCACTCACCAGAGTTCTTAATCTTTCAGGTGTGTTTGTTTTCCACAATGTTGTTCTAATTGTATAAACTGTACTCATGGTTCTGCTCACTTCACTCTGTTTTAGTTCAAGTTTTCCCAGGTTTCTCTGAAACTGCCCCCTTCACCATTTCTTACATCAGAATAGTATCCCATTATATTCACATACTAAAATTTGTCCTGTCGCTCCTCAATTAATGGACACCCTTCGTGTTTCCATTTCTCTGACACCACAAAGAAGAGCTGTGATGCTGTGATTATTTTTTGTGCATTTGGGTTCTTTTCTACTTTCTTTAACTCTAGAAAATAAGATTTCTCTTGTCTCTTTGCTGAAGTAGAAAACCTTCGGAGTGGAATACTACATAGAGCATCAGACTCTTTTCAAATGCTCTTTCTTTGCTTTACTAAACTTTTCTTTCCACTTCTTTTTAAATTCTTAATTATAAGGAATGACTCTCCAGGAGGTGTTGGGCAGACGAATATAGGGGAAAATGTTGGATGATGTAAAAATAAAATACGATCGTATCTTTAAAAACTTAAAGAAAAACAAAACACCTCAGATCTGAATTCTGGTTTCTTTATGGTTTGCTATAATGGGAGAGAGAGGTGGCTGTGGGGAACATGCTCTGTGTTGAGATTCCTTCTCCTTTCCTCAGAACTCCACTCGTGGATTTTGTCATTCCTATAGACTGTCATGAATACCATCTGCTCTACTCTCTCCCAACCTTTGGGGATTGTTAATTGTTGTTGTTCAGTCATTTAGGTTGTATCCAACTTTTAGTGACCCTCTTTGGGGTTTTCTTGATAGAGATACTGGAATGGTTTGCCATTTCCTTCTCAAACCCATTTTATAGATGAGGAAAATCAGGCAAACAGGGTTAAGTGACTTGCCCAAGGTCACATAGCTAGTGTCTGAGGTCAGATTTGAAAGCAGGAAGATGTGTCTTCCTGACTCCAGCCCTGGCATTCTATCTGCTTTGCCACCTACCTGCCCAAGAACCCTCAGGTGATGGATTCTCAAAAGAAAAATTGTTCCTCAAGAAAAGATCAAGGACCACTTATCTGTTCCTCTCATCCCATTGTACATATGTAGAAAATACAGTCCCAAAAGGTAAGCTGACTTGCCTAGAACCACACATCTGGTTAGTGACAGACTGTCACTAAACTTACCTGGCCACCCCAGTGACGCTGAACTTAACTAGTTTGACTAGTACTTCTAAAGGACAAAGCATTCACACAGCTAGATCTGGAGAGCAAGGTAAGGCCCTCCAGGATGCAATCTTCTTTCCAGTGGAGAGCTTTCAGGCACACAGCAACCTGAATTCAGGAAGCAAGTCAGGGGGAGAATTCTGAATTAAATTTCCATGTTCTGTTGCATGATGTCCCATCGTCCTTTGCTGTGAGAAGGAAATACTTGTCAGAATCAGCTGCCTATGATTCCGGAGGGAGAACTTCCTGCCTTAATTAGTGACACTTGGTAGGTCTGCAGTCAAGCATCACTCTGGATTTTCCTCCTGCTCTGAATTTCCTTGCTGCTTAACTGAAGAGCAATATAAATCACGTCATTTCAACTGCCTTGGCATCCTTTCCTGTGCCAGAAAGGTGAGAGAGGGCTCAGTGAAGCGCTCAAAAAGGAAAACTAAAAAACCTGCTCCCCAGAAAAATAAAGTAGGGCCAAGGGGGAGAGAAGCATTAACCCATGCTCTATAGTTCTGACTAGCTAAGTTGTAGTATGAAGTTTAATGGGTTTTGAATTGATAAAGAGGACAAATGAGGTCATGCTGAAGAATCCCTCTCTCATACCCACTTCTCCCCAGGGATGACTTGGACTCCCCACTGGATTCATTTCCTATCCTATGCTTTGTTCCGGTAAGTACTTCTTTTGAAACAGTAGAAGCCCGCTGCTGGTCCATGTCCATTCATAGGCCTGCAGGCAATAGCTGCCCAGGAGATGGTTGCCTTTTTGCAATGAAGAAATTAAAAAAAAAAAAAACTTCCTTAAAAAAGAAAAGAAAAAGCAAGTATTTGCATCACCTTATCATGTTAACTAGGTAAGGACTAGAATCTAGCAAAGAAGGAAGGGGTGGAGTGAGGGTGGGGACAACAAGGACAATAGCCCAGTTGTTGTGGCACCGGAGACACCCTCATCTCCACCCCCTTTCCTCTTTGCAGCCAGAGATCCTCCCTCAGATGCCTTCACAAAGCTGTCATTAACAGAAACTCCACAGGCACCTTGGAGGGCAAGACTGGACACTATCTATAGCTTTGGAAGATCTGCCTTCCTTCCCTCTTCATGCTAACCAAAATCTGTATGTCTGTTCATTTTGCAAATTTCCATCTGCTTTTTTTTTTGCACTATTATTTCAAGAACAAAATAATCTCAGGTTGGATTGTAGAACCATCTGGGTGTAAATACACATGCTGCAAGCTGACAGGCTGTGTAATGTAGTGGATAGAAAGCTGGTCTTGGAAGGCCTGGTGCTGGGAGCGGGAAGGGGGGCCCAGAATGTGTCAAATCCTTTGACACGTATTGGCTATATGACCATAGGCTATCACTTCACCCCTTGGGCTGGTTCTCCAGGCTACTCTCTAAGACTATAAATCAATATGAGGTGCTAAAGTGTGTGAAGAGGAAGAGTTTCCACACAGGGAGTTTCCTGCATGAATGGAATCACAGGCCTTTCTGTATGTTTGTGCTCATACAAAGCATGAACTAGAAAAGATTGTCTCTCCAAGAAGATGTAAGAGAAGGGGAAGGTCAATGAAAGATTCATCCTTAGACTTAGCCTTTGTCAGGGGTGGGAAACCTATGACCCTATGACCCCAAGGCCACATGTAGCCCTCAATGTCCTCAAGTGCAACCCTTTGATTGAATCCAAGCTTCACAGAACAAATCTCTTCAGTAAAACTTGGACTCAGTCAAAAGACCATACCCACATGTGGCCTCAGGGTCATAGGTTCCCCGCTCCTGGATGAAGATATTTCCCCTCTTCCCTTTTCAGCTCCCTTTTCATATCTTCTCCCATTACATTGTTAAGTTCCTTGAGTATGAAGGTTGCATTTTTCTTCCTTCCTTATTTCCTTCCTTTTTCTTTCTTTCTTTCTTCCTTCCTTCCTGTCTGGTTTCCTTTCTGCCTTTCTTTTTCTTCTCTCTCTCTCTCTCTCTCTCTCTCTCTCTCTCTCTCTCTCTCTCTCTCTCTCTCTCTCTCTTTCTCTCTCTCTCTCCCCCCCTCACTCTCTCCCCTCACTCTCTCTCTCTTCTCCCTCTCTCCTCCTCCCTCTTTCCCTCTCTCTCTGTTCTGTCTGTCTCCTCTTCTCTCTCTCTTTGTTCTGACTCTCTGTTCTCTCCTCTCTCTCTCTCTCTCTTTCTCTCTCTCTCCCTAACCTATGAAGGTTTCGCTTGATTCTCTACCTGATGGATCACCTGAGAATCGTGCTCCAGTGAGGTGACTGAGAAGGAACACTATGTTCAAATCTGGGACAATAGGTGCTCCTTAAAGGATGTGTTCCGAATATAATAAAGATAGTGTGATTTGGAGCTAACAGTTTCATCATAGAAAAGCTGAGGATCAGGAGTCAGGAAACATGGCTCATGACCTTGTTCCTAAGCTGTGTGATCTTATGCAAGTTACTTAACTGCTCTGAGGCCTTCTCCTCATCTGTCACATGATGAGGTTGGCTTAGTTGATCTCTAAGTACAACAAGGACAGACAGGTGGCCTCAGCAGGACATAAACCCACCGAATGTCAAACACTTTGCTTCTATGAAGCAATTAAGAATTTCTCAAAGAATTTTCATTTGTATTTTTAGTTTTTATTGACTGACCAAGGGCTCATGATTATGTGACATCTTTGAAACCTTGTTAAATGCCTTTATACATGTATTTGTCTTTATAATAATTAAGTAAGAACTTCTTTGCATTATGTATTTCTGTATGAGGGCAGCATCAGGGACTGGCTGATGGGAAACCAGTCCTTAGGAGCATGCACGATGTGCTCTGCAAGAGCTGGGCTGCTTTGTTCTATGTCATCATGAAAGTCTAGAAGCAGGCTGACCCTCTTTGGTCAACTAATCAGTCAATAAACATTTATTAAGAGCCTACTGTGTGACATGCACTGCGGAAAGTGCTGGGAATATAAATGCAGGGGAGAGACAGAAAGAGGGAGGGGAGAGAGAGAGAAAGAAAGATGGGGTGGGGGAGAGAAAGGAAAAAAGGAAGCCAGACAGGAAGGAAGGAAGAAAGAAAGAAAAAGGAAGGAAATAAGGAAGGAAGAAAAATGCAGCCTTCATCCAGGGGTGGGGAACCTGTGACCTTAAGGCCATATGTAGCTATGGTCTTTTGACTGAGTCCAAGTTTTGCTAAAGGGATTTGTTCTGTGAAGTTTGGATTCAAAGCGCTGCACTTGAGGACATAGAGGGCCATATGTGGCCTTGAGGTCACAGGTTTCCCACCCCTGACAAAAGGTGAGTCTAAGGATGAGTCTTTCATTCCCTTCTCTTACATCCTCTTGGACAGACAATCTTTTCTAGTTCATACTTTGTATGAGCACAAACATACAGAAAGGCCTGTGATTTCATTCATGCAGGGAACTCCCTGTGCGGAAAGTCCTCCTGTTCACACACATTAGCACCTCAGATTGATTTATAGTCTTAGAGAATAGCCTGGAGAACCAACCCAAGGGATGAAGTGATAGCCCAGGTCGTATAGCCAATACGTGTCAAAGGATTTGACACACTCTTAACCCCCCTTCCTGCTCCCAGCACCAGGCCTTCCAAGACCAGCTTTCTATCCACTACATTACACAGCCTGTCAGCTTGCAGCATGTGTATGTACACCCAGTTGGTCCAAGGGTCTCCTATCCAGGAGCTGAGGCTGCAGGATTGTACTAAGCAGCCATTCTGAAAAGACTCAGCAATTAAAGACAAAAGACAATGGCATTTCTTTTGATAAGAGTTTGACAAAGAAAAACTCACCCATTGCATGGTTTCCAGATGAAGTAAAGCACCTCAGACAAAATTCTTAGCTCCCTGTGAATGCTAAAGATAACACTTCATTCATTCCAAGTGTTCTTTCATAGAGGCAGCTACGTGTGTGTGTGTGTGTGTGTGTGAGTGTGTGTCCTCCGTTCTTGAAGAGGACCATGAAATCAGGGAGATGCTGGTGGCCTGGTGGATAGAGCAATGGGTCTGGAGTCAGGAAGAGTTCAAGTCTGCTCTCAGACACTTGCTAGCTTTGTGATCCTGGGTAATCCACTTGACCTGCTTGCCCCAATTTCCTCTACTGTAAGAAGGGAATAATAATGGCATCTACTTCCCAGGGTTGTTGTGAGATGATAGCAGGTGCTTTATAAATGCCAATGCCCTTCCCTCTAAAAATATTTGCATACCAGCTATCAGAGCTCATTGAAAAAATAATAATTTTATAATAGATTCACAAAATCTCATAACTAAAGGTCATCTAATCCAACACGCCATTTTAAAGAGAAGGAAACTGAGTCAGAAGGGCTGTGTCTCATTCCAAGTCACAAGATAATAATAATACCTATACTTAACCATCCTGAGTTTCCAAATTTTATAGCTTTTTATTCCTTGTCATAACTTCCCTTTTTCCTGTGGGTAAAGTGAGGCATAAGAAGGCAGGGGAGAAGTAAAATGACCGGATTCAAATCAATACAAGTAAGGAGAACCCAAAAGCAACTCATTAAATTTTATTCAATAAATATTTACTAACTACCAACCAAGTACAGTAAAAGGCACTCAGTTTTTGCCCTCCAGGAGCTTGCATGGAGTAGGGTGGGAAATATGACTATACAAATGAGTGAAGAAAGAAAATTGAAAACAGAGACAACCCTGACCACCTGGGGTGGCCCAGAAGACTTCAAGAAAGAGCTGGTCCTTGAGGAGCACAAAGATCTTAATTTCATGACGTTGAGTCAGAACTACTTAGCCGTTGGGTGCAAAGTCCTTAATTTTGCACATGGATGGGTTGGACTAAATACTGCAGGGATGAGGAACCTGAGGCCTTGAAGCCACATGTGGCCCTCTAGGTCCTCAAGTGCAGCCATTTGACTGAATCCAAACTTCATGGAACAATTTGTTAAAGTAGAGGATCTTTGAGAATAAAACTGTCCACCGATGCGCTTACAGAATTGCACTAAATCTGAGGAAAAGTCACCCGTTTTGTCTTATTAGGTAAAACCAACATCCAAATGGGCTGCTGGTCACCAGATGAGTGTGATGGTTCCTGGTCCATCATCTTATGTTCCAGAATCACCAAGAGACAAGAGACATGAATATTAATGGGACAGAGGGCAGGGATACTAGTGCACCAGCACCAGCACCAGCACCTTACAATAAAAGTGGCTGTTTTTCAACTAAATTCAATTCAAAGAGCAAATATTTAACACTTGCTTAGTGCAAGACACTATGCTAGGTAGGAGGAACGTAATGAACACATACACACAGAAATGAAATAGTCTAGCTCCTGTCCTTCAGGAGCTTAGAGTCTACTAAAACAGGGTTCTCAACCTTTCTCTGTGCATCATGGCCCACTTGGAAGTCTGGTGAACTCAGTGGAATATTCCTCAGAAGAATGTCTTTAAATGCAAATAAAATATGATAGATTAGGGGCGGCTAGATGGCACAGTGAATAGAGCACCGGCCCTGGAGTCAGGAGTACCTGAGTTCAAATCCGGCCTCAGACACTTAACACAAAAAACTAGCCGTGTGACCTTGGGCAAGTCACTTAACCCCAACTGCCCTCCCCCAAAAAAATATGATAGATTACAAAGAAAATTAATTATATTAAAATAAAGATAAATTTTTTTCTCCCCTCCAAATTGACAACCCCATTAATGTGTCCTAAGAGCCCTTGGAAGTCTGTAGGTAGACCCCAAGTTAAGAACTCCTATGCTAGGGGATATTTTTAGTTGAGTAAATACAATATATATGGAACATACATGGAAAAATAAATATAACATAATTTGAGGAGGGAAGTCTAACAAAACTAGGGAGGACAGGATAGGTCTCCTGTAGGAAGTGAAAAAGGAAACTTGATGGAAGCTAGAACTTTTTACAGATAACCTCCAGGTTATCTACAAAGGTAGATTTTTAAAAGTAGTTCTTTGAAAAGGTTGAAAAACAATTCCACCAGCCTCATGGTAAGCCACCTCTCAGCGTCAGACTGGCCCCAGAGTCTTTGACCCCAAGCACTATGGGGTGATCTATGCCTTGGATACTTTTCCACAACAGAGAAAGAGACAAGCAGTAGAAGCTGTGGAGACCAAAAAGAGACCAAGTTATCTGGTAGAAAGGGTGCTGGACCTGGAGTGAGGGTCTTCAGCTACTGTCTCTGCTACTTGCCACCTATGAGACTTTCGGCGAGTCATTTTCACCTAAATAGATGATGGCTTAGTAGATAGATGGCTTATAGATGGCTTAGTAGATAGAACTCTGGGTCTGGAGTCAGAAAGACCCGAGTTCATATCTGACCTCAGACATTTACAAGCTATGTCTGGCAGGTCACTTCCCCTCTGTTTGCCTCAGTTTCCTCAGCTGTAAAATGGGAATCATAATAGCACTTATCTTGGAGGATTGATCAAATGAGATCATGTCAAGCACTTATCAGAGTGCCTGATTCATAGTAAGAGTCTAATAAATCCTTGTTTCTTTTTGTACTGGTGGGTTTTTTTCCTGCAAACTATATCCACCTCTGTGGAAATCCCAGTTTGCTCAGCTTTATCGCACTATCCCTGACTTTACAGCAAGGGCTGCCAAGGAAGGGTTAACGGCAGTGCAGGGTCTATACAGCTGGGATCAGTTCTCCAAGCCCAGTCAGCATCAAGGGCTGAGCTTGGGGAGTGTTTTTACTCAGGACAGCTGAGAGGAAGTGTCGGACTTGGGGGTTTCATCTTTCTCAAAAGGAAAGGATTGGCTGGGCTTGGAGCTTTGTTAAATTGCAGGCCAGGCTGGATTTTGACCCAGAGACAGTCTGACGAGTCAGGCCATCTGTTTTGGTTACACTTCTACCTAGATGTGCATCTTAACTCAGTCCCAAAAGTCTGGCACTCATGGGCCTCAGATGAGAAGGATGCTAAAAGGAGGAGGTGATCTTACCCAGAGTTCCATGGAATAAGCCAAGGAGAACTGTCTCTACAGAACAGTAAGGCAGCTCCTGTCTCAGACTGCCCTGGCCTCAAAAACAACAACAAAATCCTCCAATCATTCCTAGCATTTTAGTGGAACTCAAAAAGAACCCAGGAACTCTGAACATTATTTACTGTCTAACAGAATTCACTATTAAGTGAAGCCTTAGATTTCCAACCAGTTTTGTTAGGAAAATACCAAAAGGGGAGGAGGGAGAGTAAGGAAGCAGAAGGACGAGAGAGAAATGAAAATACCATGCGTTCCTAGATTGTTTAGTGGTCTGTATTCATCCTCAGGAGAATTTTAAACTCCTTGAAAAACAGGTGCTGTTTTTTTTTCTTTTTATGTATTTGTGTATCCCCAGGGCTGAGTATGAGGCACAAAGATAGGCATAGCTGATAGAGAAGAGGGCCTCTAATTCAGGGAAACCTGGGTTTAAGTCCCACCCTTGACCCATACTGACTATACAACCCTATCGTGGTTGTTGTTGAGTGGATTCGGTCATGTCTGACTCTTCATGACTCCAGTTGGGGTTTGTCATTTCCTTTTCCAGCTCATTTTACAGATGAGGAAACTGAGGCAAACAGAGGTAAGTGACTTTCCCAGGGTCACACGGGGATATGAACTCATCAAAATTAATTTGCCTCATTCCAAACCCAGTGCTCGATCCACAGCTTCACCTGGTTGCCCATATGAATCCCGGTCAACTCTTTAACCTCACAAGGCCCTAGGTTACTTCTAAGACTTTAGGATGTAGAACAGTTACTCATCTATTGCTTTTGGAAGAGGGGTTCCCTATATCAGTGATATCCAAAGTTTTATTTTTTTTTATTCCCCTGTATTTCACCCAAAACAGTGGTTTACAGAATTATGTTAATAGATAGTCTTCACTAGTAAAAATGAAAGTTTCTGATTCTTATCTCAAATCAATGATTTCAAGTGTCACTGGGCTCACAAGAGGAGAAGAGACAGATGGGTCAAATGGTCCATCAGTGACCACACTGTCAGGCAATGGCAACCCTTGAGACACTTTATTTCTAATTCCAAACTTGAGACTAGACAGACAGTTTGACTACTATAACAGAAGGCAAAAGATAACCCACCCCAGTGTAATTTTTGGCCCACCAGGCCCCAAGCTTCCTTTGAGGACATCTCAGTATGTCTTCAGTTGTTTTGAACAAAACAAAAGCAATTTTAATTGACTTAAGAAAAAAAAACCAACAAGAAATATATATATACGTGTGTGTGTGTGTGTATATATATATATGTATATATGTATATATACAATAACAGCTTACAAGGGAAATGGGGGAGGGGAAAAGAAATGAATTACAGAGGAAGTCAAACAATGATAGGAGTTATGTCTCTGAATCATTGATTTAGTGCACGGGATAGTAAATATATTAAGATAATACTTTGCTATTTATTGTCATGGAAAATATTGGCTTGTGGGTTCTGTGTCTGCATATAAGGAAACCTTCACAGATAAAATAAAGTCAGGATCTCACAGAATCCAAGTGCTGGGTCTCAGAAAGTACATTTAGTTCACCTTATTGCCTCAGACCAGAACACACCTAAATCAAGACTTTTATAGGAATCATTTCTATTTATAAAGATGTCTAGTATAAGAGTCCCCACACATTCTTTCAATAATCCATTTCTGTACCCTTAAACCCTCTCTGTCAGTTCATGGCTATTGTATTGGTAGTTCAGTCCGAAGTGGGCTTTATAGCCTAATTACCCAGATAATTGCCTCATTTTTCTGGTGGGCCGAGGTAGACTGAGCCAAACACAGCCCTGTGAGCCCTAATGACTTCAGAGCAAGGAATTTCCTGAATCTAGTGCCCAATTGGGTGTTTCGGACTGGGAACTCCTCCCAGTTAATCTTCAATTCCCTGAAAACACCTGGGGCACCATTATTATTATTAAATTATCGCATATGTTTCTTTAGGAGTCATCAAGTATGGGAACCTGAGGCAATGAAGGCTGCTCCTGGGGTGAGAGTAAGGACAAGAGCCACCCCTCCCTTCCTTCCTCTTGCTAACAATGGGTTCAGTCATGGCAGCTGGAGTTCTGGTAGATAGAGGCAGGACCCACAGATGTAAAATTAGGGCATGAGAAACGATAACTGTTTTCTTTTTGAGAGCTCCTGAGATCTCCAGTCTAAGGTCTTACAAAGACCAAATTCAATTTGGGAACAAACACTATTACTTCCAATGGTTCTGTGGTTAGTGGCAAATATCTTGGGGGGTAAAGATTAAAGTCTAAATGATCTCTATCCTTAGGAAGAGCCTGTGTTTTCCTTTTACCCTTGATACGGGTTTGTGCTTTTAACTTATCTTCCTGTTTTGGAAAATTGTCTTGCTCTCTCTTGGATGGTGTCTAGAATGGCCAATGCTTTCTTGCTTCTAAGCAACTCACAGATATAGCACATTAAGCTTAGCAGAGCAGTTCTCCTCACCAGACCTAGGAAGCAGGTCCTTCTTGCTAAGGTAAGCACTACACCTGGGATCAAATGTGTCAGTAGGATGAGTGATGAACTTGGGGGTGGGGAACAGGTGGCAGGGGCAACATTGAGATGCCCATTGGAAAAGATGAGTCAGAGACTAATTGAGTGACTAATTGGGAACTTCCCTTCTCAGAAGGGGAAGAATTGTAGCAGTGGCAATATCTTGCTCAGTGACTCTGGAACCCACACCCCAATTCCAATTTCATCACTAATTTGCACTCCTTTCCTCAGGTTCTCACCAAATATACCAATAGGCTTTGCTTTCTGAGCAACATGAAGCAAACAATCTATTACAGGGCACAGGGTTTTTCTACTTCCTGTAAGGAATGAGGAAGAAAGATACCTAACATTACCCACCCTTCAGCCCTCTCCTCCAAATGACGAGCTCTTCCTGGAACTCCCATTTTGAGGAAATGCCCAAGCCAGCCATACTTCATTCACAGCTCTCCCAGCTCTGTTCTTGGATCACCAGAATTCTCTACCATGTCCCTTAGCGATACCGATATTGTCTCTTCCTCTTTTTCCAGTTCCCTTTTATGTATTACCTTTGTCTTTTCAAATGTAAGCTCCTTGAGGGCAAGGAATATCTTTTTTTGATGATGTTAATATTCCCGGACTGTCAGTGCTTATTAAATAAATGCTTGATGATTTGACATTGATCAAAGCTCTTATAATCCTTAAATACAGTTCAGTTTGTTTCGGCAAACATTTATTAAGTATTCTAATATGTATAAGGTACTGGGCCCTGAACGTTGAGTTGTAACAGGAGCAGTTGCCTCCAGGGGTTCAATGTCATGAGCCTGGGGAGCTGCTGATCACCAGAGAAAGCTCCTAGGTGTTGAACTTTCATGAGGGCCTGGCTTTTGCCTCTTTTCGTTTCCCCAGCCTTAACACAGGCACTTAATAAATGTTTATTCAATAGAATGAAACTATAGTTGCCTGATGGTATGACCTTGGAAAGGCAAGAAAAGGAATTAAAGAAAAGTAGGCCTGCCAGGATGCTGCCCCATTACCCAAAGATGAAATAAAACATAATCCTTGCCCTAAGGAAATTTGCAGCCAGAGAAATGTAGGCAGTTAAGTATAAAGTCAATACGGTGAAAATGAAAGAATACTGGATTTGGAGCCAGAGAATCCGGGTTCAAATGACCTTGGGTCACTCCCTTAACATCACCATCCATCTCCAGATCCCTCTTCATCTGGTCAATGTGAGAATTGGACTAGGTGATCTCTAAGTCTCTTCTGGCTCCAAACTCTATGGTCTTCTGATTTAGACAAACTCAAATTCCTTCTCTCAAAATGGCAGGACAAGGTAGACCCAGGAAAGAAAGTGAGACAGCAGAAATTAGGGACAAACACTGAAGAAAATGCATGCTTTTAAAAATCCTAGGTCTTCAGCTCAATGTTTGGTTCTAAAATGACTCAGTCAGTGCTGTGGTCTCAGGAGGATCTGATAGAGTGAGATGAGGAAAGCTTCTAGGTCATTCATGTTGCTATCAGATATTGGCTCTTCTCTGCAAGGAGGAAGCTGGGTGACATTATTTGGAAATAGCAAACTTTTTCTTTGGTATCCAAATAGAAACTCATGATTTCATTTATCTAATTTTGCCAAGGGAACATTCAGCTCTTTAAGCAAAATAATCACCACACAATGCTAGGGAATTGCCTACTCCAGGGAGTGGGGAAAGGGAAGGTTTCTGGGTAATTTTTTTAGGCCTATATTGTCTGCAGTGGATCTGTCTGGCCCTGTGGAGAAGAAATGGAACTGACAGTGGGCTCAGGAGCCTTTCGTGTGAAGGTCACTAGCTCAGACATTACTATTTTTTTTTAACATTTATTTAATGCCACTGGCATGCTAGACCTTATGAAGAACATAGAGGTAGAGAAAAGACCTTGGGTATGGAAGTTGCCCCAAAATAAACAGATGAGCAGCATTCCAGAGCTCAGAGAAAACATAAGCAGTTCACCTCTGGGGCAAGAGAAGTAGCATTTGTCTAAGGAAGCTCTGAGAAATTTCTGCTCCAGGGCTTAATGATATCAACCAATAGATGATGCCTTCTTCACTGCCCAGCTATGAAGCACTCTTACCAACATTGCCAACAGCTCCATAGATGATTTTCCTCTTCACTCACATAATTCCCTCCAGTCTCTATAAAGGCCATCTAGGCTCAAAAATACATCTCAAAGGGTCCTGAACAATCACTGCAACAACTGTAGCCCCTTATGTCCCTGTCTTTCAATACACAGCAGGCTACCCATAGCAGGCTCTCCTTCATTTAAATATTTTTCCCCCTGGATTTCTTTTCCATGGGGCTAAGAGCATGATGAATTAAAGACCTCAGGAATAAAATCCAATGGATGCAGAAGAGAGGTTAGTGAAGACTGCAGTCATAGAAGTGAGGGAGGGAAAAGATCTTGGATGATTATATCCTTTCTGTTCCATTGGCTGTCAGAGATGACAGTCATCTTCAACAGAAAGTGCAGAGCGCTCACAAGTCAAGGGATCTGAGCTTTAGTTTGTCGTCTGCCACTCACTAGCTATGTGATATTAAGAAAGTAATCTTTGCCCATCTCAGTCTCTTAGGATCCTATTACAACAGCAAATTGATCTTTCAAGCATACATGCATGAAACAGCTTCAGGACTGAGAAGGGGTGCAGCATCTGCTGACACTGACCAGGAAATGTCTTTGTGAAAGTCTGGAAATCCCAAATGGATGGTCATCCAACTGACTTCTGAAGGTCAGAAGTAATAGATTGAGGACATGATTTAAAGGATCTGTTGGATGGACTCACCTAGGGTCGTTCCTTTATCCAATTAATAGCTTTTTCAAATAATCTAACTCAGGTCTGATTCCAACTGCTTTGGTATTCAGGGCTTCTAGCCAAGGCTCCTTGCTGACATTTGGAAGGGCTAGGGACTTGCTGGGGATAAATGGAGGTGTTGCTGGATGTGCCTGCATCTCCCTCTTCTGCACCTCCCCAGGTACCACTGTTGAGAGATGCTCAGTGGGTCAGCTGTCCCTTAGCCATAGGATGTGTTACAAAATGGAGCAGAGATAGGAATTGAAACCAGACAAGTGGTGAGTAAGGACCAACAGGCTCCCATAGAACCAATGGAAAGACAGCCGAGTCAGAGGAACCGTATTCTTTACGGGGTTTCATGGGGAGACATATATGGCAATGAACAAACCATCCGTGAAATCCCTGTTAGGTCACCATCTTACTCCATCCTGAGTCATCTGAGGACTAGGTCATTCATACAAAGTCATATGAATCACCTACCAGGGGACAATCACCTTGCATGGGAAGTTCATAATGATAGTCCATCTACCAGAATGCCTTAAGGCAGCAGCAGCAGCAGCTCTGAATGACAACTTTCCATTTTACAGCGGGAGGGAAGAGACGAATTGAAACAAAGCCGCTTTCCCAGGGCCACAGGGCTTCCATAGTAGCTGCCAGGCCTGCATTCTCAGCGCCCCAAGCACCATCACTTCTGATAAGTGAAAGGTTTAACATCAACAAGGATTCAGGGTACCCGGAGAAATGAAGGCAATGAGCCAAAACAGCCGAAGGTAGAGCTCTGGTGCGTTTCCCCCACTCAGAAAGCTAACCCAGACTCCCCATCCCCCACCCCCAGGCTGCTAAAGAGGAAAAAGGCTAACAGCATGGAGAGGGGAGGAGTGAGAGAGCTGAGAGGCGGGCTGGTAAATTGGAGATGATGTCATACAGACATAATTCTAAAAAAAAAAAACTATATTCATGTCTGAGTGCGAGAGAATAAATGACATGTCGGCTGTGGGGCTGGAGAACAGGTTTCGCCAGGCGGGATTAAGTGATTGCTTTCCTGGAAACAGACCTTCTCCTTGCTGGGACTGATAAGGGAGGAAAGAGCTACCACCGAGTTTCAAGGGGAACGTTTTGACGTTGCAGAGCAGGACGGGTTAACAGTTGAGAAAACACAGAGGCTCCCTGGCCGAGGCACAGCAGCTACCCGGCGGTGGGACTCAGATTACCAGCTCGGGTGTGTGCAGCAAGGCAGATTAAACAGACAGGACGTGTTTCTGAAACTGTTGCCTGACATTCCTAAAAGGACACATGAAACGGAGAGCAGCTTTGGTGTGTGCTGATGTCTCCAAGCATCCACAGGGATCCAGCCTCAGCTAGCTGCAGCTGTTGGCCGCATTCTCCAAACACATGTTGAAGAGGGCCCTCTAGACGTGACTTGGGGCCACATCGTTCAAGGCAGCCCGGGCGCATGCTGATGCTGGACCGCTGTAGCCCAAACGTCCTAAGTCCATGGAAAAGGGAGAGATTAGCACACTGGATGCTCGGCGGCCCAGCACATAAAGCATTCTGTAATTGGGACAAACGCTGGGTTGGCAGGGATTTCCAGAGGAATGCAATTGCGCTGGAGTCTGAGTATTATCTCGTGAACTCTGAGCTTTGGAACTGAAGGCCTTCTAGACCCAAAAGCCTTTTATATGGGAAGGATCTGGGAGTTCACTCAGAATGGGGAACTTTCAGTGTGGAAACTCCTTCCACATTCTCAAACTGCAGTCCATGACTTAGTTGAACAGTCCCAGGGAATTAGTTGGCTGAGTTACATGGAAGTCAAATGACTAATTTGCCCAGAGTCACCAGAGTAGTCATCAGAGACAGCATATGAGACCGGGTCTTCCTGAGAGTATTCTAGTCACTGCAACATTCTGTCTTCTATGCCTCAAGTCCAAGTCATTTTGGTACTTCAGTAAGGAAACACCCTTGGATGGGATCTGAGACAGACCTGTTATATCACATCCTGCTCTGAAGCATAGTCTTCCCTCTCCCACCTTTTTTATTATTATTATAAACTTGACAATTGCAAATGTTTCACCACAAATACAGGGAATAGAAAAAGAGGATTGCATACGAAATTGTGAATCTCTTTTACACATAGCTTTGTTTAGTGTTTCTCTCTGTCTCTGTCTGTCTCTCTGTCTCTGTCTCTCTGTGTCTCTGTCTCTGTCTGTCTCTCTGTCTCTGTCTCTCTGTGTCTCTGTCTCTGTCTCTGTCTCTTTCTCCTCTGTCTCTCTCTGTCTCTATCTCTCTCTCTTCTCTCTCATTTTCTGTCCCTCTCACTCTTTCAAACTTGCAGGGCAGTTCTAACACTGCCTTGCTTGTATCCCTTTTAGAATTCCATTGTGACCTCTTCTGTTTATTTTTTAATGATTTATTGATGTTCTCTTTTTTATCTTAATATCACCACCTTCCCTCACTTCCTTTTTAACTTCTTTCCTCAACAAATAAACAAATCAATGAATGAATGAATGAAAGCCCTCCCCTGTAATGAATAAGTATGGTCAACCAAAGCAAATCCACATATTGACTCATTCTTAGACTGTCTCATTCTATATCTAATTCTGGAGCACAGTCTTACAAGGTCCCTTCCAATATTTTTTTCACAGTCAGGTTCAAATCTCCTCAGTCACATCTTGCCCAGTGTATATAGTATTTGAAAATGCATTTTTTCCAAGCTGTTCAATGGTAACACCCACAATATCTTTGATGACCCTGTTACCCACCCTAAAAACAACACATAATAGGTATTTAATAAATGTACTAATTGAATGACCAGGTACCTCTCTGACATGTATCCACTATACTCCATGGAGAAATCTTTGGCAGCAAGGAAATAGGTAAGAGAGCAAAAAGCAGGTCAGCCATGTGTATTAATGGGTTAGAAAACACATGATGTGTGTGTTCCTCAATCAGCCATAACGTGGTCACTCAAAACAGGTTCCTGTGGAACCAAGAGGATTGGTTCCTGTTTTAACCAGAACCCAGTATTTCTGGCCCAACAACAGAAAATTAAAACTTAGTAGATCTCAACTGATTCTCTGCCATATTTTTATCATGAGAAATGCTGCAGAAACTATTCCTATTATGTTTCAGAAAAGTGAGTGTGCAAAGGAGAGAAGGCCTTCGTGAGGAAAAACAAGGGAGAGGAATAGGCTGGGGAGAATTAAAGCTGGGGACTAGGAACAGAAAGCAAAAGGGAAGAATATGAAGTCCTGAAAAATAAGAGAAATAAAGAGGGGTACGAAGCTAAAAAAAATGTAAAACAGAGAAAATAAAATGAGTGATTCGAAATAAGGTTAAAGGCTAAGGCCTTTTTCATGTCTTGCTTTTTAAGTATGAGGAAAGATGGTCCCAAAAAAGACTAAAATAAGATTCAGAGAAAGAACCAGCCTTGTAAGATAAGAAGTAGAAATAGAAATCTAAAGATAATGTAGGCTTGGGATACAGGAAAATGAAGCTGAATGAAAAAAGGATTGTCAGGGACATGAATTGCATATTTAGAGAACCCAAATACTAAATAATAATCACAGTGGAGTCATCCTGCATAATTTAATTTAGCACAGAGGGTTTCCATTAGTATAGGAGGGAAAACATCCCAATTCTTGTCTAGAGTGTTTGCCAGAGAACCCCTTCTTTAACTTCTCCAGCCACGTCTTCCTCCCCCACACCTCTTTTCTCTTACTGCCTTTCCATCACGGATCAAGGATTTCAAATCTTTCCTACCTGGGACCATTATTTCTTTCTTGCTTCTATTCTGTATTAATAATGTGTAGGGAAATTTTATGACATAGCCCGAAAAGAGCAGACTACTTTGTGCTCTGGATCTACATGGTACCCACAATCCCAAAAGCATCTCTGTGCTTTTTCATGTTGTAAGATCATGTAGAAATATTAAAATCTCTCAACTTGGCATTTAAGGTTCTTCATGACTTGGTCCCTTTCTACCTTTTCCATTATCTTACACGTTAGCCCCTTGTATGAATTCTATGAGCTAACTAACTCCTGTCTCCTATCTCCATGGAGATGGACTGGCTGTCCCAGTGCTCAAAAACCTAGGTGTCACCTTCACTCCTTTCTACCCATTAGAACATCCCTTGTACTTCTTCTCTTCTCTTAGGCTGCAGCCTCCTTGGTGTAGGTCCTCATCACTTCACACCTGGACTACTGAAAATAGCCTGGAGCTGGGCTCCACTCTGTCCTCCACTCAGCTGTCATATAGACCTTCCTAAAACATGGGTCTAACCCAGTGGTTCTCAACCTTCCTAATGCCAGGACCCTTTAATACTTGTACGTGGGCATATCTGCATGTGGGCAGACTCACCTGGAGATGGATAGAGGAGCGGTGTCTTGGTTCCTAAGACCATCGGAAATATGTGTTTTCCGATGGTCTTAGGTGACCCCTGTGAAAGGTCATTTGACCCCAAAAGGAGTTGCAACCCACAGGTTGAGAACCACTGGTCTAACCATATCATTCAACCATTCAGTACATTCCATTGGTTGTGTTACCTCCAGGATCAATATAAAACCTCTGTTTGACTTTCAAAGCCCTTCACAACCTGGTCCCTTCATACCTTCCAATCTTCTTACACCTTATTTCCCCTCTACTTATTCTTTGGTCCAATGGTGTGACATGGTATCCTTGCTGTCCTTCCCACAGAGTGCTCCATCTCCAGACTCCAAGCATTTTCACTGACTCTCCCTCATGCCTGGAATTCCCTCCTCACCTCTGCTTCCTGGATTCCCAGGTTTCCATCAAATCTCAGCTAAAGTTCTACCATCTACGAGAAGCTTTTACCAATCCTCCTTAATTGTTCAGGGTGTCCCTAAAGTCTGGGCACATAGGCAATCTCATTAACTATACATTTTTTTCAAGAAATGAAATGAATGAAATTTTCAATAATATTTTATTTAATTAGCATAAATGAGATTTCATATGAAGACAGAATACACATAGGAAATCTCATTAATTAAATTAATTTCATTACTATGAAAAATAGCCCCCAATAACTAATAAAAGCTTTTATTCCATATGAAATTGTCATTAATTAAATAAAATGTTGAAAATTTCATTCATTTCATTTTCTTGAAAATACGCATAGTTAATGAGATGTCCTATGTGTCCAGACTTTAGGGACGCCCAGCTGACTATTTCCAACTTATCCTTCATGTAGCATGTTTGTACATAGTCATGTACATGTTTTCTTCTCCATTAGACTGTGAACTCCTTAAAACAAAGGACTCGTTTTGGGGCGTTTTCATTTTTTACATTTCATTACATCCCCAGTGATTAACAGTGCTCAGCACGTCATAAGCACTTAATAAATATTAATTGACCCACTGACTGTCCGCCATGTTTGGGGTGTTCGACCTTCCTGACTTCCTTCAAGAGTCAGCTCAAATCCTACATTCTGTAGGAGACCCTTCCTGGCCCCTCAACTGCCAGTGCCTCCACTTCTCATCAAATCTTCCAACTACTGTATGTATATTCACATATATACACATACATATGTGATATAATATGACATATGATACATATGTATGTGTAGCTGGTTATTTTTGTGTGACAACTACTATATGCTTGCTTATATGTACATATATGAGATATAATGTGATTTTTATATACATATTTGTATCTAGCTATTTCTGGCTTCGCTTCTCAGATTATGTTCCACCTACTATATGCATGTTCATATATATAAACATCTATGTGATATATGTGTGTGTATCTAATGATTTACATGTGGCTGTAGAAGCCACATCTGGGCCAGGCCTGATTTGTAGTTCCTGTGGGGCCTTTTGTTGCAAATCTGTATTTTATCATCATAATTATCATTATCATCATCATCATCATCCATAGCTAGCATGGATGAAGGGTTTTAAAGTTTGCAATGTGCTTTGCATACATTACCTCATCTAATCCTTACAACAACCTAATGAAGAAAGTACTGACCCTGCACATTGATCAAATTTGCTATTGAATAGAGCTCCTAATCCTACTTCACGTGAACTGCTTTTTAACCATCTACTGCCATCCTGTAGTGAGCAGTCAATTTTGAAACCCCAATGCAAAACATTCTATTTTTCCCTATTAAATTTCACCTTATTAATTCTAGCCTGCTGAAGTAGATTTGGATGTTGATTCTGTCATCCAATGTATTAGCTCTCCCATTTTTACATCTTCCCAATATCTGATGTAACTGATCCCTGTGCTTTCATCAAAGACATTGCAAAAAAAAAAAAAAAACCCAACAAAAAACAGTTACAGAGCATAGGAGAAAGAACAGATCTGTGGGACACGCCCTCCGGGTCCATATCTATCCATTAATTGATATACTTCCTGTTAGTCTGTTAGTTCTGACACCACCTAACAGTATTTTCTATTCAACTCAGCTTAATTCAATTAAACATACATTTATTTATCACTTACTGCATGTAGGCAGTCAAAAACCAAAATGATCCCTTCCTTTCCCAAAGCTTATATTCTACAAGAAGAATATAACATTTCAGTTCAACATGATTCAATAAGCATTTTTTGAGCACCTACTACACAGCAAACACTGTATTAAATTCTGGGGATACAGACAAATTGTCCCTGCCTTCAGGAAGCTTAGATTTTATTTTATAGAATTGTTGTTGAGTCATTTCAACTCTGTCCAACTCTCCATTAACCTTATTGGGGTTTTCTTGGCAAGGATACTGGAGTGGTTTGCCATTTCCTTCTCCAGTTCATTTCACAGATGAGGAAACTGAGGCAAACAGGGTTAAATGGCTTACCCAGGGTCACACAGTGTTTGAGGTCAAATTTGAACTCAGATCCTCTTGACTCTAGGACTAGCACTCTGCACTACCTAGCTACCCCCCTTTTGTACAAAGATTAGTAGGTTGTTTTGTTTTGTTTTTTTAAGTAATTTGAAAGAGAGTACTAACCACAGCAAGAGTTTGGAGTAGGCTTCACAGAGGATGTGACATCCCAGCTAGGTCTTTGGAGGAAGATAAGGGTTCTGAAGGTTAGAGATAAGGATTTCTTAAGCCTAAACGAGGGCTGGAGTGAAGGCATGGAAGCAGGAAGCGGAGCACTGAATTTGGGAAACCGCGTGTGGCAGAGTTTGACTGGAATGTAGTTTGCAAGAAGGGAAATGTCTGGAATGGTAACCTGGAACCAGACTGTTAAAGGTCTTAAATACCAATCTAAGGAATTTCTGTTTTGTCATAGAGACAGTAGGGGCAACCTGACCTCTTGCCTCTGGCACATACTTGCTGTGTGACCCTAGGAAAGTCACTTAACCTTTCAAAATCCTGAGCAATTTTCTAAGATTATCAGTTACAGGGAAGGGACTGACCTGCATTGGTAGAGGTAGTTTCATCATAACCCTTCCATCCTCATTTCTTTTTATTGGTGAAATCTCATGTTCAATTCCTACTCCTATCCAATGAGCCAATGAAGACTTTTGAGCTGGGAAATAACATTGTCAGTCCCATCTCTTAGGAAGATTATTGTTATTGTTATATTGGGAAGAGATCAGAGAAGGGACTGACATCAGGGAGACCAGTTATGAGTCTGTTACAATGGTCTAGCTGAAACTAAATGTGGCCCTGATTCAATGCAACGGGTCTGTAAGTGGAGAGAAGGGGTGAATTTGAGAAATGTTTTGGAGATAAAAAATCATAAGATTTGAGAAGTGATTGGATGTGGGTGGAGAAAGATACTTCCTAGCTGTTTGACCCTGGGCAGGTCATTTAACCTTGTTCATCTCAGTCTCCTCATCTGTAAAATGAGCTGGAGAAAGAAACGGCAACAGCTCCAATATCTTTGCCAAGAAAAGCCCAAACAGGGTCACAAAGAGTCGGCCACAACTAAGAAATAACTGAACAACAACAAGGGGAAAGGAGGAGATAGAAGAGTCAAAATGATTTGGGTTATAAACCTGGGAGAAATGGTAGGTGGTGATACCCTCAGCAGAAATAGGGATGTTTCAAAGAGGGGTAGGTTAAGAGGAAAAGATGATGAATTCTGTTTTGGCTATGTTGAGATTAAGATGCCTCATGGAAATGACTTGAAAGCAGTTGGTATTGAGAGAGATTAGACTGGAGAGAGAGATTGGGTATAAGCAATGATTATTGAAACAACATGAGCTAAGGAGATCGCCAAGGGAGAGGATGAGAGTGAAAAGTGAAAAGTATCAAGGAAAGAGCCGTGAGGGACATAGATGTCAGAGGGTTCAGAGCTGGGATGATGAAGCAGCCAAGGAGACTAAGAAGGCAACAGTTCAAATAGGAAGGAGAAGAACCACAAGAAAAGTACAATCATGGAAATGAAAGGGGGAAAGAATATCCAATGAGGGGAGGGAGGGAGGGAAAGAAGGATGAAACCAGAGAAAAGACTATTGGATTTGTAGTGAAGAGATCACAGGTCACCTTGAAGAACCATTTCAATTGATTACTGCAAGTGGAAGCCTGATTGTAAGGGGTTGAAAAGTGAATATGTGATGAAATAGAGGCACCAAGACCAGATAAATCTTTTCTCCACATATCTCCATCTTGCCCACAAATATGTTGTGAGAAACGTCACCAGATAACTTAGTCTAGTAACTCTGTTAAAAAAAAAGAAAATGAGGTCACGCTAACAGGACTTATTCTTTGCAAATCCATGCTGGCTCAGAGTGATTAGCTCCTTCCCTTTTATCTAAACATAAATCTAGAGGGTGGGTGACAAAGGAAGAAGGGAAAAAATCTAGAATTTAAAGTTCTAAAATCATATGTTAAATATATATACATGTATCCTTATTATTATTATTATTATTATTATTGTTATTATTATTACTTACATGCAACTGGGAAATAAGATATACAGGCACGGGGATAGGGAGATCCATCTTGCTCTACCAGAAAGTCAGAGGGATGATGGGGGAGGGTATAGGAGAGAGCAGATTAGGTGAGGGGCTATACAGTGGGATCACTGTTTTGGGGTGGTGGGTAGGGGAAAGACGGGGAGAAAATTTGTAACTCAAAATCTTGTGGAAATCAATTATGTAAACTAAAAATAAACAAAAGTTTATTTAAATAAAATAAACATAAATCTATCCCTTCAAAAATTTAACAAGAATCAATGTCATGTTCAGTGGCCTATAACTTGAATGTCAGCATTGTCTATGTCCTACCTGGTGTCATCTCCCCCATTTTCTATCATTCCTCAAAGATGCCTGATAGTGGGCCATTTTCTTAGGTGTTTCCAGCTCTATGTGTCTAAGGAAAAGTTCGTCTTGACTTATATATACCTCCAGTCCAAACTAGAGCTCCTTGGGTTAATTTGGAAGCAAGGAGCTTTCTGCCTGGGCCTAGATGAGTAATGTCAATGGTATAGGGAACTCTTGGATGAAGAAAGCTGTATTACAGACCCTTTCTACCAATGTCAAAGCACAGGGGAAGTGATTTGAGAAAGGTCACACCACCTGTATATGTCAAAATCAGGACCTGCACTCAGGTTTTCCTGGTTCCAAGGTCAACTCTGTATCCACCATGCTAAACTAACCCCCAGGCTATGCTAGTTCCATTTTCTTTGGTGTTTGTCCTTTATTCTCAAGGAAGACCATGATATCAGGAAGGTGAGGCCATGACAGGCAAGCAAATTGGATTTAAGTGAAGCAGGACTGTGCAAAGTCACCTGCCTCACTTTCTCCTCTGGAGCCATCTGGGTTCAGTGGCCAGACATGGAACAAAACAACTGGAGATGGCCCTGGATGCAGTGGGAGACCTTGGCCTTTGCAAGCTAATGTCTTTGACAGGTCTTAAGGAAAAGAGGTCTTACTGAGCCAGCTCTTACTGGACTCTCAAGAGATTGTTAAATTTTCAGTATGAGCATTTATACATTAGAAATAGTCAAATGCTACAAATCAGGGCCTGATTTATTATTTTGTGGGTTGTCTAGACTTAAGAAAGTAATGGAGAAAAGTGTTAATAATGCAAATTAAATTAAAAGTGTGTCATGCATACTTTTTTTTCCCTTTGAGCAAGCTGGTTATTAAACATCTACCAGCACATCCTTGTCCCCACTGGTAAGATTATTTAATGACCTTTCTCATAAGCTGTGAAAACTTTTACCAACATGTTATTGGTAAAATGATGTTCTTTTTATTATAGATTTGCAAACCAGGCTCATTTTTGCTGTCAGGACAGCTATTTTGAGGCAGCAAAATGACATTGAAGATAAGAGTCCTGGATGTGGAACTGAGAAGGAACTGAGTTCAAATCCTGCCTCAGATACTCTATTGAGCTCTCTCTTACTTGATTCTCATCAAATCATTTGAATTGTGCCTCAGTTTCCTCATCTGAATAGTGAGGATAATAATAGCATCTACTTTGCAGAATTGTGGGAATCAAATAAGATACAGTGTATTAATCACTTTGTAAACCTCATAAGTGCTACAGGAATGCTAGCTGTTAGTGATCCTATCCTAAACCAGCTGTAGCAAATAAGTAGAGAGTAGGAAAGCAGCATAGAAGAAAAAAAGATTTCTAACTCAGAAAAAAAAATGAAGTGATTAAATGAATTTGCAGCTTAAGATTTCATTTACCAAACATGAAATGAAATCCTAACCATTCCAAAAGATTACACTTTCCTTGGCCTGACTGTAGATTTTGAGAAAATGGATCACACTAGATTTGCAGCTGATTTCAGCTATGAAGCCTGCTCATGCCCTACGCCAAAGGTGAGCCCCAAACTTACTCTCTGGGAGTCACCAGACACTGGTCAATCAGTTCATAAACATTTTTAAGTGTCTGCTGTCTGCCAGCCACTGTGTTAAGCAAAATAGACAGGGAGCTTACCAGCTCTCTCAAGGAGTTTGCAATCTGATAGGGGAAGACAATACACCAGAAGATGTAGGAAAGAGGGGTAGAGAGAGAAGATATATGGTAGGAGGAGGAGCCCGATGGAAAATTCCAGAAGTGTGCAGCTGGGTAGGAAAGGAAGGGAAATCTGACTGGGGCACCCTCCTTAAATGGAGGTTTGGGGAGGAGCTGTTTCCTGTGCCCTCTAATCAGAGGAACCCCCAAAGCAGAGGGTACTGATGAGGCACCGTTAGGGGGTGCAGAGGATAGAGTACCAAGCCTGGAGTCCAGAAGATGTGAGTTCAAATCCAGCCTCAGACACTTAATAGCTGTGTGACCCTGGGCAAGTCACTTAAGCTTCAGATTTCTCCCCTGTAAAATGAGCTGGAGAAGGAAGTGGCAAATTACTCGAGTATCTTTGCCAAGAAAACTCCAATAGGGTCAATGGAGAGTTGGATGAGATTAAACAACAACAAAATAACACTAATGAGGTATGAGTTCCAGAGCTGATATGATTCTATGGAATAAAGAGTTTCCGAGGGCATGATGGAGAATTCCAAATTACACCTGGGTAGCAAATGTTGTTAAGATTGTTAGTGAGAGCATTTAGACCTTGGACAAGACTTTCCCTTATTCTAAGGTAAGGTATGTTGTCTTTTTGTTTGTTTAAAGTGAATGTATGTACTGTTAACCTTTCTTTTTCTGCCTAGATCAACTGTCTGGAACCATTTTTGCTTAACTAAGGACTTCTTCAGTTACAAAAGCTCTGGACTACAAACCCAGTGCTCAAAGAAACCAGGGTATATTTTATGGAAATAAACTGGGAGGGGAGACAAATAAAGGAGAGGGAATTTTTACTCCCTTTCTACCTTCTATTCCTTCCAGGACTGTTTTCATGGAAATCTACGTCTGTAGAAGAATTATGTTGGCTGGGGGGCAGACCATAGTGTTCATTAACCCTCTTGATATGAGGTTAAATGGAAAGTACTGGAGACAGGAAAAGATGGAGCAGGAGGGCATACCAGTTTTACCTATCAGACGTTCTGAAGATCATTTGCAAGGTTGGACTCAGTCTTATTGCTTGAGCTATAAAACTACTTAACACTGTGTCAATTCGTCCTACTTCAGACTTCATATCCATCATTCGTCCTCTTTCCCATGCTGATTCTCATTACCTCATATGTTATCAGTTATAAAGAATCATACATATTTCTTCATTTGATCCTACACAGCAGTTATTATTACTGTTCTTCAGATGAGTTGAAGGATGCTCAGAATCCACTTACCAAGGCACCATAATAATAAGTATAAGGTGTATAATATAATAAATGCAACAAATGGCTGAGTTGGAACGTGAATGAAGGATGTTGGTGCTAGAATCAAAGGACCTGGATTTTTATTCTGGCTTTGCTACTTGTTACCTATGGCACCTATGTGAAATATCACTTAACACTCCTAGACCTGGTTGTTTCTTTATGAAGTGAAGAGATTGAACTTTATTGATCTCTGAGGTCCCTTCTATCCTAAATCAATGACCCAAATCCTTTTCGCCATTCAAGGAATAACTCAAATCCCACCTAATAATAGCTAGCATTTTATATAGTAGCTTAAGGTTTGTGAAATGATTTACCCAGCTCATCTCCTTTGATCCTCACAAGTCAACAAGTATTTATTAAGCCCCTTCTGTGTGCCAGACATTGTGCTTAACACTTCAGAAAAGCAAAAACAGTCCTTGCCCTCAAGGAGTTCACAGTCTAATAGGAGAGAAAACATATGAATAACTTGCTCCATGCAAGATGCCTACAGAATAAATGGAAGGTGATACATGGAATCCAACCTTCTCATTTAATATACGAAGAAATTAAAGACCAAAGAGATTACATGATTTGCCCAAGGTCATATAGGTAGCAAATGGCAGGGCTAGAATTTGAACTATGGTCCTCTAACTTCAAATATAGGGCTCTTTCCACTGCCCAGACTAATAAGGGAAGGATTTGTGATTTGAAGGATCTCATGATTTTGAGGATATGCCCATATGTTACTCTGACTTTAAACTTGGTTCAGTCTACAATGACCTGCACTACCTCTTCACCTCTGCCACAATAGGCCTTCTCATGATGATCATGCCCCCACCTCTTATAATCTCCTCCACTATTTTATGAGCTTCCCCTTTGCCCCCCCAAAAAAATTCTTTTGAGGAAGTACCCAAGTCAGTCATGCTCATTTCAAACCTGGCTTAGCGCCTGACTCTCAGGATTACTTTTATACCTTAGACAGGTGTAGCAGCAACCACACTGGCATATCCAGGATGGCTGCTAGTGCAGGTTCTTAGATCTGCTTTACTAGGAGAGATAGCTGTTTAAGGGGTCACCAGTCTTTTTTAATTACATTCACTAGTTCAGAGGAAAAGTCAGCACCCTGAACTTCAAAGAAAATACAAACAGAAAATACAAGCAGAGAAATGAAGACCAACAGGGCTTCTAACTATCTGAGAAATTAGCATAGATCAACAGAGAGATCCAACCCTCTGACCAAGGCAAAACATACGTAGTTACCAGAGACAAGCACCAATGTCTGGGTTTTCAGTAGCTCCTTAACAGCTACCCAGAGTCTCATCTGCTTAAATCACAAGAACACTCTTCCAATGAGTGAGCCCAGAGTATATATGCTGACCTCAGAATATATATACCCTTTTTAGAGCCAGAAGGCATCACAACCCTCATGACTCAGTGCCTAATTGGAAATTAGCAAAAGGTATGAAAGCCTTCCTACAAGCAAGCCTCCCCTAAGCAAACTTCCCTTAATGGGCTCCACTTGAGGACTATTAATGGGCAGGTAAGACCTTATATCCCATTGACATTATAACAGGTACCTTTACCTACCTTTCTCTTTTCAGCTCAATGTTTTATTTCCCATATTAAAATGTAAAATCTTTAAGGTCAAGGAACTGTTTTTTTTTCTTTTCTATATTCATATTCCCAGAGCTTTGCTTGGTGCTGGGTACCTGGAAGTTCTAAAAGTTTAATAAATGTTTTTTCTAGTTATTTGGCTTGGAGGGGAACTCCAGGTTAGAGAACTTAGCTCCTAAACTGATGATTTTGTTTAATATTTTGAATTCACCTAAAGCATAGAAATGAACTACCCAGTTTCACAAAGTTCAGGGACTTATTTAAAGGATCTGATACTTCTGTTCCAGTCTCTTGGTTGGTGTTAAATGAATGTCTCTCCTCTGTATTCCTAGGGTAGAAGCACTGGAAACAAGGTGACCTGAAAACCAAAAGTAAGCCTTCTTCACAGAATACAATGGTCCTCCTATTCCCAAAATGGAGACCAGAAACCTAAACCTAGACAGGTAAAAGCAATACCATGTAGGTACTTTTGTAAAGAGAGAATCCAAATCAATCTAAGAGATTCCAATGCTTTAAAACAGGTAAGGGATAAAATCAGTCTTTCCTGAGCAAGCCTTGGTTATTATTGCTGTTGTCGTTCTGTAAGCTCTTTGAGGGCAGGACCTATCTTTTGCCTCTTTTTATGTACCCAGTACTTGGCACAATGCCTGGCACATAGTAGGCACTTAATAAATATCGGATTACTTTAATAACATTTACATTTGCTTTCAGTTTTTTCAAAGCACAGTACAAAAATCTCATTTTACCATCACAACAACCAAGGAGATAAGTATTAACATTGTTCCCATTTTACAGATGAGGAAACTAAGACAGATAAAGGCTAAATGACTTATTCGGAGTCACATAGTTATTAAGTGCCTTAAACTGGATTTGAACTCAGATCTTCCTGACTCAACCTAGAATGCTAACCACTGCTCCACCTAGCCGTAAAACATATTACCTTCAGGTTTTTGGTCAGGGCTTTTGATTCTGACTATTGATTTGGACCACAAAGCTTCAGGGAGACACAAGGAAAGACAATATAATAGAGCAGCCTTGATCTTTTCATGAGTATATGATATAGGAGAAGGGACAGTGACCTAGAAGTCAGAAGATCTGAGTTCTAAAAATAATAGGCAATAATAATTCCCTTTAATGGTTTTACAAAAAGTTTTCCTCACAACAAACCCATGTAGTCAGTTGTGTGAGTATTATTCAGTTTTTCAAGTGAGATATCTGAGACCCAGAAAGTGATTTGCCCTTTATGAGCCCACAGTGCTCATAAGTGTCAGGGTTGGGATTGGAACCCAGGTCTGTCCACTGATCTTCTTACTCCACCACGTTTTTCTCCAGTTCTGTCGCTACCTCCCTTTGTAACCATTCCACTTTGTTAGGTTAGGAGAGTAGGAGCCAGAAGGTCTTTAGTCCCAGCTTTGTCACCAATCACCTATGTGACCTGGGTCAAATTATTCTGCCACTTTGGGCCTCACTCTCATATTTGTCAAATGAGAGGGTTGGTGATTTTTAAGTTTCCTGTCCAGTTCTAAACATGTGAAATGTAAATGTAAAGTCTCTAAATGTATGAAAAAAGAATGCAAAGATGGGAAGAAGTTAAGGAGAATCAGAAAGAAAAGGGAGATGAGAGAAAAGGAAAAGACAAAAGAAAGGAGGGTGAGAAAGCTGGAGAAAGAAGCAGAGGGAATAAGAGAAGAGAGTCCAAAGAAGTCCCTAAAATATTTAGAATTAGTTATTAAACTGGTCAATTAATTCTTTCTCAGTCTCAGCATGTGCCTCCATCTAATTACCCTGTTTCCTCCAAGCTGCTTCTTAGATTGGAAAGTAGCCTTGTGTCTGGAAAATGGCTATAAGCATCTTACATGCATCTGTTCCACCTAATCCCTAATAACAAATGAACTAGGGTCTGTGTGTTCTGGAGGCAGGGTGGGGAAAGGTTTTCCCATTTGTGCTGCCATGTGGCCAGGCCGGCTGAATGTGCTCACTCACTCCTTGCCTCTCTGGGGATGGAGCCAAAGAACTAGAGTGACAAATACAGTACCACTACTCTTCTGGCCAGAACTCAGCAAGAATCAGAGGATTTTTTTTCCTCCTTTCCCAGTTCAAAAAGAAAACAAAAGCAAGAAGCCTGGCCAGAAGTTCTTGCATTTCCAATCTCCTGACATGTATTGCTCCAGTTTCTTCCCTTAATCTGGTTGTGTCTGTCTGGGCAAACATCCAATAAGGAGAGAGAGAGAGAGAGAGAGAGAGAGAGAGAGAGAGAGAGAGAGAGA
>CM053594.1:133048613-133071141 GCA_028646575.1 Pseudocheirus occidentalis | reverse complement strand
CTAGCTGTCCCCGTTTTTGGATTTTTTCAATGTATTGATCAGTTTTTACTTATTATTTTTCTTTTAAAATATTCTGATACATTGGGATGGCTTTCTGGGAAGAGGATGAGAAAGAGCTATAAGGGGAAATTCAGGCAACATAAAAGCCAAGTAGATCAATAAAAATGTATTTTAGCAAAGAAAAAATAAAGTAAAAAGTTTCAAGAGAAATGATTATGCCTAGACGCCCTCAGTGGGTTCAAATTATCATAGTGGATAAACTACCTGGGTTCCAACCCAAACTCTGTCACTTATTACCTGTGTGGTCTTGGGCAAGTTACTTAGACACTTGGGACCCCAGTTTTCCTCAAAGCAGTAGATGAAATGAGCTTTGAACCTTTTCTTGCTTTATGTCTATGTTGTTCTGGAAATATGATTTGATTTGTCCTTGGGGAAAAATGGGAAGAATAGGTAGAAGTTGCAGAGGTGCAGATTTTGGCTTAACATAAGGGAAAGTGTCTCATCAATTAGAGTTGTTTGAGGGGACTGGAAAATGAAAAGGATCTCAGAATTCAGAGCTAGAAGGGAACTTAGAGTCCAACCTCTTCACTCTCTTCATTTTGCAGATGAAAGAAACTGAGGCCCAGACAACTTAATTGACTTGTCAGACAAGATTCCCAGGAGAGCTATGATTTTCAGAAGCAGTCCTCTGATCCTAAATCTAGGACTCTTTCAAGTCAAGTAACGCTGACTATGGCAAAGATAGTGAACAAGCTCCCTATTACTGAAGGATCGTCAAGTAAACTTGTCAGAAATAATATGAAGAGGATTCTTATTTGGTATGGCTTGGATTAAATGATCCCCAAGATCCATTCCAACTCTAAGATTCTATATGTATTTTTTTTCTATTTCTGTAACTCCATGAAAGGACAAAGAATGGATAATGTCCAAACTTGACATGCATATGGATGAGCAGCCTCTTGACTTAGTCCAAAAGGACATTTGTTGTTGGACAGGTACCACAGACGCACAGCATGCTGGGCCCATAATGCACTAGGAGGAGGAGAGCTGATTGGATTGCTTTGGAGAAATTTTGCAGTGTTTTTTTTACTGATTCCTAGGCTGGTTCTAGATATCAGAGACTGATTTCTTAATACAAATATTTTCCTGAAAATGATGTATAGCTCTGACTCATAGGGCAACATAATCTCCAAAGACTAAAAGTTTCAGGTAACCCAATAGTCAATAAAGCAAGTAAGGCTGCAACGTATTATTCTGCCCAGCAATGACATCACAAAATAAGTTGGTTAAAAGACCTCATTACAGACACATATTACTAGGAAGGACATGAACTGATCAGGTAACAGATGGATCATCAGAATGCTACAATGGGGAGAGAAGAGTGCTATAATGGTATGTATTCATTTATTCATTCAACAGTTTTAATAACTTAATGTGCCTACTGTGTGCAAGGCAGTGCAAGGAAATATTAAAAGATGCAGAGGGGGGTGGCTAGGTGGTGCAGTGAATAGAGCATCGGTCCTTGAGTCAGGAGGACATGAGTTCGAATCCAGCCTCAGACACTAGCCGGGTGACTTTGGGCAATTCACTTAACCCCAATTGCCCTGCCCTCCCCCCCCAAAAAAACAAACAAACAAAAAAAAGATGCAGAGGAAGATCTCCAGTATGTTAGATAATTTTCTAAGGAGAATTTAGTGAAGGACATGGAAGACGATTGTCCAAGGTGAGAAGACATGGTTTGCAACCTAATTTGGAGGATCAAGAGTCCTCACTAAGGAGATCTACTATGTGCCAAGACAGGTATGTGGCACAGTGGATAGAGCACTGGGCCTAGAGTGAGGAAGACTCATTTTTGAGTTCAAATTTGGCCTCAGACACTTACTAGCTGTGTAACCCTAGGCAAGTCACTTAACCCTGTTTGCCTCATTTTCCTCATCTGTAAAATGAGCTGGAGAAGGAAATGGCAAACCACTCCAGTATCTTTGCCAAGATAAAATCCAAATGCGGTCACAAAGAGTTGGATATGACGGAAAAACGACTCAACAACAAACTGTACTAAATGCTGAAGATACAAAGAGAAAAATGAAATAGTCCCTGCCATCAAGTAGGTCACATTTTATTGGGAGAGACAACATGTGTACACACATACATGAACAAAATACATACAAAGCAAATACAAGCTAATTTTGGGGCCAGGAAGGCACTAGAAGCTGGGGGGTAGGGTTGGTGGGAGGGGGGATCCAAACCTCAAAGTATTACCAGTGCTTACCACAGTGACTTGTAACGATCATGCCAACAGCTCATATTTACATAGCACTTTGTGATTTGCAAATTGCTTTTCATGTATTATGTCATTTGACACTCCCGACAACTTTGTCATTTGGGTGCTGTTACTATCCCGCTTTTGCAGATGATGAAACAGACTCAGAAAGGCTAAGAGATGTGTTCATGATCACACAATTAGTGGAAGCTGGGCTATTAACTGGCGGTGAGACAACAGAAGAGAAGGAAGAATAAGTTTACAAAACCAGGGCCACCTTCATAAATTCTCTTTGCATCTTGTGTGGGAGGCCACATGTTGGAGTTCATTAATTGCCAAGCACAGGGTTAAATTCCTACATGGGCCAGATAACTTGGCACTCAGAAAATTGCATTTCCCTGTCACAGACTACACCCCTTGTTTCAGCCAACAGTCTTTACATGTGAGTGCCAACGGTCACAAAAGCGACTGTGTCAGAGACTGTGGCTGACTCAATAGAGCCCATATTCACAATTGGAAAAAAAAATTATAAAACACATGTCCTGTTAGCTGCTGGTTTCCTCTGTAGGATGGCACACCATATTGCAAAGTAAGGCTACTCACTTTATGGATAGCTTTATAGGCATGTAATGAAAGGGAAAGTTTAACTATGGTCTAGAAAACTACTTGGTGACAATGAGTCTGTAACATGAGTGATGAGGTCAGCAATAAGGGTGACCACAAAAAAGAAAAAGGAATAAAGTGATTCCAGCTGATCTCATGTGAATGGCCTTTGTGCAGCTTGACCTGATGCCTGTCATGTATTCCTTCCTCATCACCACTTTACAGAATCCTAATCTTCAAAGCTCAACACAAGTACCACCTCCTATATAACATGAGGTCTTTCTTGATCCTTCCGGCAGCTAGTGTTCCCCACCTCCCCTCCTGAAATTACCTAGGGGGAGCAGAGATTGAATTGGTCCATGGGGGCCAATCTAGAGTGTGTGGGTACTCAGAGCTTCTCTGGAAACTTTGGTATGGTGTCCTAGTTCTTGAGCCTTTGGGGGAAGACAAGTTTCCTTTCTGCTTTCAGTCATGTGGTAGCCCAGTGGTGAAAGGAGTGATAACTTTGATATGACAAAGTAAACTTTGAATGGTTCCTTGGTCTCTCTTCCCTCCTGTGACAATGGTCATGGGGACAGGGTGTTCTCTCTTCCTTTAGCCTTCTAGATGGCATCATTCCTAATTAGGGGTAGGACTAGGCTGGTCTTTCACCATTCCTGCAGAGTAAAGGGATTTCATTAGGCAAGCTTGTGTCTGGACCTCTGATTGCCTTTTCTGTTTTGTGTTTCCTGAGTAGGTGATCAAGATCAGTTTTGAGGTGGATGAATTCAGGCTTGAGAACACAGATGATTTCAGGCTCAGAATTCAGTCATGACTCCATTGAGCAAAGCTGACCAGTAGCCAGAGGAGCTTCTTCATTGAAGAGGATGACCACAGAAAAGAGGAAGAGCCCAAGCAACTGGCTTGGTTTGCCAGAAGACATGAACTTTGAGACAAAAGTGTAAAATTGCTCTATCAGCAGGCTTGCATAACATCTTTATGTTCTGATAAGATTTAAGTATCAGCCTTTCAGCAAATTGTATCAGCAGTTATAAATTAAGTTACTGAATCCTTTTGTCAGTGTGCAACGTGAATCTTTTTATGTTTAGCATATGTTATATGCAGTTATAAAATGCCTGTCTTATACCTGATTTATACAATACCCTGAATACTTTTTATTCTTCTCTTTGGAAAGACCTAGATAGGAGCTAAAAATCTAAACTTTAAATTGTTTGTCCCCAGGGTAGCAGGATGGGAGTCTAAGGAACCACAGAGTATAAGAAAAGAGTCTAGAACTGTGACCATTAAAGGCCAGCTTAAGACCAAACCAAATTGAACCACATGCAAAGATCCAGAGTAAGGTGGTCCTATAGAGACCATTTCAGTTATGTCCTACTTTTTATGACCAACCCCATTTGAGGTTTTCTTGGCAAAGATACTGGAATGGTTTGTCATTTCCTTCTCTAACTCATTTTACAGATGAGGAAACTGAGACAAACAGAGTTAAGTGACTTGTCCAGAATCACATAGCTAGTGTCAGAGGTCAGCTTTGAACTCAGGAAGATTAGTCTTCCCTGCTGCAAGCCCATCCCTGTATCCACTGTGCCACCTACCTGCCCACGGTCTAGCAGTGGGTCCTTATTTTAGACTTGTATTTTTGTTTATAAGAGAGGCAGTATGCATGATAGAGAGTTGGCCTTAGAGTCAAGAGAACTTGGGTCTAAGTTGTGCCTTTGTCACATATTACTAGCTATTGTTATATGACCCTGGGCAAGTCATATGACCTCACAGGGCCCCACGAAAGCCTCTACAATTGAAGAGCTCTTGATTATCTGCACTAATAAAGAGAATTTCCTCTCAGTAAGTTCCCTAACCAAGGAAATCACTGGTCTGTGCTCTCTCTCTCTCTCTCTCTCTCTCTCTCTGTCTTCTCTCTTTCTCTTTTCTCTCTGTCTCTGTCTCTCACTCTGTCTCTATTATACACACATTCTTCTCATTCTTTCTCCTCTCACATTCTTCCCTCTTTCTCACATTCTCTCTATATTTAGACATTTACATATATACATATATTTACGTATATAGAGAGATATAGCTATAGATTTTTCTTCATGTTCCATGTGCCTGGTGCATAGAAGATACTTAATAAATGCTAGCTGATGCTCATTCTAGGATGACTTAGATTTCAGGTCATTGTAAACTGTAGATCTTCCTTCTGTTTTTCTTTCTCTTCTGCTGTATGTGATCAGCTTTAGGCTCATAGGATTATAGAATTATAGAATTAAGGCTGGAAGGGACCTTATAGGCCATGAAAGTCTAACCCCATCATTTTACAGAAGAAGAAATTCAGGAAACAGAAGTTAAGTGACTTGCATAGGGTCATATAGCTGATAAGTGTCTACGGGATGCAAACCCAGGCCTTCCTGATTCTAGGTATAGGGCTCTATTCAGCCTTTGTTCTATTACTCTCAGCATCTTGACACATAGGGAGTAGCTGCTAGACTTATGGGGCTATCTAGTCAGTGAAGAGATTTTCTCAGGTTCCTAGGTACCCCTTTGTACCTGGGTCCGTTATGCCTCTCACAAAAGTTACACTGTGCTAGAACAATCCAACTTAAGTTTCATATCTAAGTTTACAGCATTTATCTTTTTGCATAATACTACAGAAAATTTAAAATTCTCTTTATCAAGATTTTTTAATTTTTGGCGGGGGCAGGAGGTGAGTCATTTGGGGTGAAGTGTCTTGTCAGGGTCACACAGCTAGTAAGTGTCAAATGTCTAAGGTCAGATTTGAGCTCAGGTCCTCCTGGCTCCAGGGTCACTGCTCTACTCACTGCGCTACTACCTGCCCCATGATTTGCTAATCTAATTACATATTAGTCTGAACAAAAGATAACATGAAATCCATAGAGGAGAAATGTGCAATGTATCCCGAGGTTTGAGACTCCTAAACTATCTCACCTTATTCATGTGGGTGCCCTCCTCTATGGTCAAGGTGCCCTCTCCATTATACCACAACTACACTATGCTCATTTCTACCTCTGTGCTTTTGCTCATGGTGTGTCCTTTCCCATGCCTTGACTCTATCTTGCCCTCTTGCCTTGCAAAATTTTTAGCATCAGTTAAGCCCTGTTCAAGCCCTATCTCTTCCAGGTTTACCTTAACCCTTATGCTCATGAATGTGTGCACCAGGGTACAGGCATTTATTTCCAATTAGACTAGAAAGTCACTGAGGACAGCAATCACATTTTAATTTTGCTTGGTACGCTCTCCAGCACCTAGCAGAGTGGAAGGAATTCAATCAATGGGAATGAGTAAATAGTATAATCGTGGATAGAATGCCAACTTTGGAGTTAGGAAGACCTACTTTCACATCCTGCCTCTGATTCTTACTGCCAAGGTGACCCTGGGTAAGTCATTCAAATTCTCTGAGCCTGTTTCTTCATCTGTAAAATGAGGTGGTGAGGGGAACGGAGTAGAAGGCTTCTGAGGTCTCTCCTAGATCTAAAGTTATGCTTTTAAATAGATATTGGTTGACAGAACTTTTGTGTGGTTCCTTAAAACAATAATAAGATTTAGTTCTTGAAAATTTAGTTCTTAAAAAATTGTCTCTAGTTTAGAAAGGAAGCAAGACACTGGGGAAATTTTAAATGATTCACTATGTCACCTAGGTCCTAAGTAGTAGGGATGGGAGTGCCTTTACTGCTATACCTGCTTCTGATACAATCAAGGAAGTCTTTCAGAACTAAAAATAATTTCTCAAAACATACTTCAAGAATCCTGTAACAGCAACAACTATTCAAAAGAACAAAAACAAGGCAGTCCTTTGCATCTTATTTTGAAAATTTTATTAGATAGTTGAGAATGAAGAATAGCATGGAATTAGGAAGAGCATGACTGAAAAATGGTAAGCATCATTCTATCTTTTCAAAAGTTTCCTTTTCAGGAAAAAAAATTCAATTAAAAAACCCAAAATATTCATAGACATTGAAAAAGTATTTTGAAATTGTGCATTGCATGTCAATCACAAAGTTGTTCCTTATGTGAAATTCATTTGGTTTTTGCAATTCAATTTAAAATCATCATCAGAACAGTTTTCCTACCTAAAACAAATTGCCTTTTTTTTTCTCCTTGGCTAATTCTCAAGGTCCCAAGGCCCATGGCTTTCAATATCAACAAACATTCATTTATCCTCTTTGCTTTGGTCTTCTAGCTTGTATGTGTATCCTGAATTGAATAGCTGAAGGCACATGGTTACTGTAGCATCATTTTAGCATGCAACACACCTGGTAAGGCTTGCGTGGATGAATAAGCTGGAGCATTGAGAGCAATTAGCATTTGAATTAGTGACATGAGGATAAACAGTTGATTATCCTACTTAACAGCTGTTGAATGGTGTTAAAGAAACACTGTCCATCAGTTTCAAGTTTTAAATGTGGGTTTTATTATTACATGATACAAAAACCCATGGAGAGAACTGTTCATTAAAAAAAAAGAAAATAGGATTTCAGTAAATGAGGTCTCTTTTGTAGTACTAATCAAGCAAACCAGTTGTATAATACTGCCCAACAGCTTGAAAGAGAAAAACTGACTAGATTTTGGTTTTAGTTTCTAATCCATTGTTATTGCAAAAAATAAAAAAATAAAAAACCAAACCCAGAATAAATAATCACATTTCAAACTTCCTGCCTTTCATCTGAGTAGGTCAGTGTGACTTACAGACATCCCCACTATGGACTTTCAGTTAGACAGGGACCCTGTAATAATACAGTGTCTTCATTTTACCAGTAGTGAAACTAAAAGAGAGATGATGAGTTCCTCTTCCAGTATCACTTTGAGGCTTGGCCGTGGGAGCCAAATTAGGACTGACAATCCTGGACTCCTAACACCAGCCTCCAAATGACATCTTTTGCTTGATGGTGATGAAAAGTACTTTGACAGTTAAAAATTCAGTTAGGAACAGGTGAGAACTTTTCTTTATAGTATGATTTTTTATCTGGACAGTTTTCCTTTAATCACCTGTTTAAGGAGTGGATCTATGGGGAAACTGGCAAGTTTAGTTGGTGGACGATTTATGGAATTTATTATGGTTATTTTGCTTTCACCTGTGCCTGTCTGTCTTTGTATCCTTAACACATAGCACAGTGGCTGACACATAGTAGGTCTTTAATAATTGCTTATTGATTGATCGACTGTCTTGTTTGAATTTTTGGCTTTAAGTTATGGGATCAGATGAATCTTAGGGACAAACTATAAAGACTAAGTCATAGCCAATAGTCCCGGCTGTTCTACAAAACACAGAACCAGCTTCCAATCCCTAAATGTGAGAATTGGGTACATGCAAATCCAATTTACCCCATTTATATCTGCATGCAAGGTGTTTTGCAAGCAAACCGAATATGGCAGCTAGGCTTTTTGTTTGCTGTTAAAATTTTTCAAATACTAATGTAGTACTTATGAATACTTGGTTTAAATCAAATTTGCAACAAATGAGACTCTTCCCTGAGTGAAACAATGCATAATTGAGTACTTTCTGTGTCAAGAAAATATATACATATTATAAATCTATACATATGTTATAATATAGACATGTATTACAACATATAATATATACATGTATATTATATACATATAATATATACTTTTATGTCTGTCTTATGTATGTATGTAATAATCTTCCACTAAAAAACTGAGTTTGCTCCTCAAGGAAAAGTTAAGATGGATTTCAAAGTAAGTTAAAGTGAATTTCTGATATAGCTAATAGAGCTTCTCTATATAGAAAATGGTTGTGGTCCAGAAGTTCATCTCTAATTTGATTTGTTTGGTCTCTAAAAGTATTTTCCCTCTAGAAATAGCATTATAAACAGTGACTAGATTCCTAGACTAACCCACAAAACCCTATATGACTCATAATGTACCTAGAATACAGTTCTGTACTAATAATAGTATAGAACCCAATCACTGTGTATAATGATGTTTCTTTGGGAAAATAAATTTAGACATTCAATTTGGGATGCCAAGAACTGGTTTCCTCCAACCTCAACTACACTAGCATTGGGACATACCCCCTCCCCCTTCCTTTCAGTTCTAAAACAGTGAGGATGGGTGCGTGGGGGTGGCCTGGGACAGAATTACTGGCCGGGAAAGGTTCTGAGGGGAGTAAATTAAATAAATAGGTGTTGTGGGGGAGGGGTGGGCCAGGGGCTCCTGAGTGTCTCAGAGAAACTGCAGGGTGAGAACTTCGTTCCACTATATCCCTGTGGGACTCTTCTTGATCCTGGGCTGTCTTCCTAGTCTTTCTTTTCCTTTGGAATAAAATCCCTTTCCATTATATTTCTGTTCTCTCTCTCTCTCTTTCTCTTTCTCTCTCTTTCTCCCTTCTCCCTCTTTTTGTATCCCTAACCCCAATGCTTAGAACCATTATATGGACAGAAGTTCTTAAACTAGGGTCCGCAAAGTTTAAATAATACATAACTTGGTAACTGTATTTCAGTATGATTGGTTTCTTTCATAATCACATATATTTTACTTTGTGTATTTGAAAACATTCTGAGAAACAGTGTCATGCTTCAACAGACTGCCAAAAGGGTCCATCACACATAAAAGAACTCTTGAATTAGGGAAAGCTGGGGTCTTTGTGTACACACGGAGCTTGAGATTCACCTAAATTTCAGAGGAAAAGCAGAAATAGGCTGATTCATTCAGCATGGGCATGTGGGCCAGAGAATGACCTAAGAACTGCCTGGGGACTGCGGTGGAGAAATGGGCAGGAGGCTGTGGAGGGGACTGAGGAATACCTTTCTCTTCTATAGCCCTTCTTCCCTCACCACAGTAAATGCTGCCACCTCCTACTGCTCCAGGTACCCCTCTCCAAGCCCCTCCCCCCAGCAGCTTGACAACAACAGGCAGAAGGAAATCCCAGGCATGGAATTCTAGGATTCTGCAATTCCTTCAATGTCTGGGATGAATTTCTGTGGTCACTGGCTCTTGCTCTGGGGTGGTTGTTTGGATATGAGAGATATACATTAGCACAAGTCCCAGGAACTGCCTGACTATTGGATCCTCTGCAATACCCCAAGTCACTCTCATGTAGTCATGTTGTAGGGAGGTTACTGCTTTCCAACTGTCAGTTACCTGCCTCATTATTTCTCCTTTCTAGGATTATAGAACCATTGATTTAGCACTAGAAGGGACTTTATCCTTGCTGGGTTCATTTGTTTTATAGTCAACTCTCCTGTTTTTAAAGCTGAGGCACACTCATATTAAAACACAGGCACATCCTCAAGGTCTTGCCAAGAGTCACACATCTAATAAGTATCTGAAATGGAATTAGAACCTAGGTTTTCCTGATTCCAAGTTTAGTGCCCCATCCACACTATACCAGCAGTCTGAGGGCCTTTGCAGTTTAGCTTTTAATCACTTCTTTGAAGGACAAGTGGGCGGTTATGGGGCATGTGTGAAAATAGGGGGTACAAATTGCATGTTGTGTATATGTGTACATGTGTGTGTTGGTAAGGGGAGGGGAAGGAGCAGCTGTAGCTCTCCACACCTGGAAACTGTTTTATGACCTGGCATCATGGGAGTTCATCCAGTCTGTCTTACAAAGTTGGCAGTAGTTCATCTGGAGCAACCCCTGACTTTGGATCCCGAGGCAGGTCATTTTGTCCCTTTCTCTTTGGCCGGAGGCCTGTGAAAAAGATGAAAATAGAAACAGTTCTCCAAATTTGCCGATACCCAGATGAAAAGTCCAATATTAGTGGAAAGCATAGAAGTAAAAGACAAGTCATGAACCGTACTCTAGCTGCTCTACAATGTTTGAGGGATCCTGGGGAGGAGCAGTGAGCAGGGGTGGCAGTGTGTGTGTGTGTGTGTGTGTGTGTGTGTGTGTGTGTGTGTGTGTGTGTGTGTGTGTGTGTGTGTGTGTGTGTGTGTGTGCACGCGCGTGCGTGCTTGGGGGCAAGAAAGAAAAATGTGTGCGTTGTGACCTCAGCATGCAGAAGATACAGCATTCACCCTCTCTCACAATTCCCTTACTTAGAACATCTCTTTAGAGGAGGAAGGGCACAGAATCTTCTAAAGACCCTGGAAACCTTGGGTGGTGTTGCACATCGGAAACTTTCCAATGTGTTTCCTCCCCGGGTGCTGGGTCCATTTGTTTTCCAGCCATGCCTAGATCAGGAGCTGGAAAACTGAACTCCCCCAAAGTGAACTTCCTCTCCTTCTATAAACTGACCCCTGGTGGTTGCTATAGCAACTGCAAAGCGAGAATAATGAACAGTGTAAACAAGCCCGATTCCCAGTGCAGTGGCACCACGGGCTGACCAGGGAGAGGAACTCTGGCTAATAGGACGTGCACAGAAACGTGGCTCTCATGGAGACTTGTGAAATGCTGCAAGCCAATCGCTCGCCTCTCTTCTCTCACTTGGCTCCCTCCCACCCCGCTCCAGCTCCAGAGAGGAAACAAGGAAGCGAGATGCTAGCTAGCAAGCAGAGACCTGCCTCTGGACTGGTGGAGCTGAGCATCCTGCCACGGAAAGACAAATCTGAACACTTAGCCAGTGCTCTCAGCTAGTTGAGTGCCAACCTGACCCTGCAAAACAACTAATCCGCGTCCCTGGCCTGCTCGCACACCTGTTGGCTGCGAAGGCTCCATCAATCTCTGAGGAAGGCGGTGTGGTGTGCGCGCTGGAAAAAGCCCTAGTGCCCAGGTCCCCAAAGCGGAGGATCCTGCTTCTGATACTCACTGCCTCCTTGACAAAGTGCGAGTCTTAGTAACCTCACAGAGCTCTGCTTTCCTTCTTTGTAAAGTAAACTGCTTCATCTGGTTAACCTCCGAGGTTCCTTCCAGCTCCAGACATCTCACTATTCCCATTGCACTCAGAAGAACCTTGCTTTAATAAATTCAGGCAATCAGTCCTGGAAACTTGTAGCTTTCCTGCTTGTTTTCTTTCCGGATGGTCCATTAGGGAAAGGCAGCATTGGAGCCTCACAGTTTGTGTTCATTCAGTATACCTCTTCACTCTCTTCAGAGCTGAAAGTTACTTAGAAGGAAAAGAAACATTTCCCAAAGGCTATATGGTATTTATTTTCAATTTTCCTTTATTAATTCTTTTCCATCATAATCCAGGAAGTCTCTGCTTAATATACTTTAGGATAAGGCAAGAAGTGTTCCAGTTTTCTTCTCAGTGATGATTCCTCCCACTGAGATAACTCCCAATTTACCCTTTCTGTACCTTTGTTGTACACAGTTATTTGTAAGCTGTCTCCCACATTGGCAAGGAACTCCATGATGTCAGAAACTATTTTTTGTCTATCTTTGTTTCTCAGGGCTTAGCAGTGTGCCCAGCATGTAAGGGGCCCTTAATAAATGCTAGCATTTATTGACTGACTGACTGACCAAATCATTCTGTACAAGTCACAGTATCTGTTTACAGAGATGAACAAATCAGTGAGTCATGCTACATCCCAAACCCTGGTGTGCTCCAGTGGGAAACAGGTGAACTATCATGTAGTCTTTTAGGACAATTGATGACTATTTCCCCAGTTCTTCTTATAACAAGAAGACTTTCCTAAAGCCTAGCTAGTTAGTACCCCCTTCTTACACTCCTGGAAATCTAATCTGTTAAAATAGTGCCAATAGTATTTATATGCATAATGTTTTTACCTTGTCGAAATGCTTCATAGAACCAGAACTGTGTACTGGATGGAACACTGGTCCAGGGGTCAGGGAGATCTGAATTCAAAGCCTACCTCTAACATTCATTATCAGAATCATTTAATTTTTGTGTCACAATTTCCTGATCTATAAAATAGGCAACTAGAGCACTGGGCTTGGAATCAGGAAGACTCATCTTCCGAAATTCAAATCTGACCTTAGATAGAAGTTGTGTGAACGTGGGCAAGTCACTTAACCCTGTTTGCCTCAGTTTCCTCATTTGTCAAATAATCTGGAGAAGGAGATGACAAACCACTCCAAGAAAATCCCAAATGGGGTCACAAAGAATCAGACAACTGAAAGAATTCAACCACCACCACCACCAACAACAGAACAGGGATAATAATAACTTTACTATCTACCTCACAGGGCTGTTGTGAGATTCAAATGAGATAATTTCAGTTATTAGTAAAGACTCAATAATCTTATGTGGTAGATAAGATTATTATCCTATTTTTTCAGATGAGCAAACTGATGGACAGAGATGACAAGTGGCATTATATATGCAACATCCCACTGATGCTGCAAGAATAAAAAAAATGGATAAATAATACTGTCACTTCAAATTATAGTTAGCAAGAGGTCAAAGGCTCCTCATGTTTATAAAAACCTGAAATTCATGGGGATGAACATTCCCATAAAGCTGTACAGAAAACACATGTTCAATATCAACCATGCAGAAACTAGCAGGGACCTTTTGTACCTGTTACTTGTCCTTTTCCCATCCCTCTGTGAGGGCTGGAGAGAAGAGAGCATGAGACTGAATGTGGAGTAGCTACAGAACATGGCAACTGCACGAGAAGACTACGTTTCCCAGAATCCTGTGGCTTGAAGATAGCATAGAGATAGCCACCAAGCTAGGGACTACTGGGAAAGAAGAAGAAAGCAGAAGCCAAGACAGGAACCAGGGCCAGAGTCATGGAGGTGACCAGGATGTCAAGCAGACTTTCTTATCCTGATGCTACAGAGGATACAGTGCTGGAGTCAGGGAGACCAGAGTTCAAATCCCACTTCAGATGCTAACTAGCTATGTGACCCTGGCTGACTCACTGAACTTGTTTCAGTCTGTTTCCTCATCTGTAAAATGAGGAGCATTGGTCTCCAAGGTCCTTTCCAGCGCTAAATTCATGATCCTTTTAGCCCAAGGCTAAGAGTAACTGTCAAGGGAAGGAGAACACCTGGCAATCTGAGCAGAGAAGCCAAGGCCACTTTCATGGAAGTTTTCAAACAATCTTACCTCCTCCTTTCTACCCCCTACCCCACTGTAAATAAGACTTTGCCCAGACTTTCTCTCTTGAAGAATTGAATGTTTGTAGGAGACTGAGACCCAAATTATTCTAGGGGAAGAGTGAGGAGACTTTACTGAGCTGTAATTACTTTTTGTGACTTTACTGTTCAATTTCTTGTTAATCAATGTTTTTATGTTTGAATGCCATTGAGAGCCTTGGTTTTCTAGCAGGTGAGTCAATTGAATACATTAGAAACAAACTAATTAGGGGATGTTTAGAAATTAAATAATCTTGGCAGGGAAAAATAAGTTAAAGGAAGTAATAATTATTGAGATTTTTTTTTTGAGGAATATAGTCCAACTATGAGAGACTAGAGTCCAGCTCCTAATATATATCAGTAATAAAGTTTTCTATATATACATAGCACATTTCTCCTTTGCTTCTTCCTTTCTAATACATGACAATTACATTCTACATGACATTAGTCTAAATTTTCATCTTGGGTAAAATTAGACATTACTTTAATGTGATCCACAAATTCTTGCGTTGTCACTCTCTAGGTAACCACAATAATACTATTATCCAAGACAGATAAGCTTTATGTTTTTTCCCTTATTTTTGAAAATTTACATTATAAATCTTTTCATTTCTTGTTTTTTCCATCTTCTTGTACTCACTGAATTCTGGCTCCCTCCTAATGGCACAACATCCCTAGCCAACTTTTCCAGAACAGATTGAGCTTTCATCCATACCCCCAACTCATCAGTCATGGTGGGGGAGTTGGAATACTCCTTTTGCTACCTCCAGATTCTCCCTCTACCACCATCAGCCAATAAGGTCTTTGCCTTTGAAGTTTACCTAAACCATATTTACTGCTCAATTAAAATTCTGTCAGCTGTTAATCTACTGTGCTTCAGGCCTCCTTTCCTTAATGAGTTCAGTGCCTAGCTCATTCTTTCTCTTCTCTCCAACACCTGCCTTCATGTTACAGGATTTCATCATGAATATAGATCTTCCCTCAAACACCTTAATCTCATAGTTCTTTGACTTATTCACTTTACATCCACATTTACTTATTCACAGCCACAGGGTGTCACACAGGGCTCTGTCCTGGACTTCTCTCTCTATCCCTTGGAGATCAAATAATCAACTTCCATTCAATGATCATCTCTATGACTCTCAAATCTCCTTATGCAGCCTTAAGCTCCCTGTCTACCTTCACTTATGTCTCTAACTGCATATTGGACTTCTCAAGCTAGATGTCCTATAGACATCTTGAACTCTACATATTCAAAAGCAAATTCATTATTCCCCTCCCCAATCCCTCCGTATTTCCAAACTTCCCTATTATTGTCAAGGGCACTACTATCCTCCCAGCCCCCAGGCTTACAAACTAGGCGTTGTCCTCTGCTCTGAAGTCTCTCTTACCCGCCACCCCCATATCCATATTCATCTCTCAAATATTCCCCCTTCTTTCCTCAGACCCTATCACCCAGGTTCTCATCATCTCATTCCTGGACCATTGTAATGGCATGCTGGTTGGTCTCCTTGCCACGAGTATGTCTGTGTTCCTGTCCATCCTCCCCTTAGTTGTCAAAGTGATCTTCTTAAAGCACAATACTAACCACATCACCCAAACAAATCCTCACATCATCCATATCCCAAAACATGTGCCTCATTCTGCATCTTAAGTCTATCATCTCTTGATTAAGAGGTAGGTAGCATGTCTCATCATGGAACATAAGGTCTAGAGTTCTAGAATTGTCTCATTACATCACTCTAGAACCGCGGTTCTCAACCTGTGGGTAGCGATCCCTTTCACAGGGGTCTCAGGGGTCACAGTGGTCACATGGGAAAACACATATTTCCGATGGTCCTAGTAACTGAGACACTGCTCAGCTCCTCTATCAGCCCACATACTGGTGAGCCCACATACACAGACACACCCATACACGAATATTAAAAGGTCGGGGCATTAGGAAGGTTGAGAACCACTGCTCTAGAACAATGAGGTCAAACTCAAATAGAAACAAGGTCACTAATCCATACATAAGAATCCCTGTAGGCTGTATGTTGACAACTTGAAAATGTAATATTGTCTGTTTTGTTGTAGTCTTATTTATTTTGTTAATTATTTCTCAATTACATTTTAGTTTGGTTCAGCCTATGCTCAGGAGTGTTATAGCTGCTTGCAGGCTGAGTGGTTGACACTTTTGCCCTAGAATCATGGTTGGTCATTGAATTATCAGATTTTTAAAAAAAGTTTTTCAAAGTTGCCTGCCTTTTATAAATTATTCTCTTGGTTCTGCTAACTTCATTCCATATCAGTTTATTCAAGTCTTCCTAGGTTTATCTGGAACAATTCCTACATGATTTATTGTAGCATAATAATATTTCATCCCCTAATTTTTTGTCATCCCCTTAAGTTTCCATTTCTTTAAAGAGATGCTACAAACATTGCTGTATGTATATCTGGATCCTTTCCCTCTTTTTTTGATCTCTTTGGGATCAGAGATAGAGTAGTAATGCTTATACTGGGTATGTAATTTGGTGACTTCTGGGATATGTTTTCAAATTAATTTCCAGAGTGGCTGGAACAGTTCAAAGATATACCAACAATGTAATATGTTCCTGTCTTCACACAGTCTCTCCAACATTTGTGGTTTCCTTCTTTTGTCATATTTTTGCCAATCTGGATGTTTATGGATATTTAATGGATATTTAAAATTTTATTTTTCTAATTTGGAACATTTTCTCATTTAACTGTTGATAGCTTGTATTTCTTCCTTAGAAAACTCTTTATTCATATTCTTTGAATCATTTAACAATTGGGAAATGACTCTTAGTCTTATAAATTTGAGTCAATTCTTTATATTTCTTAGAAATGAGAACTTTATTGGAGGAACTTGCTGCTAAGGGTTTTTCCCCTTTAGCTATGTTTCTCCTCCAATTTTAGTTTCAATAGCTTTTGTTTGTGCAAAACTTTTAAAAATTTTATATAATGAAAATTGTCCCATTTCTCTTCTGTGACCCTTGAAAAAGTAGCTTTCTGGTGTTGTTGCAACTTACCTTTTTCGGTACCTATAATGGTGGCTTTCTGCAAACTTGCTACTGATTTTAGATTGGGGAGAGAAGGAGTGCAGCCATATCAGGGTCATGACCTTGCCTCACCCAAATCTTTAAGTATAAGGTTTTGTTTTCTACTTCCTAAAGCATGGGTTTAGGTTTTTTATCCCGGCAAAAGTAAGAGGGATGCTTGAGCTCCTGTAGGGTTAGCATTTGCTTCCCCAATTCTTTAGTATATGGCTTCTTGCCACATACAACCTGTGTGAACGTATCTAAGTAATGTAGCCTCAGTCTCTTCATCTGTAAAATTAGGGGGTTGGACAAGATGAAATCTAAGTTCCCTTCTATCTGTATCTATGATCCTAAGATCTCTCAGAGCCAATTGCTGGTTTACATAGCCAACTCCTTGGCCCAGAGAGAGACTTCTCTTAATTTCCACAGATTTGGAGATTTGAGCAGCTTGCTATCTGGAAGTTACTGCTGCTCTCACAGGCCACTATGGTCCCTATATGCTACAGAGGCAGGAAGTACTCACTGGAGTATCTGAAGATATCTCTCACTGTCATAAGGGAACCACACTTATTTCTCTTTAGAAATGAATACTACCTTGTTAGGGCAGAAGGAGTGAATGTGGTCTGATGGGAGTCCCTTCCTTAGTATAAAAATAACCTTTAGATTTTGGGTTCAGGACTCTAGGTAAGAACCACAAATGTATAATAGTGAGAGCCTCTGAGCCAAAGTAAGAGAGGGTTCTTAAGATTTAGTGATGGAGAGGGTGGATGCTTAGGATCTGGCAGTGAAAAAGAGCTAGCTGGAGGAAAGGGGACTAGAGTTGCTATGGTTTTCACCTTGAAAAATGAATAGTTTATGATGAAATCACTTATGAAGTTCCAACTCTATGTAGAGCACTGCCAGGTGCTCAGGGGGTGCACAGTAGGGATTATGGGTTCACAGAGCCAGAGCCAGAAGGGACCTCAGAGGCCATCTAATCAACCTCTTCATTTTATAGTAGAGAAGACCAAGATACAATTAGTGACTTGTTCACACTCACATAGGAAGTAATCATCAGGTGAGATTTGAGTCAGTTCCTCTGACCCTTGAGCCCATGTGTTTTCTATGGTATAAGCGCCTTGCCCATATAAGATTCCACTCTATTCATAGATTCCTGTTGGCAGTGTGGCCCTTATTCTCTTTCTGTTTCCCCTTCCTCAGCCATAAAATGCAGATAATACTTGTAGTGCTCTCCTAGGGTCGTGATTAGGATCAAAAAAGATAATGTAGGTAAATAATTTCATAAATGCAAAATTGTTATATAAATGTTAGGTGGGCAGCCAAGTGGCACAGTACATAGAGCGCTGAGCCTGGAGTCAGAAAGATCTGAGTTCAAATGTGACTTCAGACGCTTGCTAGCTGTGTGACCCTGGGCAAGTCATTTAACCCAGTTTGCCTCAGCTTCCTTATTTGTAAAATGAGCTGGAGAAGGAAATGACAAACCACTCCATTATCTCTGCCAAGAAAACACCAAATTGGGTCACAAAGAGTCAGACATGACTGAAAAATAACTCAGCAGCAACAACAAAAAAGTATAAAGAAGGATGAGCAGAGGATAAAGGGTAATTCCTATTAAGATCTATTAGCAAGGAGACCACTTCTCTTTTTGCTGTTGACCAACCTGACCCAACAGGGATCTAGAACCTTTTTGAAATCTTCTTATACATATAGGAGAGTTAACAGGTACACACACACACACACACACACACACACACACACACACACACACACACACAAATTGTCCACTTGTCTTCCTACCCTCTTGGGAAAATACTCTAGGTAGGCATGGTTTGTAAAAACACTGGGGCCAGGATTTCACAGGCAAAGTGAAAGAGAGGGTTGAAGCATCTATCCATCTAATCACCTTGGCTGTTATAATGCTGCCTGGCCCCAGTGTTCTGTGGGTTTCTGGAAGAGTGCTTGCCTGGAATGCTAAGCATCCTCCAAGGGCCTGCAGATTCTGACTCACTGCTGGGGGATGTGGAGGGTCTGCTGAGCACTGTAATCTCCCTCCATGAATTACTGTACTCCCAGGAGCAGGACTCCTTCCCACCTCTCTCTACCCCTTAAACTATCTACCCCACCTGCAAAGAGCATTCATCTTAGAAACTTCTGGGATAGGAGGAAATGTTGTAGTTAAGAAAACCCTAGTGAGGGAGATTTCTATTTTTCTTTGTCCTTAAAATATCTCATTCAGATTTCAAGCAATTTTCTGATTAAGAAAGTTTTCTCAGTCCTGAATAATGGCTGCTAACAGGGTGCTAGCATAGTTTTGCCTGTCTGCTTGGTGCAGTGATGACTTATGCTGTGAGGAGTATCACCCAGTCTGGCTCCACTGTGTGTGTGTGTGTGTGTGTGTGTGTGTGTGTGTGTGTGTGTGTGTGTGTGTGTGTGTGTGTTTGTAAAAGGATGGAAGCAGAGTGAAGGAGAGGGTCCTAATGTAAGTTTCTCACATAGCCATAAATTCTAAGGAAACATTTCCTTTGCTCTCACAGCAGGGAGTTCTGTGCAGACCCATCCCATCCTGTTACCTCACAGTTCTGGCTGGTCAGGTTTGACCATTGGTAGACACATGCCATTGTACTATTCAGGCTTAAAGCAAATGGTTCACTTGGGGGAGGAGGGAGATGAAAAGGGGAAGGGCCAGGAGAGAGAGTGACTACACACACACACACACACACATGCACACACCTATATATGTATATATATGCATGTATATACGTGTGTGTGTGTGTGTATACACTCCTGCATCTCCCTGGGGTCTGACAATTCTCTAGATTACAGACTGCCAAACTCTGGGGAATTGCAACACTATTGTTCATTTGGCTATGGGAAACAGACTCCCTTCTCTTAAAGGATCTGTAGGAAATGTATCCATCTTAATTCAAATAAATTGATTGTGCCTAATATGAGTTTACTGTTCTACAGTTGGAGGCACTCTCTGGGGCTAGAAAATCAACTTTTCAGGGCAGGCGATGGGATGAAATTGTGGTTTATTACTTGATATAAGGCAAAGTTCACCCTGTGGGGTCTGGCTCTGGGAACCAATCCTTGTGCTAAGTCCCATAGCTGGGCTGAAATGTATGGTCAGCTATGTGAAGCTGGTCAAGGCACATTACAAATGGCTGTGCCCACTTCCCTTTCTCCCAACAACATAGAATTGAGAAGTGAATGATTGAATCTTCTCTACCTCCTCTCCATCTCTGGTGATTCTAATTCTGTAGTGACAGCTACCTCTACCTTCAGGTTTGTGGGCAGCAGGTCCAAGAGAACTAGGACCAAGGCTATGGCACTAATGATGTCACACCTGTTCATTTTTTCCCCCTCTGGAATTAATGTCACATGAATCAACTGCCCACAAAGCTTATATTCATGTAAGGGCTTAAGAGGTGGAATCTGAGCCAGATGCAGCCTGTGAGCAGCCTCAGACAAGGGAGTATGGGGAGAGGGGAGGAGTGGGGCTGGGGGTAGGGAGGGAGAAAAGCAAGGCCCCCACCAGCTAAGGTGTCATGGGAACTCAAGAAGACTGAACATGGCAGCTTTTGCTCCACTGGCCTGTCAAGCTTCCCCTGACAGGAGAAGCCAAGCAGGAGATTAACATGATTGAAGGTGTACACCCTCAATCCCTGGGTTTTGCCTGAACACTCTGTATATACTCACCTCAGTGGCCCATACAAAACCCCACAGTCTGGGGACTTCTTTAAGAGTGTGTGTGTGTGTGTGTGTGTGTGTGTGTGTGTGTGTGTGTGTGTGTGTGTAAAAAGAGGAGGGGGAGGAGAGGGACAAATCCAACAGTGGAGGCAATCTGTATGTAGCAAGGTTTATTTGAAGCATCTAAAAATTCGCAGGTGACCAGGAAGGGCCCTAAGATGCATGCAAGCTGAATTGCTGGCAGGCCTCAAGAAGCTGGTGCATGCTTGGCTGAGAAGCCAAAGAAGGAACTGGGTGGTCTTTGTTTTATCCGGCACTCGCTGTTTGCAGGAGCAAGAGAGGAAGTTAAAATTAGCAGTATACTTTAAATGTGACATCTGTTGTTCCCTGCTGGTCTCCCTTGTTATAGACTGGCAAGACATCAAGGTTCCCCGGGCAGAATCCAGGCCTGTTGGACTCTCTGGACTGATTCAGACGTTTTGACTTTTGCCTCCGCCCCTCCCCCTCCCCTCCACCTCTCTCCCCACCCTGTACCTTGGCAGGAGCAGCTGGGGCACATCCCGTTTTTGGCATACCAGGAAATCCTGGTTCCTGGTATCACTGTATGCTTACCAGTCAGTGACTTGCAAGACCAACAGCCTAGGGAGACAGTGCACAGCCTCTATTTCATCTCCAGTGTGCCTGGTAAACATAAGGCATGAATCATTAGGTAGGGCAACAGCCATCTTCTCATTTTGGGGCAACAGGGGGAGAAAAGAGAAGAAAACCCAAGCCTGGTGGATGTCAGTGCAACTTTCCTAAGGCCGCAGAAGGCTCAAGTAACTAAACATCCTAATTCTCAGCTAGGGGAGTCGGTAAAGCTGACCTAGAGCCAGCAAGACCTGAATTCAAATGTGGCCTCAGACCTTTACCAGCTGAGTGATTTGAGACAAGTCACTTAAACCTCAGTTTCCTCAACTGTAAACCAGGAGTAAGTTCAGCAACTACCTGTTGTATTTGTAAAGTGCTTAGCCCAGTGTCTGTAGCATAGGAGGCCCTAACGAAATATTTATTCCTCCCTTCAAGTCAAGACTAGAATGTACCTGATCCTACCAAGATCTGGAGGTCTTGGGTTCTCATCCATGTGACCTTGGGCAAGTCCCTTAACCTCTTCAACTATAAAATGGAGGGGTTGGACTGGGTGACTTCTAAGGTCCCTTTTGATTCTAAATCTATGTATGATCCTATCATTCCAACAGATCCCATTTCTCCATTATAGCAAGGTTCATAACATGCTTGTTTGGCAATAGTCTCCACTTAACAAGAGGATGGCTGGAGGCTTGAGTTGCACTGATCAGCATTTTAGAATGAAGAAACCAAGATGGAGAGGGGTCAAGTGACATCTATCCATCCATGCATCCATGCATCCATCCATCCATCCATCAATCAATCACACAGCTGTAAATCTAAGACCTGGGATTCAGTTCTCCTGCTTCTAGGTATCTCTGTGCACTATATGAAGCTGGCAATCTGATCTTTCCAGTGGTTAGCATTCCTCCCATGCCAGTGATTACTCCATTATTCACTTTGCTATAGATTTTGAATTTACTTCTATGTGTATGGTTTGCTTCACCTCCTGGAGTCAGGGACTTTAGAATTTTGTCTTTGTGTTTGTAGCATCTATCACAGTGCCTGGCCCAGAGCAGCCTCTTAAAGAATGCTTATGGGGGCAGCTAAGTTGCACAATGGTTAGAGCACCAGCCCTGAAGTCTTGAGGACCTGAGTGCAAATGTGATCTCAGACACCTGATGCTTACTAGCTGGGTGACCCTGGCAACTTAATCTTTTTATTTTTTATTGACTTGTTTGTTTACTTTTAGGTTACAAGATTCTGTTCCAGAGTCACTTGAGTTATAGATTTTTCTCCCCTTCCTCCCCACCCCCCACCCCATCCCCCATGGTGGCATACAATCATGTATAGGATCTGCAAACTCCTTCA
>CM053594.1:133032681-133048113 GCA_028646575.1 Pseudocheirus occidentalis | reverse complement strand
GGGGGGTGGGGAGGAAGGGGAGAAAAATCTGAAACTCAAGTGACTCTGGAACTGAATCTTGTAACCTAAAAGTAAACAAACAAGTCAATAAAATTTTTAAAAGAAAAAAAGAAAAAAAAAAACCAAAAAAATTAGTTTTTTTATTATTCCAAACTTAAGAAATAAAACAAGCATTCCCATAACAAAGTAGAATAGAAAAATGGAGGATCACACCTGAAACTACTGATCCATTTTTTAAATATACAACAAAGTTATCATGGGTTTTCCCCTCCTGCCTTGATGGATAGCATTAGACACAAATATTCATGTGTGTGTATATGAAATTTTTATATATGTGTATACATATATATGTGTATAAATATATATGTAGCGTGTATATAGTATGTATATATGTGCACATATATATACATATGTGTGTTGTGTAGATAGATAGATAGATATAAAAGTTCTTTCTCTGGATGCAAACAGCATCTTCCTTCATAGGACCTTTACAGCTAATTTGTGTATTTATAATACTTAGAATGACTTGGTCACTCAAAGATATTCTTTAAAAAAAGTTGCTGTTACTATATACAAAATTCTCGGAGAAATGATGAGTTTTAAGTAACAAGCTGATTCTCAGCTATCAAAAGGATACTGTATTCAGTTGGAAAAGAAGTCCTGGAGATCTAGGGAGTAGTCAGGCCTTGAGAAAGGGAGTTGAGAGGCATTCACATAAAATAGTCATTGAAACATTGAGAGTAGCTGAGATCACCAGAGGAGAGAGTGAATGAAGAAGAGGGAAAAGGTACCACGTTCTCAGGGGTTCTCACATTTAGAAAACAGGAATAGTAAGAGGAGCTAGAGAAAGAGAGGTCCGAGGAGAAAGAGAAAGGGTGCCCACTTAGGGAACGAAGAGAGGAGATGTATAAGAAAAGAGAAGGTGGATACTAGCATTGAGTGCTACAATAAAGTTAAAGAAGGGGTAGACTGAGGACAGACCTTAGTATTTAGCACCTATGAGGTCATTGCTGACTTTTAATAGAATAGATTCAATAGACTGGTGCAGATGGAAGCCAGTTTGTGAAGAGTGAGTGCTTGCTAAGAAAATAAAGATAGATTGTAGAAAACCTTGCTAGGAATTTGGCAGAGAAGGAATTTTAAAATTTGGTAACTTGAGAAGGTAGCAGGGTAGAAGCAATTTCATATTTTATTCTGTTTTAATAAGAGACCCAGGTATATTTCTAAGCAGAAGGAAAGAAACTTATGGACAGGAAAAGATTAAAAACAGGAGAAGAAATGAAAAATGGAGGAATGTCCCAACAGAGGTTGAAGAAGTTGGGGGTCAAGAACCCAGGTAGCCAGATTGGCCTTGGCCAAGAGCAGGGTCACCTCTTCTGCTGAAACAGGAGGGAAAGAAGAAAAGATCTGTGAGGAACCAGGAAGATGCTGAGGAAGGGGAATAGGAGGAGTTAAGATGCTGACTTCAATGGTCTGATATCAGTAAAGCAGGGCACCAGGTCATCCTCTAAGAGCAAAGAGGTTGGGCACAATGTTGGAAGCCTGAGGACAATAGAAAACATTGGGAAAAGTTGTTCTAGATTGGTGTTGTTCCAGATTGGTTCTGAAATGTTATTCTCTATATGGTATCAATAAGAAATGAACAAGAGGATCATGGCGCAAAGTTTTAATAGCATCAGTTTGGAATAATATATCAGAGCAGTTCCCTATCTTTCTCCATCAGCCCCGGGATGCTCAGGAATGGGGTGGGGGAGAAGATATCCTGGAGCTTTGTAAATGTCGTAGACAGGAAAGTAGAAAGTTGGCTATGATGGGGTTAAGGGCCTTAAGAACTGATGGCCCCAGGCTTCACCTCTACTACTTAAAATGAAACTAAGCTACCCAGGGGAAAAAAAAAAGCCAGGTACTGGGTTGAAACATGTTCTCTTGTCCTAATTCTCCAGATTTTCTGTGTGCAGGCAAAATTTCATGCAAATCAAATATTTTCACATAGCATTGGTTTCACACACCCAAAAAGTGAAAACCAGACTTGGGTTATTTTTGGCTAAGTTACACAGTTCTCTACCAAAGGGGGGGAAGTAGGCAATTTTTAAAAGAATAGGACCTTAGAGCAGTTGGAATCTGTGCAGAAATGAATGGGATCCACCCTTTGGATGTGGATGGACTCTGAGTGCTCCGGGGCTCCCATGGCAAGTTCAGTCAAGGAGAGGCCGCCTCAGATGACACAGCTCTGATCCTTGATGTTGCGCCTTCCTGGGAATCATCCCTCTCCCCTCCCTGGCTCTTGGAACATATGCTGCAACATATTCCTGTCTCTGCCCCCACAAGATAAGGCCTTCCTCATCACAGGAGAAGCACAAGCCCTGCACACCAGGAAGGTGAGCAATGAGAGCCACGCTGACACCTCCTTCTCCCCTGGGGTTCTTTCCAGTAAGAGGCCAGCCTCAGTCACTGAAAGCAGGAAGTACAGAAGCCCCGTTCCCAACATAGTTAGGAAAATCCATCTGTGGCCTCAGGGAGAATACTTACTAAGCAACCACTACGTGGCAGGCACCATGCAAAGAGCTTTACAAATATTATCTCATTTGATACACAACAGCCCTGGGAAGGGGTACTATTATTATTCCCATTTTACAAATTGGAAACCTGACCCAGGCAGAGGTTAAGTGATTTGCCCTAGTTCACAGATCTATAAAGTATCTGATGCTAGAAGTGAACCAAGGTCTTCCTGCCTCCAGGCTGAGCACTCTAGCACCCTGAGACCCTTAGCTACCTGGTTCAGTTTCCCTAAGTGTGTAATGAGAACAACAAATTCCCTCTGCTTCAGGTATGTTATAAGAAAAAGGTTTAGAAACTGTGGGTTGTTTTTGTTTGTTTAAATATTGAGTGGGACAATGAGTGTTGAAACAAAGTACAACTCTGGTGGATAAGCCTTCAAGCTGAGTCTGCTTCTGGTGGCCTGGCTTTGCCCTCCCCACATGGCCCTTTAAATTCATACTGTCCAAGCACCCCAAGGAAGATGCCCCATCACCTAAAGATCTGATTATTTTGTAATTAACAGGTCAGGTTGTTTCTGAACTATCTGCTTGTGTCCTGAAAGTGAATAAGAAACCAAGATGGAAAGACAAGGGTTAACAGACAGTATCTGTAGTCCCAAGATGTACCCTTCTTACTGAACATAAAAGCCCAGCATTTGTGCTCCTCCAGATACATCCAAAACTGGATCCAGATTTAAACTTCCATGGCAGATTTGAGGGAGGAAGGGGATTGAAGCCATCTAGAAAAAGCAGAGCCAAATCAGATTTTTATCTGTAAGAATAAATGGGCTTTTCCCAATTAGGGGACCAGCCACTTCAGCTTATTTTTTTTTTTTAGGCATCCACAACACCTCAAAGCCAAGCATTAGGATGAAAAAGGACTTAGGTGAAATCTTGATAAATGGATTTACAAAGGAGGTTGTGAAATTCCATTTCCTGGAGTTTGTGCATGTGTACACACACACACACACACACACACACACACACACACACATCCTGGTATCACCAAAAGACCATTTCATAGTACCAAGAACAATAGAAGGGAATACCTGGAAAAGGTGAGGCCTTTAAGGTTGGGTATATAGATTCCTTTCGGGAATGGATACTCCCTGTGGGTTCCTGAGAAGTTAGTGCTAAAGCAAATTCCAGCTGCTAGATTCCCATTCTCTCATGTACACTTAATGCAGGGAACATATGTGCAGGACAGGCCCAGATGTTGAAGCAGCCCCTTACCTCCCCTTATCACATACATACACATACCATCTTTTCTTCTAACAGCAGCAAAGACAAAAGCAGTAGAATCATAGGATCTGAGTGTTGAAAACAATTTTAGATTCTTTTTAAAATTAGTTTGGGTTTGTTGGGTTATTATTTGGGGGTCAGGGGATGTTGTTCAGTCATTTTAGTCACATCCAACTCTTTGTGCCCCCATTTGGGGTTTTCTTAGCAGTGTTTTGCCATTTCCTTTTCCAGTTCATTTTACAGATGCAGAAACTGAGGCAAACACAGTTAAGTGACTAGCCCAGGACCACACAATTAGTAAGTATCTGAGGTCAGATTTGAACTCAGGTCTCCCTGACTCTGCTGTATTCACTGTGCCACTTATAGGGGTGCCTTTGGCTCAAACCCTAATTATACCAAGTACTAACTGTATAATGTGTCACACAGAAACTTCCCTGGGCCTCACTTTTCTCCATTGTGAAATGAAGATGGCAATTTTTGGAACAATTTTAGTCTAACCCTCTTATTATACAAATGATGTAACTTAGACCCAGACAAATGACTTCAACTCGGCCCGGAGATACCTCAATAATGGTCTAACCATGTCATTCCCCTCTTCAATAAACTCCATTGAAAAAAAAAAAAAAGGAAAAAAAAAGAAGAAAATTTTGGAAATAAATAAATAAAAATAAACTCCATTGGCTCATTATTGTCTCCAAGATCAAATATAAAATCCTCTGTCTTTTAAAGTCCTTCATCACTTGACCCCTTCCACCTCATGCCTTTCCATGCACTCTGTGATCCAGGGACACTGGCCCGCAGTTGTTCTTCCTTCTCTTAATTCCAAGCATTTTCCCAGGCTGTCTCTCATGCCTGGAATTCTCTCTCTTCTCATCTCTTGCTCCTGGTTTCTCAGTCTTCTGTCAAGGCCTATCTGAAGTGCCACTTTCTGCAAGAAACCTTTCTTTCCCAGTCCTCTTCAATGTCAGCACAAATCATCAAGTCTGAGATTTCCCCCAGTTTTTCCTGTCCATATCTTGTTTGTGCATAGTTCTTTGCCTCTTGTCTTCCCCATCAAATTCAGAACTCCTTTAGGGCAGGGACTATTTATGCCTTTCTTTGTCTCCTCTGAGCTTAGTACAAGGTCTGGCACATAGTAGGTGCTTACTCAGGGTTTGTTGACTTGACTGTTATCACCAAAAAGAGTTGGACAACTAATCTAGCAGCCAGCTGTCATCAATAGAGAGGGGACAGTAGCTAGATCAGCTTTTCATATCTCAACTGCTTTCAAAAGATGTAAACATCTTGGCAAAAATTTTGTAGAAATTCCCCAGGAGATTTCCTTTAATGAGACTCTTATGGGATTTGTAACTGAATCTACTTTTCTAATTACGTTACAGCAAATTTCCATAGGGAGAACTGTTGTATAATCAAGTACACCTGAGAAGTTTTCAGACCTATTCATAGGTTGTTGGGTAAATTCCTCAGGTGTATGTGTGTGCCATATGAAGAAGTTTTATTCTGTAACAAGCTACAGACTTGGGCCCTGTGTCAGTCCAAATATCCCAAAATAATCAAAAGAAAACTTTAAGAAAGCCACTAACTTGTACCCTCTCTAAATATGGATATTTAGCACATACTCTTGATTTTATTGCAGACAAAATACTTTACTGATAAGAAGGAAAAGGTAAACTTTAGGGATTTTTTTTTAAAGGAACCAAGAGTTGATTAACAAGTTGAAAACAAGGGGAAAGCAGACATATCAGAGTAAAGAAAACGGTCCCCTTTTTTATAGTATTGCTTGCAACCTAGTGCTTGGCTACTTAGAACTCATTTAAACCAGTGATCTTGTAGAATGGGAGAAGCCAGAAATCAGAAGTATAAACTGCTAAAATCCCAACATGGTGGTTAGTCCATAGGAACACCACAGTTCAGCCATTTGCTTGAGCCTCACAAAGCTCAAGTATACAGCCTCCCCACTTATTCTCCCATATACAAGGGTTATTTATTCACTTATGCAACAAATATTCAGTAACTTGGGTTGTACTGAGCACTCACAGATATTCTCTGACTGGAACATTCAGCCTCAAAGGAGCTTTGGAGCTGCTTACAGACAATAATGACCCACTGCTGAAAGGACTGACAAAGGAGACTCTGAGTGATCCATCAATAGTCTCCCTGCCCAATGACAGCAGCCCTACTTTTTCTATGTTTCTTTCCTTGAGTGGGTGACTGTAAGTCTGAAACATATGAAGGCATCAAAGTGGTTTGACATCTAAAGCAGTTTCCACTGGAGGAGTTCGTTCCAGTGGCAGCAGGGGCAGAAATGAACTGGCGGCAAGAAAGAATAACCAGTATCTACTCCGGTTTCTCCATCAGAGAGAGTGGTGACCGGAAAGACTGACTAAATCTTGGTCATTTGATCAGAAAGGAAGGGAGGGAAGGAGGGAAGATGGAAGGAAGGAGGAAAGATGGAAAGAAGGAAGGAAGGAAGGAAGGAAGGGAGGGAGGGAAGAAGGGAGGGAGGAAGGGAGGGAGGGAGTAAGCATTAATTAAAGATTTAACATATGCCAGACATTGTGCTAAGTGCTGCACAAATATTATCCCTTTTGATCAGTATAATACCAAGTCAAGGTGAATTTTAAGATATTGAACTCCTTGTGGGCAGAGAGTGTATTTTGCTTCTTTTTGTATTCCTGGCACTTAGCACAGAGCTTGGCACATAGCAGACACTTAATAAATGTTTATTGATTGATTAATTGATGTAAAATGACTAATTAGAAGCCTTCCAAACTGTTTTATGCCCTTATAAGATTTAACTAAAACAGCCTCCCAGCAGATTGTTAATAGTAGTGATAAATTATTAAATCCTATTTAAATCATTCTGGCAATGCACACTGTGATTCTTTCTATGGTTAGCATTTCTTTTTGTGTAGAAATAAAACCACCTGTCCTGCTTTTAATTCATATTATATATAGGTATCTTTATACCACACCCTCATTTGGAGCCATTACTCAAGCCACAAGTAACTTAATAAGCTGAAAGATATAAGAATAGGGAGCATAATTCCCCTAATTACAGGTCATGTTTCCCCAAAACTGAACCTAATCCACACACTATAGTGGCTGGATAGAGAACAAAGAGTGATGAAGGTCTCCAGTCCTTGTGCATCCAGCCAAGCAGTTTCCTAATACTAGGATATATTGAGAGGCTGTTGTTGAGGCAATGGATAGAAAGTTGGGCCTAGAATCAAGAAGACCTGAATTCAAATCTGGCATGAAATACTAGCTGAGTGATCCTGGGCTAATCACCCGACCACTATCTATATGCCTCAGTTTCCCCAAATATAAAATGGGGATGATAGCAACACCTACCTCCTGAGGTTGTTGTGAGGATAAAATAATATTTGTAAAGTTCTTAGCATAGTGCCTAGCACGTAGGAGGAGCTATATGAAAGCTAACTTTTATTATCATTATTATTATATTGTTCAGAGCCTTCTCTGTGCTAGCAGGCACTGATGTAAAAAGATGGTTTGTGATAATTAGCCCCTACACAATTTCATTTATATCCCCAAAGTTTGCAAGGGACCAGAGAATGAAGAGGTGTTTGATATGTGAAGGCACAAGTAGACCCTAAAGATGCTTACTGCCAATTGTCCATAAATAATCAGAACAGGGAATCAGATTCAATGATACAACATTTACTTCAACTGATAGCATACTCCATGAGGGGATGTCCTGGACACTTGTGTTATGATGTCTGTTTTTAACATTTCACCTCACAGGTCATCTTTACCCCTACATGATCATCCCAAGACTTTGAACACACAGATCCCATGGGATGGGACATTGGCGTCCGTGTTAATCTTCCTAGACCAGGAATACACACTGAGCTCATGGTTGCCTAGCACTGCTCCCCATCTCTGGCTGGAGACAACTAGCTCAACATTTGTGAGAGCATGTCAGAGGATTTCTGTCCATCCATATTTAGAATCAAGCTCCAGACAGTCTTGGAGCTTGTTGGTGACAGCTCCCTCCAGAGCTACGAATTCTTGGTTTGAATTGAACCAAGACTGGTCATCAGTCTTGCTGATGGTGAATTCCCTAATGGTAAATTCAGTAAACTTGTGCTGACCACTGCTATCTCATTCTCTTATTGAAAGTCTAATAGAGCTTTTACATCCTAATCTTTTCAGCCTTCTCCATATCTGTGTTATGGGTATGGCCTAAGAACTACTGGACTGGACAGCATTAGTTTCTTCATGTGGTTCCTACGAATATGTAGATATAGCTATATTTTTTATTTTGAGATTTCTGTCTAAAACATCAGGAATCACTGAAGTGGATGGCATTCATCTCTCCTTGGGCACTGCTCACATCCCACTTTTGCAATGAGAACACAAAAGCCTTTATACTGAACTTCTTTCTCAGGTAATTATTCTGTGACTAAGGCACTAAAGAATCTACAAAGTAAAATTTCTCTGGATATACCCCCAAGCTGAAGAGTTCAGTGCTTCCTTGATGCTCTCTGCTAGTCTTTACCTTTAGTTTCTGAACAGACTTTCAGAATGTTCACAATCTGAGTCTAATATTTTGGCACTGCTGATACTTTGAATGGGCTGGAGCTGATCCCAATCAAAGCTAAAATCCCCAAAATGTTTGCTGGGTGTGGACATATCATGACCATGGCATCCACTTTGCTGGCACATACTGCTTCTCTAAGGAATGCCAATTTCTATGGCATAATCTGAATATGGGTAGTGCTCAGTCTACAGACTTCTGTTGCAAGCCATTGACAAAATGTTCAGTTGCTTTAGTCATGTCTGACTCTTGGTGACCCCATTTGGGATTTTCTTGGCAAAGATACTGGAGTGGTTTGCCATTTCCTTCTCCAGCTCATTTTACAGATGAGGAAACTGAGGCAAACAGGGTTAAGTGACTTGTCTGGGGTCATACAGCTAGTAAACATCTGAGGCTGGATTTGAACACATGAAAATGAATCTTGATGTTGATCCAATAGGATTCAACTTCTGACCAGCCAATTCCAAATGCCTCTCTTATGAAAGAGGACCCAGAGGACACTAGGACAGTTAGGTGGTGCAGTGGATAGAGCACCAGTCCTGAAGTCAGGAGGATCTGAGTTCAAATCCAGCCTCAGATATTTGACATTTACTAGCTGTGTGACCCTGGGCAAGTCATTTAACCCTGACTACCTCACAGAAACAAACAGGGAGGAAGGAAGGAAGGAAGGAAGGAAGGAAGGAAGGAAGGAAGGAAGGAAGGGAGGGAGGAAGGAAGGGAGGGAGGAAGGGAGAAAGAGAGAGAAAGAGGAGAGAGAGAAAGAGAGAAAGAAAGACAGAAAGAAAGAAAGAAAGAAAGGAAGAAAGAAAGAAAGAAAGAAAGACAGACAGACAGAAAGAAAGAACGAAAGAAATCACTGAGCTTAGATGTGCCTATCTTGTCTCTAACTTGGCCTTGTTGAGTGTGGTCCATTGGAGATGTCTCAAAAATTCCCAACCTTACTCTGATCTCAAATCTCTTTACCACATTGGGAGGATTGTCTGCACAATAGTCTGGTTTCCTGCATGTTTGGGCCAAGCTTCCACATCCCAGTCTGTTTGATTTCATTCACACTCCATTTTGGTCTCAGTAGTCCATGACAAGCCCCAGTGACTGATGAAATTTCCTGAAGCCAAAAGGAGGCAACTTGAAGTGATTCTGAATATTCTCTTTCACTCCATTTTGTCTTTTCCTCCCCGATCTCCCAAAGCAAATCTGAAAATATGAAGGCAGGGGAAGAGGGAAGGGTGTTCTTTCCTGCTGCTGAAACAGCACTAGATGTTACCATAATGTTTCATCACATACCAGTCCCCTGGAGCACCATAGGTCCTGTCTTGTAGATGTCTCAAATTCAACAAATCCAAAACAGAACACCACCAAAGGTACCACCATCCTCCCAATCACACAGGCTTGACATTTCAGCATCATCTACTCCTTCAGCTCACGTATCCAATCTGTTGCTAAATCCTGCTGATTTTACTTTCACAATATCTCTTGTAGATGTTTCCTCCTCAACTCACACAACCATTACCCTGGTGTAGACCCTTACCATCTTATAACTGGACCTTTGCAATAGGCTTCTGCTTGGGCTCCTTGATCCAAGTTTCTCCTCCCTCAGGTCCATCTTCCCACTCAGTTTCCAAAGTGATCTTCCTAAAGCCCAAGTCTGACCATGTCACCTCCCTACTCAATAAACTCCTGTGGCTCCCCATTATCTCCCAGGATCAAATATAGACTCCTTAATCTGACTTTTAAAGACCTTCACAACCTGGTTCCTTCTGACCTTTCTAATCTCTCATAGTTTACTCTCTTTCATGTACTCCACAATCCAGCAATACCGGCCACATTGCCCAGCTCTAAATGAACTCAGCCTCAAACGTAATATTCCAGCTCCTTACTGAGCATTTTCACTGGTTGTCCTCCAGACCTTGAATTCTCCCCCTCCTTGCCTCTTTCTCCTGGTTTTCCTGGCTTCCTTCTAGACTCAGCTCATATCCTGTCTCCTGCAAGAGGCCCTTTCCCTCTCTCTCCCTCTCCTCCCGAGGTATTGCTAGTGCCTTCCGTCTAAAATAAGCACACATTTACATTGTAGAGGCAGCTAGGTGGCTCAGTGCATAAATCATTAGACCTGGAGTCAGGAAGACCTGTCTAGTACATCAGCCACATGGCACATAGGGCAGCTAGGTAGAGCAGTGGATAGAGCGCTGGACCTGCAGTCAGGAAGATTTATCTTCATATGTTCAAATCCAGCCTCAGACACTTACTAGCTGTGTGATCCCGGACAAGTCACCTAACCCTATTTGCCTCAGTTTCCTCAAGTATAAAATGAACTGGAGAAGGAAATGGCAAACCACCCCAGTATCTTTGCCAATAAACCCCCAAATGGGGCCACAAAGAGTCAGACATGACTAAAACAACTGAAAAACAACAATAACAATAGTTTGTACCCAATGTGTCTTCATACAGTAATAAAGTATCTTTGTTCTCTCTATCACTGTTTTATTATTATAATTGTTAGGTGGGTTTTCCTGATGCAGAGCCCACACTTGCCAATCTGCAATTCCTACCCACTTCTCCTTTTGATAATTTGTGCCTATGATAGTCTAAAATTCCCAATGAAGCCTGAATTCTTGCAGCCTATTAGAGCAGAGGACAAGTCTAGTACATCCTACCAAGGGGAAAAAAGCTTTGAGTACAGGCCCAGGAATGACCTATTCGGAGAGATTCATCACCAGGTTGTAGCAGGAGGATGATCAAATCTGGAGCCAGGGATGTTCTTAATCTATGAAAGAGTTTCAGGCTGCACCAATAGGGGAAGTTCACATATACACACAATTCCAAACCTTTAAGGTATTGAAAGATGTAACAACAGAAGCATATATGAATATATAACATATAATACAACAATATGCATAACATACACTGTATCAGAACTTTCTTGAAGAATGAAGGAAAAATGAATTGATTTTGATCATTTTACTAAAAAAAAAAAAAACAAATGAATAGGTGAGCTAGAGTAAACACAAGAATAGTTAAAAAATGAATAAATGCCATGCCCAGTTTAGGTTTTATCTGAAATCTAGAATGCATTTTCCTATAGAACAAATGATATAAATGATAGGTAGTTTTCCAGGCCAGTACACAAAAGCCTCTTTAATTCAATGGAGCTGAGTCATAGTACTGTAGAAACATAAGTAATATGTATAGCAAATTTTTTTTTACAGGAAAATACACTCAGGAGTTGTAACCCAGGCCACCAAGAACACATATCTCTCAACCCCAATAGTAGCAGAGGAGACTCCACCTTATCTCACTCTCCACCTGTAGGAAGTGGTAGCAGGGACTCCCTTGGCTGCAGGCCACTTGTGATAGCCTATAACCCATAGCCTAAGGCAGAGATCAGAGGGCAGAGTTGGCAAGAGCAAAAAGATTAATTGGTGGCAGGTGAAAGTCTAAGACAAAAGCCTCCAGGAGATAAGGAACATAATATTTTCACTCCATTCCTCAATCGGGCTAGGTGATATGCACTCAACTTCCACCAAAATGTTATAGGGTCACTGATATAGAACTAAAAAGTTCCTTAGAGGTCTTCTAGTCTAATGTCATCATTTAATAGATGACAGAGTCACAGAGAGGGTGACTTGCCCAAAGTTACCCATGTAGCAAGTAGTATGGAGATCTGAACTCCAGCCATTTGATTCTAAATCTAGGACTCATTCCATCGTACCAGATGGAATGGTCTACCTCCCAAACACCTGTTTCTTTCTCCCTTTATCCTCACTCAAATCATCTCCACCAAGCCTCCCACGCAAGGGTCTATATTGTGAGGTCCATACAATGCTTCCCAATCTTCCTTTCTATTCCAATAGTCCTTTTGATAAAATCTCTTCAAAACTGTGGGAAAATCAGATCCTGCCTTTACAATCTCCAGATAACACTTCTCAGAATAACCCACTTTCTCTTTCTTCCGTGGTCTCTAGGCACCAGGCTACTGGCCTCCATTTTCATTGCTTGCCACCTGTTACTTCCCAGCTCCACTGTGTAACAGAACTCAGACTTACAGCTTTATCTCTCCTGATCTCCTGTCCCTAAAGTAAGCACACAGACCTTTGGAGATTTTCTGCCACCAACAATAAGAAACAAGACTGAAAGCCTCACTTCTATACTTACCCTACCCCCTTTTCTTTTTCACTATAAAGTCTCACTTGTGGGTTTTAGTGTATACAAAGGATAGAAACATCATCTACATTTCAAAGGAAAAGCAGACTAGGCTCAGTCTGTAGGGAACGTCTCATCCCCAGTAGTACCGGGAACTTTGGGGCTAAAGGGGTAAGAGAAATGCAATGAAATGGCCCCCAAGGGTAATGCTAAAATGAAAAAGGAGGAAAGAGAAAAGCCTCCTGCTTTGTCCCCTCAATTCTCTTTCAGATCCTGCCTTAGATCATACTGGGAGGAGTCAAGAAGCAAGAAAGGGGAGGAGGGAGAGAGCAGCAAGCCAAGGAGAAAGTTGAGGGAAGAGAATTCCTGTGACCTTTGGACCACCAAGTGAGGGCCCTGTTCCAAGGTGGCTGCTAGCATATGGGACTCATGGATGAGTCAGTTGTTTGAAAGTAAAAGACAGTCTGTGTTTATAAACACAAAACCTAAGCTTTTGTACACCTCCAGGCATGAAATTGTTTTTTGTAGAACCTGCTAGCATAAAGATACATCCTTACCCTGAAACAAACTAAACCCAGTAGGATTCTGTACGTCCAATGAATTATTTTTGTGAGAGGTGAGGCCACTCTTCAGAAGTTCATTATTATTATTATTATTATTATTATTATTATTATTATTGTTGTTATTATTATTATTATTATTCAGTTGTTTCCTGCTCTTTATGACCCCATTGAGTGTTTTCTTGACAAAGATACTGGAGTGATTTCCTTATCCAGCTTATTTTACAGATGAGGAAACTGAGGTAAACACAGTTAAGTGACTTGCCCAGGGTCACACAGCTAGTTAAGTATCTAAGGCCAAATTTTAACTCAGGTCTGCCTGACTCCAGACCCAATGCTCTATGGACTGCAACACTGACCTGCCCATCAGGAACTTATACCATCCACAAAGAAAGAGATTCTTTCAGTTCAATTTTGGGCCTTACTCTTGAATTCTGGAGAACCACAGGCTTCTAGTATATATTAATACAGGACTTGAGGACCAGGAGATCACTAGTTAAGCCTCTTCTTACACCTCTTCTTGTCCTCCCTTACCACATACTTGTCCTTTTTCAAGGCAGAGTAAAATAGGAGTGTGAGAGAAGGAAAGAGAAATCCACATTTTGGTTCATTTAGAATGGAAATTGCTGTCATGGAAGGATCAAAAGAAGGAGAAAAAGAAATGAAGAGACTCTTGAAATGCAATTCTAAATTTCAACACAACAGAAATCATAAAAGAATACAGTGGTCACTTAGGAGCTATACTATTATCATGCCTAACATAAAATTTCTTCAATTAAGATGCAAAGTCAAGAATAAAGGTGCAGGATTATCAAAATAGTCCTATTTCTTAGGCATCTGAGAATAAGTACTGGCCCTCAGGCTCAGAAATTATGGAAGGAGCTATTTGACTGAAAGCAGTACCCTCAGCAATCCCTTTCCCATGACAAAGGGTTAAAATGGAAAACTACACAGGGCTATGGGAAATGGGGGAGGGGAGGGGTCACATGGGGGGCAAAGAAGCTATTAGAACCCATTTCCTCTTTTTCTCTCTCAAAAAAAAGTGAGATGGTGTCATTGTCAGACATTGTAAATATGTGACAGGCTGGAGAGCTATTAATATACCACATTGGCTGGAGAGATTTATTGTCCATGGAAATATTTTCAGTCTCCTTACACCACAAGTAATATGAACAGCTGCTGGGAAAGCTTGTGACCACTTTGTATAAGGCACATCAGAGCCCAGAGCAGGTTTCTACGAGGAGAATCCAGCTCCATTCCGTCTGGAACCACCCTCTACTCGCCTGACTTACTAGCTGGGGATTTAAGGATAGGATGGAGATTTGGAGGGGCAGAGCAAAGGGAAAATGACAGAGGGCAAAAGTATTTCCCTGTTCCCCATCTCCGTACTCCTCTCTAGTACAATGAAGCACAGTAGTTCCCAGTCTGTATCAGTCTGGGAGAGAAACTTTGTACTTCTCTCATCATTTGTATGTCCATCCCCAGTACACAGAGACAGCCCCTTTTTATTTTTATAGGTATATACACAATACCATCATCCTCTCTTAACTATCATGGCTTCTCCCTGCCCCACCCCTTTCACTTAGTTCACTATAGAGTTGGAAAATATGATTTTGTATATTTGCATGTATACACACAAAATTATAATTTTTCTTTTGACCCAAGAGAATACTTAAAAACTATGAGGTTCAGGTACCATCCAAGTAGCCCCTAGAGTGGTTGTGGCTCTAAAAAAGGAAGTTTCCTTTGCACAAGAAAGGTGTTTTGACCTGAAGATCTCTCTTCAAAACATTTTAGAACTAAAAAAGGATTTTTTTTAAGCCCATGGCTATAGTTAGGTGGTAAAGTAGATAGAGGGCCAGGCCTAAAGTCAAGAAGATTCATCGATTCCTGAGTTCAAATCTAGCCTCAGACACTAGCTGAGTGACCCTGGACATGTCACTTAACCCTGTTTGCCTTGGTTTCCTCATCTATAAAATGAGCTGGAGAGGAAATGGCAAATCACTCCAATATCTTTGCCGAGAAAACCCTAAAACAGACACGACTGAAAACAACTAAATGACAACAAACTAAATTGTGGGCCCTTGAACCCAGAATTTAAATTTATCATCAACACCAAGCAATTAAGTACCTATGCTGCTTAAGCCACCAGTGCAAAAGGCTGATGATAAATTTCCTATCCTCAGCAAACTTATGATCTTAAACTTTTGCCACAGTATTTACAGGCACAGGAAATCTTATAGTGAAGAGGGCTGGGAATCACTTATGTCAGGCAACTAAGCATTTTATGAAATGCCTCCTATGTGCCAGGCACCATGCTGGGTGCTAAGAATATAAAGGCAAAAACGGAACAATGTCTTTCCTCAAGGAGCCTGTGTTTCAGGAGATGCCATGG
>CM053594.1:132979792-133032181 GCA_028646575.1 Pseudocheirus occidentalis | reverse complement strand
GCTTAGAGAAGCCAAGTCAGAGGACTGGCCACCACAGCAACTCATTAAGATTTTTGCTAAGATGGAGGGCTTGTGATCTACATTTGTAGGAGATGCTTGCATTAATGAAATTGTTGACTTTTTGAATGAATTTAAATAATTAAGTAATTCTGGAAGTTTTCCAGTAATTTCATAGAATTAAAAAAAAACATGGAACAGCATAGACTTGTAAATAGATGACAAGACTTGAAGGCGGAAGGATCTGAATTCAAATTCTGCCTTTGATACTAGCTATATGACCCTGGACAATTATTCAACCTTTATATAATCCTGGCATTTATATGCCAAATCTTTCATCTGCTTTGATGGAAGGAGTCCTCCAAGTTGAGGAAATAACAGATGCTTCTAATGATCAGTGTGTGTGCATATGTATACACACACATATATATGTATATATAGTATAGTGTATATGTGTATATATGTATATGTGTGTATACATACATATATTCATGCATACACACATACATACATTTATATGTGTATATATATATATTATATATGTATGTATATGAGAGAAAGAGAGAGAGGCAAGCAGACAGCCTACATTAAGACCTATATGGTAGATGAAGTTTGTCATTGTTAACAACATCTGCCCTAAAAGGCTACTACTGTGTACTGGTAAGAAAATGGCCAGGTGATCATCTATAATAAAATGCAAATTGGGTTTGAAAAACTATATTGTTTGTGCTGAAAAAGATAGGCCAGGAGCTACCTAGATGGACTATGTGTCCTCTACACTTCTCATTCATAGGCAGGTAGGTGGCTGGGTGGATAAAGTGCTGGATCTGGTTCAGTTACATCTGCCTCTTCATGACCCTATAGCACACCAGGCCCTTATATCTTCCATTTTCTTTTGAAGTCTGTCTAAGTTCATGATTCCTGGTTCCATGACACTATCTATCCATTTCATCCTCTGTCATCCCCCTTTCCTTTTACCTTCAATCTTTCCTAACATTAGGGTCTTTTCCAAAGAGTCCTATCTTTTCATTATGTGGCCAAAGTTTTTAAGTTTCTGCTTGAGTATTTGATTTTCCAATGAATTAGAGTTAGGAGGGCCTTAAACATTTACTAAGTGTGTGACCCTGGGCAAGCCACTTAACTTCTATTGGCCTTAATCCACTGGAGAAGGAAATGGCAAGCTGCTGCAGTATCTTTGCCAAGAAAACTCCATGGTCATTACGGTCCACAGAGTCATGGAGAGTCACATGTAAAGGAACAACAACAGCAAATGCTGTTCATTCAAGATGGGAACCAGGGAAGAGTAGGTTGATTAATGAGGGAAAGGTCTATAGATGCTTTTGGAAAGAGAGAGTTGAGAAAGATGGAAATAGAAAGAAATATGGAATTGGGTTATAGAATGGCAGTTATAGAGGCTGCACGCTGGGCTATGGTAGTGTGCACAGAATGGTGGCAATGTTGCTGAGCCAGAGTCAGATAACCTAGATTTGAATCTCTTTCTTAGATACTTACTGTGTGATCTTGGGTTAGTCTTTTAATCTTTCTAGGCCTCTTTCCCTTCATCTGTAAAATCAGGGGGCTGGACTAGAAGGCCTTTGAAGTCCCTTCATCTCTTATTCTACGGCCCAGTGATCATCCTTTGGAAGGAGTGGAAAGTTACCCAGTGGCAAAAGACCAACTTCTGTTTGGGGTCTGCCCTGGATCTGTTTCGTTGCTGAATTTCTAGCAGGATGTTGACAGTTTCCACGGCTTCCTTTGTAGGGAGAAGCAGGGCTTTCCCGCTGAAAGCTTGGACAGGAACTTCTGCTCAATTTACCTTTGATGAAGTGGCGACTTCTAAAATACAGCTTGAGGGGAATGTTACAAGGCTGTCTGATATCCTAAGAACTACCACTGGGGTATCTCGATGCTCTGGTCTAACATAATTCCAAGAACTCAGTGTAAGGAAATGATTTGTATATGGTAAATGGGAAGATGTTGATATCATAGAATCATAGATCCCCTCCACTCCCTCCCACTTTATTTTAGAAATGGAAGTCATTGTAGAGATTATAGAGTGTGTCCCAAATGTTTAGTGCAGTTGTAAGCTAATAAAGGATATTAAAGCAGTGAATAGAGTGCTGGGCCTGCAGTCAGGAAGACTCATCTTCATGAGTTCAAATCCAGCCTCAGACGTTTACCAGCTGTTTGACCCTGGGAAAGTCACTTTACCCTGTTTGCCTCAGTTTACTTATCTGTAAAATGAGCCGGAGGAGGAAATGACAAACCACTACAGTGTCTTTGCCAAGAAAATGCCAAATGGGGTCACAAAGAATCAGACACTATTGAAACAATTCAATAACAACAAAGCTATTAATACTTAAAAGTGCACTAAGATTTTTTGACAACTCATGTAGTCATAGGGTTAAAGGATTGGAGATTTAGATTTGTAAAGGGCCTTAGAGGTCATGGAGTACAGTCCTCTAGTTTTACAGAATAAGGACAATGAAGTCCAGAGATGTGTAATGATTTATCTGGAGAGCGACAGAGCCTAGATTTGCATCAAGTCCGAATCCTTCATTTTCCCAAAGGAGGAATGGAAGCCAGAGAAGCAAAGTGACTCGTCAAAGTCTATGTAAGGCAAGAGTATCACGTGTGCCTGGGACTAGAGCCTAGATCTTCTAACTTTACACACAGTTCTTTTTCTGCTACCCTTTGCTACTTCTCACATGAAAAGATCACAAGCCTGGCACAGAGGCCTGATATAAGAGTGATGGAGAATTTCAATTATCTAGACATGTTGGAACTCCTTCTCTTCCAAAAGAAGAGCAGCCAAGAGCTTCTTGGTTTGCTTTAGAGATCATTTCCATCCTGCAAATGGTGAAGAAACCAGCAAAGGGAAATTCTTTCCTAGGTCTGATTCTCACTAACAGGGAGGAACTGGTTACTGGGTGTGGAAATGGTGAGACTCTTGGGGAGAGGGGTCTGTCTTGGACTTGTTTCATTACAGAACTCAAAGTGAGATGTTGACAATTCCCACAACTTCCTTGTTCAGGAAGAGGAGGGTTCTTCTAGTCCAAAGTTTGTGATGGAGTAAAGGAAATCTGAAGATAATCTGATAGGCAGCCTAGATTTGTTAAAGCAAATTTCAAAGGGTCAGAGTAAATATAGGTAGGATCTGATGGACTAAAATGCTACAGGCAAAGTCAGTCTCCTAGGGATGGGAAGTTCTCAAGAGTGAAATCTGAAGACACAAAGGAAAATAATTCTAGGGAGGAAAAAGAATAGCATTTGTCTGAAGGAACCTATGGGGATGCATAGGAATCTCACCAATCAGCTTAGATTATAAAAAGATATATATAGGAAAATGGAAGCAAGGCCAGGTAGCAGGAGATAAGTATATAGATATATTGTATAGTCTTGTAAAAATGGTGCAAGGATGCTGAGGTTTAGTGGTCTGTGGTTGCTGAGGGACAATATACGGATAATAAGAGGTGTATTTTTTTATGGCTATGGGGGAGAGGGGAGGAGGATCAAAGAAGAGATAGGACCTTTACTGCTCATCTCTGATTTGTTTTCTCTGAAGAGAAGAAATATAGAACAAAAACCTCTCATGGGGAGTTGCCATACAAGATAAGGAGATGGTAAGAAAATACCTAACTGCCTTTGATGGATTAAAGCCACCAGGCCCTGATGGACTATATCCTTGGAGTCTCACCACTTTTCTGTTATTGCAACAGAGTTTTCCTCTGGTCAGAGGAGGTCCTCTGGTCTTCAACTGGTCTTCCTGCTTCAATTCCATTCCATTCTGCACACTGTTACCAAAGTAATTTTCCTTAAGCCCAGATCTGATCATATGACTGCCCAACTCTAGTGGTTTCCTATTGTCTCTAGAATAAAATGTAACCATTCTCTGTTTAGCTTTGAAAGCCCTACACAAATTGGCCCCAGCCTGCCTTTCCAGACTCACTGGACGTTACTGCCCTACCTGGACTTGATAATCCAGCCAAACTGGTTTTCTCTCTATTCTCCGCTCGATGTACTTCATCTCCCATCTCCTTTCTTTTGAACTGTCTATTCCTCCTGTCTGGAGTGCCCTCTGTCCCGCGGTACCTTGTCCTGAATGCTTTATGTTATTTATATGTGAATATATGTGTGTATGCTTATGGGTATACACACACACATAATTATACATATTTGTTGTCACCCCCATTGAAACGTAAGTTCTTTGTGAGTAGAGATTGTTTTGTTCTTTCTGACTGTCTCCTCAATACCTAGCACAGGGAACACTTATTACCCAGCAGTGCTTACTCAGTTAGTCAATAATCACTTATTAAGTATTTACTATGTGCCCGTGTCTGTGAGTGCTAGGGATTTGTTGTTGTTGTTGAGTTGTTTCAGTTGTGTTTGATGCTTCATGATCCCATATGGGGTTTTCTTGGCAAAGGTGCTGGAATGGTCTCCTGTTTCCTTCTCCAGCTCATTTTACAGATGAGGAAACTGAGGCAAACAGGGTTAAGTGACTCGCCCAGGGTCACACAGCTAGTTAATGTCTGAAATCAGATTTGAAGTCATAAAGATGAGTCTTCCTGACTGCAGGCCCGGCACTCTATCCACTGTGCCACACAGCTGCCCTTAGTGCTATAGACACACACACACACACACACACACACACACACACACACACACACACTGTCCTCAAGGAACTTACAATCCAAGGGAGAAAGGCAACACCCAGAAGGAAGCTGAAAAGTGGTGCAGGAGGTACCTTATATGTGGGCATGATAGAAAAGTCAGATAAGTCTCAAATACAGACGGTCAGGTGAAAAATGAGATGTTAGGGGCTGAGCTCCTTCCTTAAATGGAGGCTTTGGAGTTCATGGCTCCACTCTGTAATCAGGCTAATGGGATATTGCAGGTTGATGTCGTTTTCCTAATACTGGGTTTAATAAATACTTAATTGGGCACAGCCAGGTGGCACAGTGGATAGAGCACCATCCCTGAAGTCAGGGTGATCTGAGTTCAAATTTGGCCTTAGATACTTAGTAGCTGTGTGACCCTGGGCAAGTCATTTAACTCATCTGTTAAATGTGTTCTGGAAAGAAATGGCAGCCACTCTAGTATCTTTGCCAAGAAAACCCCAAATGGGGTCACAAAATGTTGGACGCGGACTGAAAATGCCCAAACAGCAACACTAAATTAGTCAATGAGGAAAATGCTGTGGATATAATTTACCCAGATTTTATCGATCCTTTTTGTTAATTCAGTAAGTTTTTACTAAATGCCTACTATGTGTCAGGTATTGTGAATACTTTAAAATGAAGAGAGAGATTAGATGATAATTCATCTGGATGAATTCAAAACTGCTAGGATGACTGGATTGAAATAGTTGTTAAAGGCTAAATGTCAGCTTAGCAGAAGGCCTTTACTGGAGTACCTAAGGAAACTGTGTTTGACCTGTGCTGTTCAGCACTTTTTTAATAATAATGACTTAGATAAAGGTACAGATGAAATAAATGCAACATATGGGATGACTGAGTCAGGATCCAAAAGAATATTGACAAACTAGAGCATTGCATTGATAAAATAAAATTCAATACGGATAAATGTAAAGTCTCATACTTGGGTACAAAAAAATCAACTTCAGAGGTAGAAGATTGGTGGCATGGGTTTAGCCAGCAGTTGTTCTGAAAAAGATCTGGGAATTTTAGTGGACTGAAAGCTTAATGTGAATCAGCAGTTTGATATGGTAGCCAAAAAGATAATGGAATCCCAGACTTCATTAAGAGGGGCATAGCTGAGTTAGAACTTAATTCATGCCCATTAGACTCCTTGTAACTTAAAATTCTCTACCCTTTTCCCTACACTAACAAGGAAGTTTCTACTGAACTGAGTCAACCCCACTTCCCTAAAGCAGTTACAGAGTCAGATACTTGTCTACTTGTCATGATCCGCTTGGACCCATGGCTGTCTGGAGCCTGGAGGGTGGTTCATGTGGTACTCCAAGCCTGCCCCTGTCCCTGTCCCGGAGGCTCTATAAGAGCAGAATCTAAGCATAAATATTAGCTAGTGTGGATTAAAAGTCTACTTTGTTGTACCCAGTCTGATAATCCCAGAGAGCTTCCATTCCTAAGGAAATCTGACTCCAGTCCAATCCCTGTTCAATTAAAGTTTCTGCTATCTACCCATGGTTCTGACCCCTGTCAATAGGATCATTCTTGGTGCAGGCATTCGCTCTGGTGAAGGGTAGATTGGTTAGACTACTTTAGTAGGGAGTTCTGTGTTGGATGGATTATTAGACTAAATGACCCCTCCAAGATCTCTTTCCGATTCTGATTTGTGAGTATTAGGCTCTGGCCTGCTATCCTTGTATTCCTGAATTTGAAAGGAACGTGAGCCACTTCACATGAGAAACCTTAATGATGACTGAAGAGCTGGATAGAGATCACCAGGTCATTAAAAGGACTAGATTCATCAATTGACAAAAATTTCGTATTATTTTATTTTGAAATTAAAACTTTTATTTCTTTTGCCTTATGAATAAAAGAAATGCTCTTTGTCAATAGAAAAAAAAGAGGGGCATAGCTTTCAGTAATAAGAAGATGATGGCTCCTTTGTGCTCTACTCTTGTCAGATTTAATCTGTATAAAACTCTGGGCGTGACAGTCACAGCTGAAAGACATTCACAGACTGAAAAGTACAGGGAGGGGCAATCAGGGTGGTCAAGGGCCTTGAGTCCATGTTATACATATATATGTAGTAGGTTGAAGGGATGAGCTTTAATTTGGATAAAAGAAGACTCAGAGGGACATAACTGTCTTAAAAAATGGGATGGGCTTGAGTATTTTAGGGGGTGGCTAGGTGGCACAGTGAATAGAGCACCAGCTCTGGAGTCAGGAGGACATGAGTTGAAATCCAGCCTCAGACACTTGACACAAAAACTAGCCATGTGACCCTGGGCAAGTCACTTAACCTCAGTTGCCCTCCAAAAAGAAAAAAAAAGCAAAAAAAAATGGGAAGGGCTGTCAGTTGGAGGAATGATTAGATCTTTTCTGTTTGTCCATCAAGGGCAGAACCAGGAGAAACTAGTAGAAGTTGCAAAGAAACCAATTAGCATTTGATGTCAGGAAAAGCTTCCAACAAATTCCTAATAGTTCCTGTCCCGAAGTAGAATGGGCTATATTGAGAGGCTGGGCTTCTCCTCCTTGGAGGTCATTAAGCAAAGGGTAGATCATGGCTTGTTTGGTATTTGATACTGTGATACTGGTATGTGATACATGACCCTATGGGGTGTAGGTTGAGTTGGATGTATGCTGAGATCTCTTCCAACTCTTAAATTCCATGATTCTATGATTGCTAGCTTTGCTACATAGTGTTGTTCTTGATTCACAGTACAATTATTAGTTATTATTATTAGTTAATTGAATTCTACTGTAATGTCACAAAACCAGGCTGTAATATTATTTTGTTATTTACCCAACAGTAGTTCAGCCCAGTTCGGAGTTCTCTATCCCAACTGTCCAGTTCCATTCCACTCAGTCCAGTCCAGTACCTGCCCGTCCTTGCTCCTTAGGTCATTTGCCCAGCCCATCCCTTGTTGGTGCCTTTCCTCTCAGCTAAGTCCTAGCACTTAGATTTCTAGTCGTTATTGAAGTTGCTGTAACACCCCCTTTCAAGCTTGTATAACCTGGATTTTGGCCGTGCCTCTCATTTCTAACAAAATTCCAATGGAAATAGTTGTCCCTTCATATCATTTTGCCTAGAGTATAAATATATATTTTCACTGAACTAGTTAGTGGCATGTGATAGGTCATGCCTGTATTGTCCAGTCTCTCTTTCTCTCTCTTTTCCCCCGAGTGCTGATCAGTTGAGGAATGTGACAGTATGTGAGCCACAGCCAGGAAAATAAGCTCTCTACAAACTTCCAAAGTACAAGAGTTGCTTTTTGTATTTTGGGAAAAATCCAGAAGAAAAAAAGATCACACATTTGACAGAATTGCAAGATTCTCTTTTGCTATCAGACTGATGGAGACATAAGAAAAACCAGTTCTAACAAGAATAGAAGAACCCAGTCAGGTTGTAATGGTGGTTTCAGAGATGGGTGGGGAGCATCTTCTAAAAAAGTTACGTTTTTTAGTCAGTTGCAGGGGATTAATGCATAGATGTTGGTATTTGTCCAGGTGAAATGTTTTTTTTTTCTGTCATAGAACCCAAATCACTTTTCAGTGGATGTCCATAGGGCACTGGAAGGGCAATGGCTAGCATTTCTCTCTTCCTTAGTCTACTTGTATCCTTTGTCTTTTGAATACATCAGTGGAAATCTCCATAATATATGCAATAGGGATAGGCCCTGGACATCTGATTTCATTGCTGTAAGGAACTTAGAGGTGAGGTTCCAAGGCAGGTTGGCACCTTCTCTGCAATTTATAATCTTGGAGAACGGCTTAGGGGTACTGAAAGTCTTAAGTGACTGGTGCAGGGTCACAAAACCAGTGCATGTCAGCAATGGGGACTTGAATCTAAGTCTTCTTGGCTTCGAGATCAGACATCTATCCATGACCACCTTGCTACCTCTTACAGTTAAGCTACTGGCAGGAACTGTTCATTCATAGAATTCTTGTCTACTACATGGAAAGTCCAAGTTTTACTCCAGGCCAAGCCATAAAATGTTGGTGCCCATACAGGTCACCCCTAAAGATAGATTTCAGCCTTTTACATAGGAGAAAACTGAGACCCAAAGAAGTCCTCAAGTTGCTCCAGGTTCTACAGAAAGTGGCAGAACCAGTGACAGGGTCGACTCCCATCCAATGTTCATTGAGCTATCCCTTGGTTTGCTTATTGATTTTGTGAGGCTTAATGAAAAAAATTAAGCACAATCACCAACTCTGAATTTTTCAGAAGGTGCCCATCCACTTGGTGTGCTACCTAGGTTTTTTGTTTATTCTGCTCTAATTTTCTGTTTGGTTATGGTTATTTGATGGTTTATTAGCATCTAAACTTGAACATATAGGGGGAAGAAAGAGGAGGCAAAATTTAAAATAGCCCACTGTTTGTCATTTAAAGTCATTCACACCCTGGCTTCTTCCTATGTTTCCAAGTTTTCTTACACTTTACTTCCTTCCACGTGGCTCTGAGAACTGATTGCTAAATGAGCACACATCCCACCACCTCCCTAATCCAGGCTTTTTCATGGACTGTCATGAATACCTGGAATGGGCTCCCTGACTCTCTTCAAAACAGTTCAAATCTCACATTCTTTAGAAGGCCATGGTAATTTGAGATGCTGAATGAGTTTAGTCTATGGAATCAAGCAGTAATTCTTGGACTTTTTGACCCTTCAAGTAGGGACTATCTAGAAATATTTGGGTTATCTCCATTAATGAAGCCAGGCAACATAGGAAGAGCTTGGACAAAATGAACGCTTGTTACTAACTAATGTGTAACCTTAGAAAAGCCATTTTTCCTCTCCAGGCCTCAACTTCCTCATCTGTAAAATGAGAAGGCTGGGCTGGGATGATCCTTTGAGATGCCTTCCACTTCTAATTATAGTTTAGATTCTGGCTTTAAAATGCGATTTTAAAAAAAGTGAGCTCCTGGTTTCACAGGCTTATTGTGAAGAAAGTGACTTGAAAGCTGTAAAATGGGAGCTAGTTTTCCTTCTCTGCTTCTGTGAGTCCTGGCATCAAGGGCTTCTTAAGCCCCCAGGGCCCTGGTGTGGCTGGGCTGTCTGCACATGTGGTTGGTACCCCACCCTCCCCCTCAAAAAAGGGGCTTTTGGCCAAACAGGAACTATTTGGCTTCCTGATCAAGTACAGATTCAGCCCTTCCTGAAGCTGAGTGTTTCTCTCCACCTCCTCATCAGAGGACCAAAAAAAGGCTAATGGAGGTTCTTCCCTCTGCCTTTCTTTCTGTATCATTTTGAATTTATCAAATGTCTTTCCTTAAAAAAGAAAAAAAAAATGGAGACCAAAGCGCTGGGTTATGGTTTAGGCAGCATGGCTTTCTCCAGATCACTCAACAGAACTCTGTTTCATCTCTCCAGGCCCCTGGCTCTAATTAGCTGTACACAAACTATGTGTGTGGTGGGAGGGGCTGATCCCTTGCCCCCTCATCATCTGCATGGCAACTCTGCAGGAGTAAAGAGTGGGAGACAGATGATGCTTCCCTGCTGCTGGGCCCCTGTCTGTGAACCAAAGAGTTCTATTCTCTTTTGACTTGAGCTGACACCAAGCAGCCCCTCCTGCCTCTGGATCATGTTGCAGGCTATTATGCAACATGGCCTTGTGTTGCAAACAAATGCTAAGAGCAGTCTAAACCATGTAAGGCAAAGGCTATAATTAACCAGAGAAATTGCTTATTTGGGGTTCAGATACCTGTTCAACATTCACATTCATTGACCCAGTGCATAGAAACTTCTATTGGAAGATGAAAAAGAACTTAGAGATTGGATGGATGGATGGATGAACCTCCTCATTTTAAAATCAGGTCCAGAGAGAGGGGATGTAATTTGTCCAAAGGATACAGACAACATGAAAGTGGAAAAGCTGGGAATCGAACCCTGCTCTTCGACTTCAGACCTAGTGCTGGCTCCACAATCCTACTCTGCCTCTATTGATAACACATCACTCAGCCCTATCCGTAGCAATAACAGCAACGAAAAATCATTGCAGAGAACTGAGAATCCTTTGGATATCTTCATCAAACCAAATTCTCATCTATTCCCCCTATATCTTCCTGTGTGTGAAAGAAGTGAACTTATAACCTGAGAAATGGGTTTACAGTGGTGGTGGTGATAATTAAGTAAATGCTACATTTTACAGTAAGTGCTAAGGGCCAGAGCTAGACATACATACATATATACACATACATACATACATATGTATATGTCCTCCAAAAAGTAATTATAAATAAAGTTTTGATGGAACGTGAGGACCAAGCAGGGTCATTTTGCAGGAGTCATGAGTGCTTAGAGATGATCTCTTAGAGATGATCTCTCTGCTCACTCTTCCCTCAGCCCTTGCCACTATGGTTCATGAAAACTTTAAAAATTCAGAAACTTTTAAGATAAAGGGTGATTTGTTTTTATGACACACAAGTGAATCTTCAATCCGCCCATTCCCTGGCATGCCTTTCTTTGGGGGAAAACTATTAAAACAGCCTTGCATGCAGCAGTCCTGTTGCCATCTGTCTCAGCAACCTTCTGGTACCCTGTAGTGCTCAGGGACAGCACTTTGCAATCGTTTGAACTGAAATCTGGCACTGGGAGAGGTTACTGGGGCCCTTTACTGTTCTCCATTCCACCCCTCTCCACACTCCCTGAAAAGAAAACAGGTCAACACTGTGCCTGCCCTTTATCTCCTTTGGCTGGAACTTCCAGGTCTCAATTTTGCTCCTCTTGGCCCCACCCCCAGCGCCAAGTTGGGTATCAATAGTTGAAGCAGGAAGCAAGATACAGAAAATCCAGATTGAGATAAAAGTGCTTCTGAAGGAGGAGGAAGAGGAAGAAGAGGAGGAGATTGGGTGGCATGTGTGTGTGTGTGTGTGTGTGTGTGTGTGTGTGTGTGTGTGTGTGTGTGTGTGTGTAAAGAATTTCCCCATGGTCTTTCTCCATCCCCACCACTCTGCCTTTCTCTGAAGTCCTCTTGTTTACCCACAGTTTATGTAAAATGATCATCTCATCAAAAGCACTAGTTTGCAAGTATCATGGACTAAGAAAGAGATTCCCTCCTCCCCCAAGCGGTAGCTAGGAATCTACTCAGATCTTACAGTTTGATCTGGTAGATCTGTAACCAGCTGCTGCAGGCCCCATCTCCTGGGGGCTTTCTGTTAGCATCTCTTATGAAGCATTATAGAATTTCGGGCTAGAAGGGGCCTTAGGGATGACCTAGTACAACCCAGTCGTTTTCCATATGGGGACACTGAGACCCAGAGAGGCAAAGTGACTTGCATGAGGAAATTAAGTAATTAAGTAGGACAGTCAGGTTTCAAATCGAAGTCACCTAGCTCTAAGTCTGGCAGTCCTTTCCCTAGCTACCAGACTATCTCTTGAGCTCCACCATCCCCACCCCCTTTCTTTTCCCTCTAAACGTTTGGGGAAATGAACACGGACTCTTTCCCCACAGCGAGGTTGGGGGGCCCTGACTGAGTACCTTAAAGCTATTTCCTTTCTTTTTTAGATTTGAAGGGAAAGAACTGGGAATTGTGGTTTCAGCTGCCCTCGGAGTAAAGGACAAGGTTCTTACACAATGGTGTGTTATGTTTGTCCTTTTCCCTTCAACATTTACACACAAAACCTGATCAGTCAGACCACCCTGCTGCTGTTACCTAATTAAGACAAATAAAACGCAAAATTATTTTAAACAGTGAATAGTCACAATTGGTTATTTGCCACCTTTCAGTTTGCTTTTCCCCTCTCCCTTGGCAGTTTCCGATTCCTGAAGTGGATGGATGCTATGGATCCTGGAAAGAGTGTTAGTTCACTCTCCAAAGGTTCTACACGCTATCCAGTAACTTTCCAAAACAAAACTCCCCTCTCTGAACACCGCTTCCTTATGGATGTTTTTTCCTTTATCAGAATGTAAACTCTTCTGAGAGCAGAGCCATCTTCAATTTTTTCCCCCCAATTAATAGTCTTTTATTTTTTCCAATTACAGGTAAAGATAGTTTTGATTTTTATAAGATTATGAGTTCCAATTTTTTTCTCCCTCCCTCCCTCCTTCTCAACACAGCAAGCAATCTGATATACCCTCCACATGTACAATCATACTAAAAATATTTCCATATTAGATATGTTGTGGAAGAAGAACCAAAACAAAAGGGAAAAACCATGAGAAAGAAAATTAAAAATGAGAGAAAACAGTGTGCTTCAATTCCCATTCAGACTCCATAGTTCTTTCTCTGGGTGTAGATAGCATTTTCCATCATGAATCTTTTAGAATTTTTTAGATTGCCAGTCAAAAGGAGATAATTTAAATATTGCTAAGAAGAGCTACATTATCAAAATTACTCATTGCAAAATGTTACTACTGTGTGCAGTGTTCTCCTGGTTCTGCTCACTTCACTCAGTATCAGTTCATATAATTCTTTTCCAAGTTTTTCTGAAGTCTGTTCATCATTTCTTATAGCACAGTAGTATTCCATTCCATTCATATGCCACAACTTATTCAGCTATTCCCCAAATGATGGGCATCTCCTCAACTTCCAATTCTTTGCCACCACAAAAAGTTGATATAAATATTTTTGTATATGTGGGTCCTTTTCCATTTTTTATTATCTCTTTGTAATATAGACCTAATAGAGGTATTGCTAGAACAAAGAGCATGCACAGTTTGAGTTCCAAATTGCTCTCTAGGATGGCTGGATTAGTTCACAACTCTACCAATAAAGCCATCTTCAATTTTGTATTTGTAGTTCTAGTTCTTGGCACAGTGCCTGGCACAGAGTAAGCTCTTAATAAATGATCATTCATTCTTTCTGCTTACAGGGTAGGAGCAACGGGACTCAGTCTCTGACTTCATTGGTATAGGGAATTCCTACGAAGAAACACTCTACCAGCGAGGACCGGCGCTTCCTCTGTAATTTATCATTTTAGAGAGAGCTGTCTAGGGCAGTAAGAGATGAATGATTTGCTCAAGGTCACACAGTTAGCGAGAGACAGGTCTTCCTGACTCTGAGGTCAGCTTTCTAACCACAATGCCGCGGTAAAAGGCAAGATACTGTCGGAAAATATAAAGAGATTCCTATGAGATCTGGACAAAGTAAATGAATGACAGATCCCTAGTGGTCCTTAACCTTTGATTTATATAGCATAAGTATATATACATATATTACATGCATACACATCTGTGTATATGTACATACATATATTATATATATATATATGTAAAATATATATGAAAATATAAGAGTGCTCTCCCTCAACGTGTCCCTCAGCACCACAATCAGACAAGGTACAAGACTGGATGGTCCACAGCACTGGCCCAGTGTGGCATTTCTTACATCCTCATGGGTCTTCGGTTATATTAACATTTAAGGCAGTATTGCAGTCAGTCAAATGTCAACCAGAACTTATTAAGTGCTTTCTACTTCCAAGCAGTTGGGTGGTGCAATGGATAAAGGGCTGGGCCTGGACTTAGTTAGATCTGAGTTCAAATCCTACCTCAGACACTTACTGTGTGACCCTGGGCAAGTCACTTAATCCAGTTTGCCTTGGTTTCTTCATCCATAAAATGAGTTGGAGAAGGAAATGGACAACCACTCCAGTATCTTTGCCAAAATGGGGACACAAAGAGTCACAGGACTGAACAACAACAATGTGTGGGTATGCTGGGCAGCTGGGTAGTGAAGTGGATAGGCCTGGAATGAAGCCTCTAGCCTCAGGCACTCACCATCCCTATCACCTTGGGTAAGTCACTTACTCTGTTTGCTTCGGTTTCCTCATTGCTAAAATGGGGCTGATAATAGTACCTACTTTGTTGAGAACATCATATGAGATAATGTCACCAAGTGCTTGGCACACTGCTGTTGTCCGGTTGTTTTTCAGTCAAGTCTGACTCTTTGTGACCCCATTTAGGTTTTCTTGGCAAAGATACTGGAGCAGTTTGCCACATTTCCTTCTCCAGCTCATTTTACAGAAGAGGAAACTGAGGCAAACAGGGTTAAGTGCCTTGCCCAGGGTCACACAGCTGGTAAGTCTTTGAAGCCAAATTTGAACTGAGGAAGATGAATCTTCCTGACTCTAAGCCTGGTGTTCTATCCACTATGCTAGCAGTTTTCAGCCTGTGGGTTGCGATCCCTTTGGGGTCCAATGACCCTTTTATAGGGGTCACAGGGGTTGCCTAAGACCAGAGGAAAACACATATTTCCGATGGTCTTAGGAACCAAGACACTGCTCCTCTATCAGTCTCCAGGCAGGTTCGCCCATATGCAGATATGCCCATAAGTAAGTATTAAAGGGTCATGGTATAAGGAAGGTTGAGAACCACTGCACTATGCCATCTAGTTCATAGTAGGTACTGTATAAGTGTTAGCTATTATTATTATCAGAGAGACAAAAATACAATCTCTGCCTTTCAAGGAGTTCACATTCTAATGAAATTGCAGCATGCAAAAAATTGTTCATACAGGATGCATACAGTGTAAATAGTGAGTACTCTTGGCAGAAAGGGACTAGCGGTGAGAGTGGGAATTAGGGCATGGAAAGGGCTTAGGAAAGGCCTCCTGCACAGAGTGGGATTTTAGTGGGATCTTGAAGGAAATAAGGAGGTGGAGCAGCCCAGTCATGGAGAATAGCAAAGGCCAAATCTTGGAGTCAGGAGACATAGTGATAGACTAACGTAGTTGGATTGTAGAGAACAGAGAAGGGAGTTAAGAGCAGTTAAATAGTTAAGAAGACAGGAAAGGTAGGAAGGGGCCAGGTTGGGAAGGGGCTTAAATGCCAAACAATGAATTTTATGTTTAATCCTGAGATAGAGAGCCATTGGGGTTTATTGAGTAATGAGACATGCTCAGACCTGCTCTGTAGGATTGTAGACTCTGTAAACTTGTTGGCAGCTGAATGAAGGATGGATAGAGTGTGGAAAGACTCTGAGACAGGGAGACCCACCAAAGGGCAACTATGACAGTTCAGGAATGAGGGGTGAGATGATGGAGGGCTTGCTCTAGGGTTGTGTCTGTGAAAGCAGAGAGAAGGGGGCTGTATACAAGAAATATGATGCTAGAAATGCCCAGACTCAGCAATGGATCAGATATTTGGGGTGAGTGTTGGTAAGGGATTAAGGATGACACCAAGGTTTAGAACCTGGGTTACTGGTAAGATTCCCTAGGAATTGCCCTTGAGAGCAATAAGCAAATTAAGTAGAGGGGAGAGTTTGAACAAAGAAAATGAGCTCTGTTTTGGACATAGAGATTGAGATGTTTATAGAACATTCAGTTTGAAATGTCTTAAAAAGCAGAGAATGATGAGAAATTCCAAGAGAGGTTAGGGTTGGAAATGTATATCTGGAAATCATCTGTTTAGAGATGATAGCTGAATCTATGATAGCTAATAAGATCAAGTGACATAGTAAGAAAAGAGAAGAGAAAAGAGTGCAGGACAGACCATGGTTAGTGAGAGTGACCTGAATGAAGATCTGGCAGAGGAGACCAAGGCCAGTCAAGAAGACCTATGTCTCTGACATACACTAGCTGTGTAAACATGAGCTAATCACTTGACTTTTCAGTGTTTCTGCCACTTTTCCCCCCTGTTTTGTTTTTGCTTGTTTTATTTTTTTAAGCATTATATTTACTTTTTTAAAAATAGTATTTTTCCAGTTACATGTAAAGACAATTTTTAACATTCTTTTAAAAAAATTTTTGAGTTTCAAATTTTCTCCCTTCCTCCTTCCCTTCTTCTCTCCCTAAAGCAGTAAACAATTAGATATAGGTTATATGTGTGAAATCATGTAAAGAATATTTCCATATTAGAAGAAACAGATCAAAAGGGAAAAAACACAGAAAAAATAAAGATAATGTAAATAGTCTGCTTCAATCTGCTTTCAGACTCCATAAGTTCTTTCTCTGGATGTGTATAGCATTTTCCATCTTGAGTCCTTTGGAATTGTCTTCCATCATTGTATTACTGAGGAGAGCTAAGTCAATCATAGCTGATCGTTCCTCTGGCAACTTTTTAAGACAACAAGTTAAAGACAAGTTACAGAATCAGTTGAGGGAGGTTCCACACTGGGCCTGCCCTGTACCCAGTGAAATCTCAGATCCTCCTACCCCAGATCAACACAGAGTATCTTAAAACTTATGAAACACTTTACATGCACTGTTTTATTTTATCACAACAACTAGGTGATGTGATACTTTGGGATGCATCAAATTTGATTGTTGAAGCTGAATATTACAGTGGAAATAACACTGAACTGGGAGACCAAAGACCTGTGTTCTAGTTGTGGTTCTAACATGACTAATTGTGTGACTTTGTGTAAGTTACTAAGCCTAAATTTCCTCCTCTGCAAAATGAGGAAGTTTAGCTCCAAAAAGACCTAGCATTCAATGATTCCAGTAAGATGTCATGGATGAATCAGATCAGAAAGCTGTTCATTAAAAAAGAAGGGAGAGGAGTAAGTGGCAGAATGTCTCAGGATAGGAAATGGGGACCTTTTACAGCTTTGCTCCAGTTACCTCTCCATTGTAGGAAACACTAAAATCATCACTAGCATGTGCTCTCCATGTGGGCTACTTCCTCTTTCCAGTCTGATCTGGAAACCAGTAACTAAGGAAGCAAGCAGGCAAACGAGGAGAGTTTGGTGTCAAGCATGAACAGATGGTTGTTTGGCGATCAGTGACATGAAGACAGGATAGGTGCTCTAAGGAAATTGTTCTCCAAGTGGCCTGGGGATAACTGGTTGTCTCCCAGGATACTCCAAGGGGGCCACAGGCAAGCCTCTTGTGGTCTGAATGTTTTTGACTTGACAAAACTCTACACTTTTGTTTCTAGAAGGAATTAAACTTCTTTATTGGATCCTTCAAAATCAGAGCTTGCTTTGATATTTCAAGGGATCTGTGATTTCATTGGCATGGGTCACAGATAACAAACCTGTCACTTGGGAGATGGTTTTTGAGAGTTGCTGTGGCTGAAAAACTCATCAGCCTGTGACCAAGCTGGTGACCGGCTTCTCTAAATTTAGCTGGACTGGTCCTTGATGACAGACATGCAGTACATTGCTAAGTACACACTCAAAACCTTTCCAGCTTGGTTTAGGACAGGAATTCTTAGTCTCATTTGTGTTATGGACTTCTTGGGCAGTCTGGTGAAGCCTCTCGACCTTTTCTTAAAGTAATATTTTCAAATGCATAAAATAGAACACACGGGATTACAAAGGAAAGCAATGATATTAATACACAGGTATAAAGATAAACAAACAAAACCAGAAACAAGCTTGCTATTTCTGGGTTAATAAATCCCATCTTACTACCTGGTGGAATTTTTGTTCTGCCAGTAAAAGCTCTGAGAATCCAGGGTCACAACCCTCATGCTATAATGCAGCACTTGGAAGAAGATTTTTTTAGAGGCAAAAACAAGCCATCAGTCCAGAGTGATTTTTTCTCCATTATAGTGCTCTTGTTAGTTTTTGCTGTAGGCCAAGTAAATAAGTGATCCTTGGGCTTTACTCAGTTGATCTGTAGCCTAAAAAAATTGAGATTTATTGCTTTAGTGTGATGCATTGGCATGGCCAGTGAGGGCCCTATCCTGGGTGCACTCATAGGAGAATCTTTGTGCTGCCAAAAAGAAAGGCAGGAAAGGGGTTAGGGAGCCAATTCCCAGAAGTGCATGATAATATGGAATAAGGGGCCTTGTTCCAATTCAGAGCATGTAAAGTATTCTGTGACTATTTCCTGTCTTTTTCTTAATTGCTTGCTGATCTGGAACTATATGCCTACAAAATAGATGCATTTTACCTCTCTGCCTTCTTGTTGAGCTCTAGGGTAAAGATGGATGGATGATTCTCTGAGCTCCAGGGGAACTATGGGGAGGGTGTACTTTTTCTGTAGTAGTCTGTCCCATGTAGGCATGGCCTTCTAGGTCAGCCTGTGTCTGGGATGGGACTGCCTCCTGTTTGTGTATATTTTTTTTCAGTACAGGGCCTTGTGAGAGTTCAAAAAAAAGCTACCAAGAGCTGAGCCAGGGAAGAAGTCAGTCCTGAGGAATGACCTGCTTGACCCAGCCCCAAAACGGATCACCCTGGCAGCCACTCAGGAATCACACTTAAAGAGGCTGCTACAAAACATTTCCACCACCTAGTTCCTTCCAGTCCCAGCACAGCCAATGAATGAGTGTCTCCCTAGTTTATAGGGATTCAACTTTGTGGTTCCTTTGTTGGAGCCTTTTATATGTATGATGAGTTCTGGCTCAGCATCCCATTACTTTTTTTAAAAAATGTTTTATACACACACATATGTATAATTTTTTCCCAATTATGTGTTAAAACAATTTTAAAATATTTTTTTAAAAAAGTTTTGAGCTCCAAATTCTATCCTTCTCTCCTTCCCTCCCATCTCTTTCCCCCTTCTTGAGATAGTAGGCAATCAGAAACATAAGTTATATATGATCAGCATCCAATTATAACATTTTTCTTTACCATTTAACAAGTAGACAGGAAACAGTTACAGACCACCAGGGCATGCTCTAAATCAGGGGAGTGTCTCTCCACGTTGTGTCATCACTTACTTCCAGAAGCAGGCTCACCAAACCCCACTTCCAGGTGACAGAGGATGCAGCACTTCCCCTGTGAATGCTTTTCTGGGCTCTCATTGGCTAGTGAGGCCCCCTTCCCCCATTACACGACTTAAGAAGGCTTAGCACTTCACTCGATTTAGGAAGGGAGAATAAAATCATCATTGATAGAGTGGGATAGTTTTCAGAAAGATTTTTTTTTTTCCCTTTGGGACCTCTAGAGGAAAATGACTCACTGTATGCAATTTAAAGAATTAAAATATTTCTTTTGGATTTAAAACTAAAAATGAGAGACTTGGAAAAGACAGGAAAACAAGACTGCCCAAGGCTTTCACCTGGGATCTCCTTAGGTTTCTTTGAGAAACAGTCCAGACGTGTTGCTAGGGGGCTACTTGTAAATGTAGAGTTAATTATCAGCTTTCTCAGGAGAGCATTTAAGTTTCTACTGTCTGTATTACAGGGAAGAGGGACTAAAGAACAAAGAGCAAAACTGATTTTCCCACCTCTGGGCCAAGGATAAGGCAGCATGACTCTGGCAGTAGATACTTTAAAGCCCTTTGATACCTGAAATCTAGGAAAGAGTGACAGGTGCTGAAGAAAGCATGTTTTGCTTCAAATCATGATTATCCAATTATACATACATGTTTCCTTAATATTTCACTTGCTTATATTCCCCTATACCCTGAAGAAGTAGCTATATGGACAGAAGAAATCTCAGATGCTAAAGACACCTTTAAAAATAATGATAATAACTTACATGTAAGGTGTGTGTGTGTGTGTGTGTGTGTGTGTGTGCATTCACAGACACCATGTAACCAAAATGTCTGGGGTCAAGAGAGCTTCAGCTATTGAAGGAACTTATCTTTGGACTCATATTTTGTCCATCTGTGCAGCATTTTCACAGCACAGTGAAAGCATTTTGCACAAACACTGACTGAGGTAGGTATGTAGCTTTAAAGACTCGGGAGTTTCATGCAGTGGGCTGACATGAGAAGAGATGAGAGAAGAGGAAAAATGACATTTACATCAAGACCATTCCAAGCCTAGCACAGGTGGAAGTGGTGACTGCTCTGCTAACCGAGGTCAGCACACCCTCTACTGCTATTGATTTGCTGAAAGAAGCTGATAGAAATCTTTACAGCACTATTTGTGTGTTGCCCCGAGATAATTGTTATAGCAAGATTCCTTATATCCTTTCTGTGAGTGAACTCTCACTCACACTAGGTTTGAGAGGCAGAGAAGTTAATTAGGAGGCAACTACCATTGGAAACACTCTGGGATTGACAAACATTCAAACTGAGAACCAAGGATATTTAATATCTGGCTCAGTTCCTTCTAGTTATTTTTCTATTGTTTATCAAATGTCTTAGCTTGCTTTGGTATAAAATAATACATCAATGGGGCTCATTTTTGTAAGACTGTGTAAGACGGTTACCTCAATAGTTTAATGTGCCTGGGTGTAGCTGAAAGGGGGCTGTAGTAACAAGGCCTTGGGTTAAAATTTTAGAAAGCACTATTCTCTCAATATCCACATGAGGTAGGTGATGAAGGTAGTATTAGACCCATTTTGCAGATGAGGAAACTGAGGCATGGAAAAGTAGAGGGGGTTGTTCATGGTCATATCGTTAATTAATGTCAGAACTGGGATTTTAAACCAGGTCCCCTTACTCCAGTTGTGGTGGACTTTCCTCTCAGGTAGGTCACAGATAATAACAGCTCTCATTTATCAGAGCTCTAAAGTTTATGAAGAAGTCCTGCAAGGCACATAACTGAAAATTATGGGCATAATCATGAGATTTTCTAGATAACTGACAAGTAGGAGTAGCAGGAAATCATTCAAAACAAAAGCACAAAGTGTTATCAGGGACAGTTAAGTCTCCATGAAAACATGTGTTTATATTCAATATAAAAATATGGGTAAAGTAGATTTTGGATATAAAGCCTCTAAACTTACCCAACTGATCTACTTGTTGAAGATTTTTTATTTAAGATGTTACAGGTTAACCCAGTGATTTTTGCCATGCTTACTATAGGGACTCTCCATACCCTAACCTTGGCCCCATTTAAGATGGAATTTTAAAACAAAGTCAAAGCAACAAAAAACACAGTGTATATAACTTAAATTTTTTTAAAAAGTATTTTATTTTTTCCAATTATGTGTAAAGACAATTTCCAACATTCATTTTTGAAAGATTTTGAGTCCCCAATTTTTTTTCCTTCCTCCCTTCCCTCTCCCCAAGACAGCAAGCAGTCTGATACAGGTTATAATTGCGCAATCATGTTAAATATATTTCCACATTAGTCATGTTGTGAAAGAAGAAACAGAACAAAAAGAAAAAACTGTGACCACTGCCCCCCCCACAAAAAAAGTGAAAATAAAATGCTCTGATCTATATTCAGACCCCATAGATCTTTCTTGGAATGTGGATAGCATTTTCCATCACAAGTCTGTTGGAATTGTTTTGGATCATTGTGTTGCTGAGAAGAATAAGTCAATCATAGCTGATCATGCCATGATGTTACTGTTACAGTGGATCATGTTGTCCTGGTTCTGCTCACTTCACTCAGCATCAGTTCATGTAAGTCTTTCCAGGTTTTTCTGAAATCCTCCTCAGCTTGTAATATTTTCCTTAGCAGTGCCAAGGAAAATATCAACTTACTTGTTAAGTTCTTTGTTCGTACCAAGAGAACCTTAATGGTAGGTAGAATAAAAAGCCTCTTGGTAAATGGGGTGACAGGCCATTCCTAAGGCTGGCTGCCAATAAGAGGCCACTTGATTTTTTTTTTCCATATCTAGACTCTCATATACACTAAGATCTCCCCAGCATCATGGGCCTCTTTATGGGTATCATAGCATTAAATTATCTTTTGGTAATGAACATAATAGCTAATAATAGCTAACATTTAGATAGCACTTAATAGGAACAGGCATTGTGCTAAGTGCTTTAAAATGATTATCTTGGGTGCTATTATTATGCCTGAAGAAATTGAGTCAAACAGAGGTTAAGTGACTTGCCCAGGGTCACACAACAGTATCTGTGGCTAGATTTGAACTCAGGCCTTTCTGACTCTATACTAACTTCTCTATCTACTACACCACCCAGTTGTGTATGTAGTTCATTTGTTAAAATAAAACAACACCACCATTATTATATTTTTCATCTGTGTAGAGGGAAACACAATTTTAAAGACTGTCCTACAACAAGATGTCTTTCACACACATGATAATATCATTCAGGATTCTTTAACAGATGGGAACATAGAGAAGGCTGCTTAGTAATACTAACACCCAGTGTTTGCATAATGCTTTTATTATCCCCAAATTACAGACAAGGAAATTGTGAATGAAAGGTGTTAAGTCACTGTCCCAGGATCATGCAGTTATTAAGTATTTAAGGCAGGATTTAAACTCAAGTCTTTTAAACTCTGGGTCCCAAACGCTATCCTATATACCACTTAGACTCCTTTTTTTTTTTTTTGGAGGGCAGTTGGGGTTAAGTGACTTGCCCAAGGTCACAAGGCTAGTTTTTATGTTAAGTGTCTGAGGCTAAATCTGAACTCAGATCCTCCTGACTCCAGAGCCGGTGCTCTATTCACTGCACCACCTAGCCACCCCACCACTTAGACTCTTACCAAAGGCATCTATTTGCCAAAGCTGTTCACCAGGGTCATGGAGGATATCCTGTTCAAAGTACAAATGAAAGAGGGATTATCTGTAAGGGGTGAGATTTCCCAGGGGCTCCTATTTGTGGATAAAGTGTTGACTGCAAACAGGTCCATGGCTATTCAAAAGATAAAAAACAAGTAAATGAATAATGTATATTGCTCACATGGTCACAAGCAGTCCAATGAGTGATCTATTAGACCCTCAGGGCATAGATGGAAAGTGGATAGGGCCCAAAACTTTTAATACCAGTATTCTCCTGCTCATATTTTTTGTTTACTGATTGGGAAACACCAATGTCTCAGAAGAATTAACATTTCTGGTGGCCCAAAGTGCAAGGGAGGGATCAGTTGTTGTCCTTTGTTCCTGAAGAAGATCAAAATGACATCATTATGTTAGAGTCAAGTTATGGTGTGTCTGACTATGGCTGATCAGACCAATACAAGCTCCAAATGCTCTACCACAAGTCAAACACAAATAGTCTGTGTGAACATTTGGGGTGGATTCTCTAAATTTGTGTGTCTCATGATTCTTTTGAGCTACTTCAATTCTGCTTTGCTTGAAGGACACAGCACCTTCTCTGATGAGGGCCTGCCATGCTGAGCCATCCTGCGCCAGTGTCTCCCATGTCACACAATCAATTCCAAAGTTCTTCAGAGGGACCCTGAAAGTGTCCTTGTATGGAGAATTCTCCATAAAATAGTCTTTTTGGCAAGTGTGCCTTTTGGAGTTGCACTCTCTGAAGCAGAGTTTGAATGCCTGACAGTTTAGTTTGAATAAGGACCTCAGTGTCTGGTACCTTATCCTGCCAGGTGATCTTCAGAATCTTCCTAAGACAATTCAAATGGAAGCGATTCTGTTTCCTGGCCTGGTGCTGGTAGACTGTCCAGGTTTCACAGGCCTACAACAACGAGGTCAGCACAACAGCTCTGTAGACCTTCAGTTTGTTAGTCAGTCTAAAGCCTCTTCTCTCCCACAATTTCCTTCAGAGGCTCCCAAACACTGAACTAGCTCTGGCAATGTATGTGTCAACCTCATTATCAATGTGTACACACCCAGAAAGTACACTGCCAAAGTAAGTGAACTTATCCACAGCATTCAAAACTTCTCCATTTGCTATAACTGATGGTTCCACATATGGATGGTGTGGTGGTGGCTGATGGAGCACCTATGGTTTCTTGGTGTTAATTGTTAGGCCAAACACAAGCACAAGCAGATCAATCCATAACTTGTTGCATTACAGTTTCAGAGGCTGCACTGAGTATGTAATCATCTGCTAACAAAAAATCATGTACCAACAATCTCCACTTTGATCTCAGCTTGCAACCTTCTCGAGCTGAAGAATGCAAGGTAAATGCAAATAGGCTGCAATATATCACCAAATGAAATGTTATTTATAAAGCACTTTGCAAACCTTTCATTGCTATATAAATGCTAGCTGCCATTATTATTACTAATGACAATTAAACGTGAGAATTGAGTGTGGGCCAATGGAAAGCCCCATGGCTCTGAAGTATTAGGACTACAGTCCAAATCACACCACTGAAATTCTCTGTGTGAGTCACTTAATCTTCCTAGACCTCAGTTTCTATATCTGTAAAATGGGGACATTGGGGACTAGATGTCCTCTGAGGTCTCTTCCCACTCTAGGTCTATCACCTAAAAGATATCACTACAAAACGATATTATTAATTACATGACTATAAAAGGAGGTAGGTTGGTAGCTTAGTGAGAGTGAGGGACAAAAAGTAGATAATGCAAACATTGTCCTGATATTGGTGAAATATAGGAACCAGAGAAAGGCTTATGGAGCAGAGGAGATCCTGTAGAAGAAGGGGACTGGAAAGAGGGCACAAGATGGGGAAGCATAGATTGGTTGCAACTTGCACAGGACAATGCTTCTGGCCTATTTGGTCAAATCTTTTGTTCTCTCCTCAGTCCCATAGTTCCATTCCAACCACCACAAAGGGTTCCTCCCTCCTCCCGGTGTTTGAAAGAGACGCCTCTTTTCCAGATTACTCTAATGGAACTCTGTCTCCCATTCCTCCATTCCTCCAGTTGGGTGCGACGGACCTCTTCCTCTGGTCCCCTGCAGAAATGACTCTTGGAGTTATGCTTTTCTCCCTCTTTTCCTCCTGCCGGCTAGGCTGGCCCCTAAAGATTGCCCAGGGCTATTTCTTTTTCAGCTGTGTCTGACTCTTTGTGAGCAAATTTGGGGTGTTCTTGGCAAAGATACTGGAGTGGTTTGCCATTTCCTTCTCCCGCTCATTTTTACAGATGGAGAAACTGAGGCAAACAGGGTTAAGTGACTTGCCCAGGGTCGCACATCTAGTAATAGTCTGAGGCATATTTTGAACTCAGGTCTATCCTGCCTCCAGGATCAGAGCTTTATCCACTGCACCACATAGCTGCAATTTCTTAAGGTGCTTCTTGTTTGTTCATCCTTCTCAAAGAGGACTCTGGAGGAAGGAGTAAAGCTTAGGACTTTGCACAGCCCTGCCTCACTTAAATCCAATGGTACTCCAGAAAGGAGCCTTCAAAGAGGCATAACAAGCAACTCCAGGCACAATATCCATGCTGGGGAGAAAGGGCCAGAATACCTAGAAGGGAGAGATTTTTGTAGTTCCTGTTTAGCTGTCAAATGGAGAGGGCTAAGTATAGAGGTGGGTATCCTGTTAGGAGGATCATGGGATTTAGAGCTAGAAGGAACCTTAGAGAGAACATCTACCCCCCAACTACTTCAGTTTATATGTAAAGATATCGAGGCCTAGGGAGTTTAAATGAGTTATCAAAGTTCACACAGGCTGTAAGTAGCTGACCTCTGCTATCCTGTCATAGATTTGGAGCTGTAGGCTCCTGACAGCAGGAGCCTGCAGAGGAATGATTCATGATTAAAATCTGTCCAGGACTGATACTTGGTCAGACCATATGGAGTGCATAATTTTAACAATTCTTACTTGATTACTGCTTGATTTCTTAGAACCATGAAGCAGTAGAACTGGAAGGAACCTTAGAGACAAGCTCTCCCCCTTTAAAGATTAGGAAACAGACCATGAAAGTCCCAAGTTAATACAGTGAGTTAATAGTGGTCAGGTCTACAACTCAGGTCTGACAGTTTCTTGTCCATTGTTCTTCCTATTAAAAGCAACTTTTCCATTTTGGTCATCTTAATTTGTCTTAGGTCTAGTTTCTGTTATTCCCTCTAATTATCCTAGAACCTAGAGTGGTTCACCATTTTCTTTTCCAGCTCATTTTACAGATGAGGAAACTGAGGCAAACAGGGTTAAGTGACTTGCCCAGGGTCACACAACTAGTAAATGTCTGAGGACAGATTTGAACTCAGGAAGATGAGTCCTCCTGACTGCAGGCCTAGAACCAGTGTTTATAGTACAATTGGAGTGTAATACACTTTCTTTCCATGTCTCCATTTCCTTAGATGCTGGTCAAAGTCCTTCCCTCCACCTGACAGCAGTTCTGGGGTGAAAAAACAGCAGGGTGAAATCCTTCTCTACTCATCAGTTTGCAGCTCTGTTTAGATCTGGCTCAAGATGCCAATTAGTCATTAAACATTACTGAGTGCCTACTGTGCTCCAGACTCCTCTGTACTGAGCTCTGGTGTTATAAAAAAAGGCAAAAGACAGCCCCTCCCCTTGAGGAGCTCACAGTCTAATGGTGCCGACAGCATGTAAACAGCTATGTACAAACAAGTTATATGCAGAAAAAAATGGGAAGCAAGAACAGAAAGGCTCCAGAACTAAGAGTTCTAGACCTGACCACTATTAACTCACTGTATTAACTTGGGACTTTCAAGGTCTGTTTCCTAATCTTTAAAGTGGGAGAGCTTGTCTCTAAGGTTCCTTCCAGTTCTAACTGCTCCACGGTTCTAAGAAATCAAGCAGTAATCAAGTAAGAATTTTTAAAATTATGCAGCCCATATGGTCTGACCAAGTGTCAGTCCTGGACAGATTACAATCAGGAATCATTCCTCTGCAGGCTCCTGCTGTTAGGAGCCTACAGCTCCAAATCTCTGACATGATAGCAGAGTTCAGCTGCTTACAGCCTGTGTGAACTTTGATAACTCATTTAAACTCCCTAGGCCTTGGTTTCTTTACATGTGGCCAGGTAGGAAGGGGGGAGATTATGAAGGGCTCTGAATGTCAAACAGGACTTTTGAGTCATTCTGGGAAGACTTTCCTAACTAAAAAGTCCTTAGTGAGCATTTTCTGTAGCCATGCAGAGAGGATAGGAAGCTCTCTGGTTTAAATTCCTCCTCAGGGTGGGGAAGCAGTCTCTGAGACCAAGATGGAGCCAGTCATCAAGAAGAACTGAAAGGCAGGCAGGAGAGGCTACATCCTGCGAAGGATCAGGCTATTTGGGACCCTGGGACTGTGGGAATCTTCAGGCAGCACACAGACTTCAGCAGGGCTCTGATACTGCCCTACCTCCCTGTGCTGTGGGTTTCTTCTTATCTTTCCATTTCCACTCCCTCATAAGCAGAGCCTTCCTCTAACTCCACACTATGACCCTTACAGTGTGTGTGACTGTAGGCAAATCACTTGATCTTTCTGTACCTCAGTTTCCACATCTGTAAACTGAGAGAATTGAACTGATGAACTCACCTCTAAATCTACAATCTTATGACCTTCTTATTGAAGAGGGAAGAAAGCTAAATCAAAGAGAGGTTAAGTCCCTTACTCAAGGAAACACAGTTAGGAGGAGAGCCAGGAGTAGAGTCTGGGTTCTTAAACCATCAGGCATAGCTTTCTAGAGATGACTTTTAGGAAGCTATTTTGGGGGTGGTCTGAAGGGTTGTGGAGTTCCTGCCCGCCACCTCCTGGAGTCAGCCAGTTATGCTCTGGGGTACTTGTTTAAGGCCAGGAAATCAGCAGTTGGCCAAGAATCTCTGTATTCATTTAATTGTCCCAGCCTGAAAGGGATCAAGCAGCACCCTGGCATGCCAGCATTCCAAAGATTATCCCCACCCTTTCCATTGAGGGAGTGGGGGGAAGGAGGAGGTAGACCAATCCTCAGCATTCCCTTATCTAGCCTGTGTGGCTGGCCGCCACCACCTTCCTTTCTCATGCATCTACAGCTAGATCCATATTAAACTCAATTTCCTTATGGACCTAATCTTCCTCCAGGTTCAAACTCTCATGCTCCATCTTCACACAAATTTATCTGAATTTTACCGGGTGGGGATGGGGAAGGGAGCGCGGTTCATTTAGTAATTTAGCTGGAGGGTGGATCCCCCAGCAGCTGTCCTTGGGGGACGTGGGTGAGGCCAGAGGAAGGCTCTGTTTAAGAGGGAGTGGAGATGGAGAGATAAGGAGCTCACAGCCCAGGGAGGTGGGGCAGTATCTGAGGACTGCCTGTATCGCCTGAACATTCCCACAGTCCCTGGGCTCCAAATGGCACGATGCTGCCTCAGGATGCAGAGAGAGACCTCTGCACCTTCTGCCTGCCTCTGAGTTCCTCTCACTGATTGGCTCCATCTCAGCCTCAGGGATTGCCTTCCCCATCCTGTTAGGCTCTCAGGAAGTCTCTGCATGTGTCTCTGAGGTGGTCTTGGCTGCTGGTCTGGGCCTCCAAACCTCCTTCAGGAAATTCAGTAGACATTAGCGTTAAATTCAAGTGAGGGAGGATGCAGCTGGGGTTCTGCAGGATTAGGGCCGGCCCTGCTGCTGATTTTAGACAGTCACTTTAACTTTTCTAGGGCTTCTGGAAGTTTAGGTCTTAAGTGGGAGCTGGGGTGGCTACTTTGGGTTTATAGTTTCAGCACTTGAAATTTAATAAACTTTTTTTTCTCCTGAAATTAGAGCACATTACCATCAGGTAATGGTGGTGCTGTGGGCTCAGTCATAAAGTCTGAATAGTAAAACTTAAGCTATGGGAATAGTCTGCCCATGACAAAGAAAGGCACACTCTTTTCTCATTCTCCTTCCTTTCCCATTTGATTTACAATAATCCTTCCTTCTATTGGATGGTAAGAGAAATAGTATGGTATAATGGCTTATCTTGAAGTTCGAAGAGCTGCATCAGTCAAGTCCAGGCTGTGCAACTATGGACAAATCACTTAACTTCTCAGTTCTCCCCCAGACAGCTTTCTAAATTATACATGAGGTGCTGCTCTGTCTTTTTGTAGGGAGTTTCCACACAGGGAGTTTCCCTCCTAACACTGATGAAATCATAGGTTTGGACCAAAATATACATAAATCGTTGTTTTACCTTAACTGCAATTGAAGTGTAATTATGGGAGATACTTTTAAACAACTTTTAAACTTTTTTGAGTATTTTAGGCTTAAAGAAATCTTTGAAATGCTGAGGCACAATTTGTTGCCTAGGGTAGATGGGTTATTTGTGGGAGTAATGGTTCATAAGAATACTTTGCCATTGTTAACAATCTTCATTGATAGACTGTTTAAAAAAAAAAAACAACGTAGTCCTCAGCACTTAGTGGGGGAAGAGTTCAGCCCCAAACTAATGACTCAGGATAAGTTGGGGGAGTAGTTACATCTTTCTTTGAAATTTTAAAAAGGGGTGTATTGTATCTATTAGCTCCAGAGTTCCTTTTATAGCTTACCTTGATTAATGAATGGGGAGTCAGGACAGGGATGCAATGGAGTAAGGTTAGACCTAAAAAGCAAATGTAGTTGGGAAGGAGAGGAGAGGCCATATTGTGAACAATATGGGGACTCAGGCTCTGAGACTTTGGTCAGACCATATGACCCTATGCAGGGCGTAAGTGGAAGAGATGACCAATAGAGGTGCCAGTGAACAATGTCTAACTTTTGGAAAAGATTCAGGGGGAATAGACAGAATAGAAAAATCATATAGAATTATTGGATGGTACATTTGTGAGTTTGTTTGGCTTTTTAATTAAATTAAAATTGAATTTTTAATTTAAGTCTTTAAATTTTTGTTTGAGATTGGGTCTGCCTATCTCACTGGGATTATAAGTACAGAGCCACTCAAGGTTCAATGAGATCCCAGACTGATCACTCAGGAAGCTTTAATCTGATTTCCCCCTCCCCCTTATTTGGATTGGTTTACTCCTCCATAGGCAGCCGGATGGACCCCTACTCCTGGGGACTCTTCATATTAGTATCAGACCCATTATAGACACTGGAATGGCATTAAGCCTCCTACAGCTCAGCAAACTCAAGTGATCCACCAGCTTCAGCCTCCCCAGCAGGAGGGGCTGTAGGTATATGCTACCATGCCCACCCAGCAATGTGGTCCCTTTGGAAGATACTTCAAAGGCCACTGCTCATACTCCTGAATAAGAATCCACTTTACAATACACACAGCCGATGGCTATGGCTATCAAGCTTTTCTGAGGAAAAACTCAAACCCTGCTGGACTTATCACCCCCTGGGGCAGGACATTCTACTTTTGGATAGTTTTAATTATCAGGAAGTTTTTCCTTATGTCAGGCTCTGCTAGGAGGCCTGGAATGATGTGCTAATCCTGGATATCAGGATGATACAAATGATTGGCATCAAATAAGCAAGACATATAACAGAACGGGTTGCTTAGCTTATAAGGATACAGTTGTTGAATGCTAATCAAGAATTGATATTTTTATTTTTTAGGTTAGTGCTTGTGTTAGTTAGCACTGAGCTTCCCTTGTCTCTCTTTCCCCAGTGGAGGCAATAATTACAATGGTGGCTGGAAGGGGCCTGCATCGAGTGGGCTTCACGTCTCCCCATTATAGCCACCCCAGCTCCCACTTAAGCTCAGGAAGACTTGAGGGGACAACATCATCAATGCAAAGCCTTCTATCATGCACAAAAGAAAGAAACCTTTATGGTCTATCTGCCTAAGTGGCAGGGGCTGCTATCCATGAGCACCCCCAACCTCCCAGTGGTGCATAATCACATCTGCTCTACAGGCTAGGAACTTTCCTCTGGAAATTCCATCAGTTCCCCAGGGTGTGCTCCTGTCAGGCAGACCTGGCCATTGTCTACTACACAAGCCTAAATCTCTCTGCAATTCCCATTCATTCCAACATATTCTGTCAGCTGGGGCTAAGCAGAATAAGCCGAATCCTTTCTCATGTCAGTGCTTTAAATACTGAAGACGAAGCTCCACTCAAACTTACCTGGTACCATGTGACCTTTCTGATCCTCCATCCTCTGGTGCCTTATCTCAAAATGGAATTTATTTTCATATACTTAAATGTATACATTCTGTTTTCACCAAGTTGTCTGTAAGCTCCTCAGAGTTAGAGATAGTTTCATTTTCCCCCCTGTTATTTCCCTAGAACTTAGTTCAGCACCTGATGCATAGAGGATTTCAAATAAACGCTTGTTGATTAATTTACCTATAAGTCTTTCCTTTTCCATGTACTACTCCTGCTGCTACTATTGTTACTACTACTACTGTTGCTACTAATATTACTATTACTACTACTATTACTACTACTACTATTACTACTACTACTACTACTGCTACTACTATTACTACTACTGCTGCTGCTACTACTATTACTACTGTTGCTGTAGCTACTACTACTGCTACTACTATTACTACTACTGCTACTACTATTACTACTACTGCTACTACTATTACTACTACTGCTACTACTACTACTACTACTACTACTACTACTACTACTACTACTACTACTACTATTACTACTATTACTCTTCTTCCTCCTCCTTCTCTTCCTGCTACTAATACTAGTACTACTATAAGTAGCTAGCTGACTAGCTAGCAGATGACCAGTCTGCTGGAGAGGAACCTCTTCATACCTAATTAGGCTGGTCCTTGGGAAATAAATACTGGAAGATATTGCTGGGACCAAATGTAAAACATTTCCAGCTTGGTAGAATTTGCCAGAGTTTGCACCTCCACCGTAATTAGACCCTGGAGTAGGACCCTTACAATACTAATAGCAAACATTTATATAGCTTTAAGGTTGGTGAACCACTCTGCAAATGTTACACAACAAGCCTAGGAAGTAGATGCTATTATTATTTCCATTTTGTGGGTGAGGCCACTGAAGTGGATAAAAGGTCAAGGTCACAGAGTTAGGAAGTATCTGAGGATGGATTTGGATGTGAGCGTTCTTAACTCCAGGTCTGTTGCTCTATATGCTAAAGTACCTAAAATGTCTCATGAGGTTAGCACCCTTCTCTCTCTCTTCCTTGCCTGGCTTTAGAGGCTCTTGTCTTCTAAAATGTGTCTTCCAAAAGTAGATGTATTTGTTCAGATATTGCCTGACCAAGATAGAGTGCATGTAGAAGGGCCATCATGGCCCTAATTCTAAACACTAGGCTCATCTTAGTGCAGCCCAAGACTGAACTAGCTCCAACCTCAAAGGGGGTGATATCTTTGGGCCTGGATACTCATGAGAACCACTATTTACTTTAAGGTTTTGCTTAAATCATCTCGTTTTATCCTTACAATAATCTTGTGAGGTAGCAGTCAAATAAGTAGCAAATATTTCAGGGTGGTTTAGAACTCAGGTCTTTCTGACTCCAAATCCAGTGCTCTATACACTGTACCTGGCTCCCTCTTTGTTGTTGTTCTCTTGGGTCCAACTCCTCATGGCCCCAGTGGATTTTCTTGCAAAGATACTGGAGTGGTTTGCCATTTCCTTCTCCAGCTCATTTTACAGTTGAAGAAACTGAGGCAAACAGGCTATAGCGACTTGCCCAGGGTCATGTAGCTGGTAAGTGTCTGAGGCCAGGTTTAAACTCTGGAAGATGAGTCTTTCTGGTTCCAGGCCCAGCACTCTGTCCATAAGGGTCACCCAGCTGCCCAGCTTCCTCTATTCAAGGGTCTTTCTAGACAGTAATAGCCAATGAGCTTGGTTTAGTTTTATCAAGAAAGGTCAAATTGGGCGGTGATAAGAGCAATATAGTTGCTTATAAGTCCGTCGCCACACTCATAAGTGAGAGCTGGAGATAAAAAAATGATTCTAGAAGGGGGGTTAATAAGCTTTTTTTTTTGTTTCCTGGACCTCTTTGGGCAGTCTGGTGAAGCCTTCAGACTCCTTCTCAGAATAAGACTTTTAAATAATTGAAGGAAATGCTAATTTTCAGTTAGGAGTCAGTGAAAGGAAAAGTATAATTTGTGTTCCCAATAAAGTTTGTGGAATCCTTGAAATCTGCCCCCAGACTCGTTGGGAGTTTATAGACCTTAGATAAAGAACTTCCATTCTAGAAGTCTGTGATAAGGTAAGTATCCTATTCAACCAAAAGTCTGGCATGAATTAAAATTGAATTACTATGGAGTGGCTCGGGGCACAGTGAGTAGAGCACCAGCCCTGGAGTCAGGAGGATCTGAGTTCAAATCCTGCCTCAGACACTTAGCACTTACTAGCCTTGTGACTTTGGGCAAGTCACTTAACCCCAATTGCCCTGCCTCCCCTCCTCCAAAAAGCAAAAAAAAAAATTCAGTTACTCTCAAGACCATAATGCCTTGTGTAGCTGAGTGGGCACATGCTGGGTCTATAACCTAGAGGCTGAAGGATGGAAACCATCCTTGGAAACCAAAGACAGAGTACTGGACTTGCAATCAAGAAGGCCTTTGTTTGACTCTTGCTTCAGATATTTACTTAGCTGTGGGACCCTGGGCATATCACCTGACTTTTCTCAGCCTTGGTTTCCTCATCTATAAAATGGACACGTGAGTACCTACCTCACATGGTTGTTGTGAGGGTCAAATGAGGTAAAATCTATAAAGTGCTTTGCAAACCTCTAAGTGTTATATAAATGCCAGCTATTTTCATTGTAAGGGTCCTCCTTCAGAGTCTACTTGTGGGGTGGAAGTGACGTCAGGTGCTCAAATACTATGCCAATAGAGGTGCAAACTCTGGCAGATTCTACCAAGTTGGAAAGGCTTTGCATATGGTCCTAGCAACATCTCCCAGTATCTGCTTTCTGAGGACCAGTCTAGTCAAGTATGAAGAGATTCATCCCCAGAAGACTGGTGACCTGACTCAAGGAGAACCAGGGGTATGAAGACAGATAGCAAGGAATTTCAGCTAAATTGTCCTTATTCCTGGAGTTTAGACATAGGACTTTAGAATAAAGTTCCTAATTAGAGATAGGAGGCTCTTCCTATACCCTGGTCTCTGTGTGCTGTTCTGACACAACTGTAACAAACCTTGTTACAAGATTGAATTTTTATAATATACAAAACCTATATATATTTTTGTAATATATAAAACCTACATATAGGAACCGCCTCCCCCAGATGTTTTTCACTTAGTATTTCAATATATTTTTACTAAGTACCTACTTGTGCACAAGCCACTAGGGTTATATTGGCAAGATTGCAAACAGGTCTTGACCTCTGGGAGCTTTTCAAAAACATTTCAGCACTTGGTACTTTTATTAGAGAGCAAGTGAAAAGAAGCTACATGTAGTTAGCTGGGAATGAGGAACCTAGAAAATCAAAGAGATGTGGTAGCATCTAGAACCCAGCATCTAGGTGCTACCAAATACTGCAGAGCAGAGGTCTGAAGCAGGGAAGTATCAAGAGAGATAGAAGGCTCTTCCTAGACCTGTGTGCTGTTCTGACACAACTTAACTGTGACAAACCTTGTCCATTTCTAGTTTTATTCATAGATTTGAATTAGATTTACAACTTTCTAACCTACCTTCAATTCTTGTTTTGGAGTCCTTCCTGTAAGTTAGTCTCATCTTTAGTGTCTTGACATTATGTCTTTTATCACAGAGTATTAATTATTAACGATTATTTTCATTATCATCATCATCATCATCAATAGCTTGCATTTACATAGTATTCTATTGTTGTACTTGGCCTCACCTGCCTCCCTTGATCCTTTCCCCTCCCCTCATTCTGCCCTAGCCAGTCGTCTTCCCGTTTCCTCACTGAAGTTGGCTTCAGGGCCCCCCAAGGTTTCCCTGCACGCGAGACTTGAAATGTGTACTAGCCAATCCCTGTTGTAAACCTCTTATTACGCAATCCTTGACCATTGAGAGTTGGGGGGACCCTATATATATTAGTGATCTCCCCTTGGTCAGGCCTGTTTGATTTGGGCAAGGTAAGATGTAACCCCAAACAGCGCGTGCTAAATAAAATCCACTTCCAAAAATACTCTGGGTGTCTCTTTCTAGCTTATTTTGGCACAACACCATCTTAGAAGGTAAATTCCTTTCACACTCATTATTTCGTTGGATCCTTACTGACCTCCTTGGCCTCCTTCAAGTTCCAACTAAAGTCACATTTTTTACTGGAAACCTTCCCCAACCCCTCTTAATTCTTATGCCTTCTTCCATTAATTATTTTCTCTTTGTCCTCTGTATAGCTTTCTTTGTATATATTTGTTTGCATGTTGTCTTCTCTATTAGATTATAAGCTCATTGAAGGCAGGGATTGTCTTTTGCCTTTTTTTCCCCTTGTCCTCAGAATTTAGCATAGTATTCTGCACATAGGAGGTATTTAACAAAGATTGATTATTATCCTGTGAGTTAGGGCAGCACAGTATCTTTCTTTTGGTTGCTCTCTGTCTCTGTCTGTCTGTCTGTCTGTCTCAACCTAAATCAGATTGAGAAGAGGGAAAAATCTCCCTTTACAGATACACAGACATGTGTCAGATCACTACCAGTCAGAGAAAGTCACACCCTCCTCAAGAAATGCCAACGGCATAGGCATTTACTATGCTAGCAGATAATCAAGTTAGAGACTTGAAACAGGAGCCACACCTGCCTTTGTGGGACATGTGGCAAAGGCAGTTGCAAAGGATGCTGGGTCATGGTGTATAGTTGTACTGTGGAAGAAGAGTTAAAACCTGTATTGATATAGATGGGCACATATTCCTCAAATGATGCCCCTTTCTTTCAACAACAGTTCGCCCGGTCTTTCAAAGATATTCTGCAGCAGTTAATTGCTGCTGGTGATCCAATATAGATCTTAAAGCTGCTTTTTGATGAAGTAGCATTGTTAGGTTAAGTCACTCTTGCAGGAAAGCTATGCAAATATGCAGATAAAAGGATATGCAAGGATTATGCCCCCAGGGAAATTTCTGCCCATAGTATTCCTTGTTACCTGCTGCTGTCTGAGTTTGTATCCTTTCAAAAGATTTAGTCCCAGGAAAGAGTGTCCCTTCTGCTCCAGGGAAAATGGAGAGTCCTGCTAGGGAGGTTTGTCTTTGAACAGTGCAGCAGGGTGGTTTTAGTTGGTCATAACTTAAAAGAAAGTAGAGAATGAACTATGGCGTTAATTTAGCTGATCGAGGTTGTGACAAAACATGTGTCACCACTGTTAATAAGCTACACCTGAGGAAGACAACTTCCAGGCAACTTGTTGCAGAAGTTAAGATTCCCCAAAGCTTTCCGCTGTTTTGTCTCCTGTACACATCTAAAGCCTGACATGAGGAAAAAGTACCATGCCAATCGTTTGGACATGGAGAGTAGAAAACTTACTCTACAATTAGAAGGTAATTTTCTCTTTTATTCTTAAAGACAAGTAAAAGCCTCTCTCTCATTAGCTATAAAAATGAGTTTGTTGAAGAAATTGCATATAACTCATCAACCTACAACTTTCTAAAACTGCCTAAGTGAGAGAGCTCTTAAAAAGCTTATCAGGCTTCCTATAGAACATTTTAAAGTAACAAATTTAAACAAATTCGATTGGATACAATTTGTCAAGCTTTTATTAAGAGCCAACTGTGCTGCAGGCATAGTGCTAAGTGATAGGGAAACAATACAAAAATTAGAGTATGCGCTCAAGGAGCTTGCATTCTACGGTAGAGAAATACCATGAACAAATATAAGTAGGTACAAAATGTGCAAAGTTAATACAAAGTAATTCTAGGGAAGAGGATTGTGCCCTAACAACTATGGGTGGGGAGAAATCACGAAAGGAATCTTAAAGAGAACCAGAGATTCCAGGAGGTGCAGGGGAAGAGGAAGAACATTTCCATACAATGGAGATAGCCTGTGAAAAGTCCAGGAATGGGCCAAGTAGAGTAATTTGGATGGAAGATAAAATGTGTGAGGTGGAGTAATATGAAATCAGTCTGGGAAAATGAGCTGGAATAGTGACTTAAGAAGGTTGATGTTGAATCATGTCTTCCATGAATGGTAGGTAGATGAGGCATATATTGTCTCACACACACAGACACAGACACAGACACACACACACACACACACAATAGGGTTTGTTTTACTTAACTACATTTTGGTACTTGGACAGCTGGGTTGTACAGTGGCTAGTGTACTGGGCCTGGAGTCAGGAAGACTTGAGTTCAAATATGACCTCAGACACTTGCTGGCTGTGTGACCCTGGGCTAGTCACTTAACCCTGTTTGCTTCAGTTTCCTTATTTGCAAAATGAACTGAAGAAGGAAATGGCAAACCACTCCAGTATCTTTGCCAAGAAAACACCAAATAGGGTCATGAAGAATCAGATGTGACTGAAAAAACAAATGAACCACAATTGGTACAAGGAAGAGTTCTACAAGTGGGGGTGGGGACTGAGTGGGGAAAGTGAGGTTTTTAAAAAAAAAGATTATCAATGAATTTTTTTTTTTAAAAAGAGAGAAAGGTAAGCTGGTGCCTTACTGTGAAGGACTTTAAATCACATACAGGAGATTATATTTCTTTCTAGTAGCAAAAGGAGCTGCTGAAGTTTCTTGAACAGAGGAATCATATGGTTAGCTGTGTTGGATCAGTTGAAAGTGGGAGAGAATATAAGCAGAAACCAATTAGGAGGAATTGCAATAGTCCAGGCAAAAACTGATGAAGGCTTGAAGAGGATGTGCGAGCAGAGAGATTGGAATAGATGTGAGATACGCTAGAGACAGAACTGACAGTATTTGGCTGTCAATTGGTTATAGGGGGTTAAAAAGATGATGGAGCTAAAGATAATTCTGAGGTTGTGAAACTGAATTGTTGGAAGAATGATGGTGCCCTTGACAAAGAGGATGGTTGGGAGGGGGAAGGGAAGGGTTAGAGTGGAAGGTGAATTCTGTTTGGGACATGTTTTGTTTGTAAGACATCTAGATAGCGATGTCCAGTGGGATGTTAGTGATATGATGCTAGAACTCAAGAAAGAGATGGAGGATGAATATGAGATTTCAGTCATCTGTTTAAATATGATACTACACCTGTGGGAGCTCATGAGATTCCCTTGAGAGAGGATGTATAGAAAGAAGAGGACCTGGGACAAATCCTTGGGGTTCACTTGGTTCAAATGGGTGGGTATATGGATAATTATCAGACAACATAGGAAGAAGGAAGAGGAACAATTAGGCAGGTTGGAGGGAACTTTGGGAGGAGAGTATCTAGAACAAGGGTAGAGAACCTGCAGCCTTGGGGCCATATGTGTTCCTCTAGGTCCTTAAGTGTGGCCCTTTAACTGAATCTAAATTTCACAGAACAAATTCCCTTAATAAAAGAATTTGTTTTTAATATTTGGACTACACCAAAAGGTCACACCCAAGGACCTAGAATGGTCACATGCAGCCTCAAGGCCTCAGGTTCCCCACCCCTGATGTAGGAGAGGTCTATAGTGTCAAACCACCAAGAGGTCAAGAAGGATGAGGACTAAGAAAAGGTAACTGGATTAAGCAACTAAGAGATTGTTAGTAAGTTGGAGAGAATATTTTCCCCAGAGAGGCTGAATCAGAAATTCATTGCTTTGAGAAGTGAGTAGGATGTGAAAAAGTGGAGACAATGAATGTAGATGGCTTTTTTTTTTTTACAGCGAAAGGGGAGAGTGATATAGGATGACAGCTTAAGAGTCCACTGATCGTTTGAATATATATATTTTTTAATGATGGAAGAAACTGACCATATTCATAGTACAGTTGTTGAGTCATTTCAGTTGAGTTCTTTGAGACTCCATTTGGGATTTTCTTGATACTGGAGGGGTTCCCTATTTCCTTCTCCAGCTCCTTTTACTGATGACAAAACTGAGACAAACATGGTTAAGCGACTAGCCCAGTGTCCCACAACTAGTAAGCATTTGAGGCCAGATTTGAACTCATGAAGATGAGTCTTTCTAGCTGCAGGTTCAGCATTCTATCTACTGCAACACCAGCTGCCCGTATGTTCATAGTAGAGAAGTAGAAAAGAAACTCACAGTTGCAAATAAGAGTCAGGCAACCAGCAGTTGTTAAATAATTACCATATACCAGGCAGTTCGCTGAGTGCTGGGGATAAAAATACAAACAAACCCCCCCAAAAGATAGTCCTTGCCTTTAAGAGGCTTACATTCTAATGTGGGAAGGCAGTGTACAAAAGGGAGCTGAAAAGAAGGGGGACCTGGGAGAAGGTACTTGTGTGAGCATGTGGTAAAGAAGTCTGGAGATTCAGAAGCACATCTAGGAGGAGAATGAAACATGGCCTGTCCCCAAAATGGAGGTCCCAGAAGGAACTTATCAGTGGGAGAAAGAACTCACCAAATGGGAGTAGTGGAGGGCTGTTAAATACTGAGAAAGCAGCTGAATTATGGTGGTGAAGTGTGCAAAGACAGTTAAACTGATAAACTGAGATTTAAGATAAGAAAGACTAAGGAGAGGGCTAACCAAGAAGACAATGGGGATGGGATAAAGGGCATAAGTAGAGAAGCTGGCCTTTACATCTTCTGCCAAGACTAGAACACTTACACCAGTGAAATTATGGGTCTGATTAGGTACAGGCTTTGGGAGCCTCCTTGAGTTCTCCTTGAATCTTTGAGGTACAGGCTCTGGGAAAGCCCTTGAACTCTGATTGAATCTTCCTACTTGATGAGGCATTTGCATGAGGCCATAGGCTTTTCATTGTGGCTCTGCCCAGACCTCTGTTACTGGTCTAGCCCTCCTTCTTCCATCTACTTCCTACCCTTGAACCTATCAAAATGTCAATCCACCCATGAAGGGGCGTAGCCCACCATCCTCTGTCAGCTCCAGGTAGCCTCCAGCAACTTCCCACCCTTAATCACTCATTTACCTCATTAACTCCTCCTGAAGACCCTCTCCAAACTCCTCCTCTAGACTATCCCTAGATTCCTCCCACAACTTTTCTGTATATAAGACCCCATCTTGCCTCTGTATGTGAGAGCACCATAGAGCACCATAGCACAGACTTACTCTGTGTCAGATGATTCTGGCCTGCTTGCCCAATGCAAGCATCACAGATACTGTGGCTCCTTTAAGTCTACCCAATATTTCAAACTTTTAATAAACTTTGCTTTTCTTTGGCTGAGAGAAGACTTGAGTCAAATTCATTTGGCAGGACCAGGCATATTGGTATTTTGGGGTCTATACCTCCACATTTTAACCTCCTCAGGTCCAGTCCTTCACTCTCCCAACCCAATTCTCTTCAGCAGAAAGCAAGTGGCAATAGAGAAGTCAGAAGGCAGGAGTAATCCTGGGTTGGGGCTTGGAAAGAGAGGAATGGTGATAGGCCACCGGGTAAGTAAGGTATTCTCTGGGAGGGGACAGCATAAAGTTCAAAAGGATTTCTAAGGAAGAAAAGTAAAGCTTTCTTGTCTTCATGCAGCTTGGGTGAATTTTTGGACAGCACAAGGAAGAAAGTCAATCTCCCCTATTAGCTTTTTATGTTGCTGGAGGGAAAAGCTCGAGGGACACACGACAGGGTTCCTAGTCTTCCTCTTGGAGGAGAAGGGGAGAAGTCTACTGTTGGGTTTCTGGTTTCCCAAGGCCTCCTTGGGAAGTAGAGGTGGCTGCCAAGACCAAGTTAGTGTCGGCCCTGGACAGAGCTGATGTTTCTAAAGCATAAAACTGTACAGAACAGAAAATAAGACAAGAGCTAGCAGAGACAGCATAAAAATTTATTGAGGGAAACTGTAACATGAGTGGTAATTCAGGGAAATTGGGAACAGGTTGGTTTGCTAGGGGCCTGGTGGAATAAGGTGCTAGGAAAGCCTGGAGGATTTTTGTAGGGTTTTTTTTATCTGGGTCAAGCAGAACCAGGTATTGAGAAGAGGGTATGGGGCGCCTGGTCAGATTGTGCAGGTCAAAGTTTGAGGGGCTGCTCATGATCCACAAAGAGCTCCACAAAGAGCGGAAACCTGGGGAATCAGCAAATAGTGGATATCCAACCCCCCCTACAGGCAGGAGAAGGGGCTTTTGGCTGTTATTCAGACCTCTCTTTGGACTGGTGACTCAGGGGATTTGAGCTTCTCTTGGCTTCCTCACTTAGTGGGTGGGGAATATTTTCAGGTCCTTACAGGCCTGAGTAATGGTGCTGGATTATAAGAGCAGGAGGGACAAGGTGATTGGTGGGTTCTGTGAGGACCAAGAATAGTGTTAGGAAGGGTGGAGCACACTAGGAGAGGTGAACAGAAGATTATAATCAAATAAAAGAATTTCAGAAATCTAGATTGTAGATGTGAGGCACTTTGGAGCAATGATGAGAAACAGGCCATGATCTTCCCTTCCCTTTTAACCCCCACTTGTGGCTAAGAAAATGAAGGTGCAGGTCAATGGCATTGATGCTATGAAGCCAGACTTTTTTGAGAGGACATTTAACATGTATATTGAAGTCCACAAGTATAAAGGTAGGGTTTGAGATAGGAAGTCTTATTTATTAGCTGAGAACTGAAGTCCTTGAAAAAGAATAGGACTGACTTAGGCATAGGTAGGTAATTGCCACCAGGATTTGGAGAGAGTGACATATTTGGATGAAGATGTCTTGGAGTGATGGTGGAAGGAGAGGGTCTGGAAGTGATAGAAGGGTTAGGAATAGTTCTACTCTTTCCTTGGGCCTAGTGAATTAGTGGGTTGAAGCTACTGCTACTGTTGTTGCTTGCTGTTTGTCCTTTGTTCTTGAACAAGACCTTAACATCAGGGAGGTGATGCCATGACATGCAAGTGAATTTAAAAAAAGAATCAATGTCAGAGGGGAAGACCTTCAGGGTTTCTAGCCAAAACCAGAAACAATTGCTATTTACATTCTTTCTGAGTCAATCAGGGCCCAATCAGTGGGTAAGAAATCCAGTATTGAAGAGTGTGACCAGGGATGCAGTATTTTCTGGGTGGAGGGAAGCTCTGTTTTCGTAGTTGCTAGTAGATGGAAAGATTATGATATAAGGAGTTCTCATATGAAAGGCAGGTCCTTAACAATTAGATTAGGCTTCCTGAAGACACAATGGAAAGAGATGGCTGAGTAAGAGAGCTGGCACTCTTAGACGAAGAAGAGGGAAGGAGAATTTTCATCTAGGCTGCCTTTGATTCCAAATTACTGGGGTTTATGAAAGAAGAATAGAGAGTTTGTGATCCATAGGTCAGTAGACAGTCACATTCTTGCTAGAAGCCCAGGGAGCCATGCCTCAGGGCCCAGCTAGGATACACATTTTTTAAAAGATATTTAAACCAGCTTCATGACTAGGATAATTGTACCATTCATAAGATCATATGATTTAGAGCCAGAAGGGTCCTTAGAAATCATATGGTTCTACCATTTCAGATGGGGAAAATTGAGGTCCAACAAGGGGAATAGCCTGAAGAAAGTTGCAAAATACCTATAGTGAGCAGAAAACACTGTGCTAGGGCCTGGATGACATGCAAAATTTACATAAGTAATAGTGTCTGTACTCATGGAACTTACAGTATAGTACCAAGCTGCAACCCGGGGAAAATGTGAGCAATAACTAACAAAAAAATTAACTATCTGTATGGTGGATAGAGTACTAGAAGATTGGGAGGTTAGAATAACCTAAGCTCAAATCCCACTTCAGACACATTGACTACATGATCAAAACGAAGTCACTTAAACTCATTGAGCCCCAGTTTTCTTATCTATAAAATAATGATCTGTTCTACCAATTTCATAGGATTATTATAAGGCTCAGATGAGATAATGTCTGTAAATTGTTTTATAAATTTCAAGGCCAATTATTGGCCTTTTAAGGCCAAAACCAAATCCAATCCAACTGGGCCAGCTGACCAGTAGGAAAATGAAACTCCAAAGTGGCTTCTTATAGGTCATCTTATAGGTCATTCTTGTGTTGAATACAGGGGAGCACATGCCAATGCAACTGTTCTTCTACTGACATATCTTCCTCCAGATAGTCTTCTTATCACTTCTTTTGTGCAAATTTTCCTTTGTAACACTGTTTGCCACAGCCTATTCATGCTCTCTATGTCCCTTTCCATTGCTGGAATACCCACAACTTTAAATATTCCATGACTCATCATCCTAAAGCATTACTGAAAGAATGTTGGTGATAACAAGGTAGCCATTTTTTCTTTTAAAATTGTTTTTATTGATCTTTTTTTTTCACGTCACCCTCATTTCCTAGGATAGCATTTTTCCTCCCTCACCCAGAGAACCATAATTTATAATAAAGAATAAAAAGAAAGAGAATTGCTTGTTGAGCAAAACTAATACATTCCCACATTCAGTTTTATACTCAATGTTTCATATTCTTGACACCTTACTTTTGCAAAGAAGTGAAAGAGGTCTACCTGATATCTCTTCTTCAAACCAAGCTCAGTCATTCTAATTACCCAGTGTTGACTTTCAGTTTTTTTTCTTCCAATACATTGTTATAGTTACCATATATCTTTTCCTGGCTCTGCTTGCATCTGTTTGCATCAGTTCAAGTTGTTTTCCTCTGCTTCCACATATTCTTCTTCTCCTTCTCCTTCTCTTCCTCCTCCCTCTCCTTTTTCTTCATCTCCTTTATCTCTTCCTTCTCCTCTTCCTCCTCCTCTTCCTCCTCCTCCTCCTCTTCCTCCTTCTCCTCCTCCTCCTCCTCCTCCTTCTTCTCCTTCTCCTCCTCCTCCTTCTCCTTTTGGGATATGGGGGGGGTAGGTAATTGGGGTTAAGTGACTTGCCCAGAGTAAGTATCTGAAGCTGGATTTGAATTCAGATCCTCCTGACTTCAGTGCTGGTGCTCTATCCACTGTCCCACCTAACTCTCCTATTTCTATATAGTCTTCATTTTCATCACTTCTCATGAGACAATTATATTCTATTATCTTTTTGTACCACAATTTGTTTAACTTTTCTCCAAACAAGAGGCATTGACTTTGTTTCCAGGTGTTTCCTACTACCAAAAAAAATATGCTGCTATAAAGATTTTGGTGTGTATTGGACTTTGATATCTTTGACTTCCTTGGGTCATATTTTGGGTGGTGGACTCACTGAGTCAAAAGATACAACACTTTAGTCACTTTCTTAGAGCTACTCATAATATTTTATATTCATTCAGGCCATCATTCCAGGTTGTCAAGATCTTTCATGGTCTCTGTTTTGTCATTTGATGCATTTACTTTTCCTCTTGGCTTCTTGTCATACACAAATATGGTAAAAGGAAGGTCAAGGCTCCACATATCTCTATGGAATTCAGATATTTGTTGGCAAAACTAAGTATCTGTGGATAATTTTCATGTTCTAGCTTGAAACTGAACTTCTGGGTGATTTCTAGTGTAGCTCATATTACCTCTGAAATACTTATCCCAACTCCCACTTGTACATTAGCAGGTTGGTTCCTTAGATAGGGGCTGGCTATATCTCCCTATCAAGGTACTAGAGCAGTGGTTCTCAACCTTCCTAATGCTGTGACCTTTTAATATAGTTCCTCATGTTATGGTGACCCCTCAAACACAAAATTATTTTTGTTGCTACTTCATGACTGTAATTTTGCTACTGTTATGAATCGTAAGGTAAATATCTGATATGCAGGATGTATTTTCATTGTTACAAATTGAACAGAACCCACAGGTTGAGAACCGCTGTTCTAGAGGTACCCCTGAAGGATCGAGAGGTCTTTCTAATGCTATTGGTTTGAGCTCTCATTTTTCCCTAATATCAAACACCCGTTGGTATCTCCTCAATATCCTCAACCAGGGCTAGTGACAAGCATCCCAATATATTTGACCAGTTAACACCAACTAGCTTTGAAAAAGATATATTCAATGAGAAGATATAGCAAGGGCCAAAGTACACACATCTGTGCATTGAGTGACTGGTGAATGAAAACCCAATCCTTATGAGCATTCACAGGGTGCTGCCTGATGGCAAAGTCCATATGGACTTTGGAGAATATGATTGTTTCCCGCTTACTGCGTGATGAAGAAAAGACTTTTTGATTGGTTAATGAGACAAAACTGTGTGTACATTCAAATGGACAAATTATCTGCTTGTTCTTGGCAGTGACTGAGGCAAGGACTGATGAAAACCTTGTTGTGAGGAGTAGCAGGATTGGCTATGGTCATAATCTGCTACCAGCTGTCTGCCTCCTTATTTGGGCCAACACGGTGCTTTTTGTGTGTGTGTGTGTGTGTGTGTGTGTGTGTGTTAATTTTTCTTGGTCTTAGGTGAATGTGCTTTGGAGATTGAAGGTAGAAGGCTATGACCTTGTAAAATCTCAACAGCTCCAGGAACTGGACTCCATATTAGTGGTTTCTGGATGTTGAGCCTATTTAGAAACTCCATATGGGATTCAGCTGAACAGTAAATCAGACTGAGCAGGCTAGGATGCTGTTTTCTATAATTAAGAAAGAGTCTTCATCCATTGGCTCTTCCACATTTGGAAGTGAACTTGGGGAGGGAGAATGCTTTGTAGCAATCACTTTAACTCTAACTTATTCCCCCCCAGGACCAAGGTGGTTAAAAATTAGCTTTGTGAAAGCTACTTTATGCTGTAATTGGTTAAGTTATATTGGGCTGCTAATCATTGAGTCAAATACTATTATAGGATAGATATTAACTGTGACTAGTAATTGATAAATTAGAACAGGCTAGAATGGGGCATCTAACTGATAGTTGATGAATGCCTCTCAGGGGCATCCTGTAGAGCTAGCCTTGCTCTGGAGCACCCAACTCACCAGTATGACTGTGAGTTGGGATAAAGTCCCGCTCCCCTCTGTAGCCTGTATGGGTTATTTTTCCCTTAAAGTAGGGACATACTCTCATCTATACCAGCTTGGTCTCTGGAGTAAAAAGGCTTAATCTTAAAGCAGTTTCTACAAAGCATTCTCCCCATCAAGTTCACTGAAGAATGTAGCATAGTTCCCTTATTGTAGCAGGACATGGTATCTCAGAGTCCATCCATTGCTGGGTCAGGCAGGTCACTCCTCTAGGATGTCCTGATGCTTTACTCAGTGTGGTTGCTGGCAACCTCTCTGTCTGGTCACTTTTCCCACTTTTCACAAAGTCCAGAGACGGAGTAGACACAATAGAGACAGAAAACAGCCACAGCTTCGTGTGCTTGTGACTTCATGGCAGCTCCAGGGGAGAGAAGGCTGGAGGCCTCTCTCTCACCCAGAGGACCAGTTTGTCCTTCCTGCTCCACATCACAGAAGGAGAGAAATTAAGTTGGCTCTGTGGAAGTCTTTTGTATGTAGGCCCAGCAGCCATCTGAAAAGCCATTCTTCATTTCACAATAAATGGACAGGAAATAGCCAAGGCATAATTCTGCCTGCTCTGAGAGCAAGACTCTTCATTACACATGCCACCAAACAGCCTGGGGCTGAACCCTCACTGGCTGCTTCTCTTTGACATCAGATTTCTCTTTTGGTCACTTTACCAGATGAAAGGCTTAAGGTCATGATTCTTTCTGAGAGATACTGACAAATTTATGGTATGCTGGAAAAATATTCATAAATACATGTATATATATGCAATTCACATCATTCATATATATGCAAATTCATATAATATGCAATGCATATGTATTTTTAGATATGATACCTTTAACATGTTATTTTCAGCATTCTTTTTCTTACTCTTCATCCCACTCTCATTTTCTCTTCCCCTTCTTTCTTGCCCTAATGAGTAGCCATTATATCTCCAAGTGGGGAAGTAGGCTTCTTGGGGAAGAATAATATAGGAACTTTTGGCAGGAAAGAACATCTCTCTTTGGACAATAGTTCTCACACTTGTTAAGAGATTATAGATGTGAGGCTGGGAACAACTGCTAACTTTTGCAGTGTTTAGTAAATGACCAGGGTCCTACCTGAATTCTGTTTCCAACCCTTCCTTAATGTTTCATTTCAGATCAGGGTGCCTTGAGGCACCCAAGAAACTAGTACAAGGGAAAGGAATTAACAGTAGCAGCTAGTTTCCTGTCAGGGAGCCAAATGAGCAAGACTGAACCTAATAGGCATTTCCCAGGGAAGGTGAACCCAACTAAACAGCCTGGGACCAACTCTTAAAGTCAAATTCTTCCTTTTTTTTTTTCCGGGTTTCAGCTCTGCATCTGCCTGGATGCCAGCCAAGGGTCTGTGAACACTGAGGTGTTGGTATGCTAGGGTGAGGCTCATTGCCATAGCAACAGGCTGGATTCCCTGAGAAGTGAGCTCAGCAGGAGAAAAACCTGGCTCCACCTGACTCTAGCATCAGGCTGAGAAAAAGGAAAGGTGAACATTTCATCTCTTTGTATAGTGTTATTGTTGCTATGCAACATAAATGCATCCTTTAACCCCTGTAAACATCCTTTAACTCAGACTGAGTGATGTTAAGAAAATGTCCAGAATTTGGCTCCTCAACCAGGGAGCCATAGCTTAGATGTTCTTCCTCTTCCTCTGCTGAGCAGGTGTCTTGGATTTTAGTGACAGAATGATTATACTTAACCCATTATCTTGTTTAGTTCACTTGAGTTTAATTCAATTTGATGAGTATTTATTGAGAATCTATTAAGAACTAAGAGGCCATAAGGCCTAGTTTACAGAGAACTCAATTTGGAATCAGGAAGACCTGGTATTGAGTCCTCCTGTTGACTCACACCATTTAAACCCTCATTGTCCCAGTCAATTCTTCAGGTATTTAAGTCTCAGAATAGGTGATGATTCATATTGGTGGAGGGATTTTCCTTATAGGGAGTTTGCTATGTCAAGTCATAGATCTGGACTCTCTTTTCTTACTCTTTCTTCTCTCTCACAAATTCTCTCTGTCTTTGTCTTTCTCTCCTCTGCTTTCTCTTTTTTTCCCTCTCACACATTCTCTGTCTCTCTATTCTTTCATTTTCTTTTTTTGCCTTGTCTTCTCTCATCTCTTTCTCCCTTCCACTCCCACTCTTTCTCTCTCTATGTATACACACATATGTATGATATATGTATGTATGTATAATATAAATGTGCATTTTTTACACATACCAAAAAGCAGAGATATCACCTTGCCTACACAGGTACATATAGTCAAAGCTGTGGTTTTTCCAGTAGCAATGTATGACTGTGAAAGCTGAACTATAAGGAAAACTGAACACCACAGAATAAATACTTTGGAACTGTGGTGCTGGAGAAGACTTTTGAAAGTCCCTTAGTCAGCAAAGAGGTCAAATCAGTCAATACTTAAAAGAAATTAATTCAGGCTGTTCATTGGAAAGTCAAATACTGAAACCAAAGCTTAAGTATTTGGGCTACACAGTGAGGAAGATGGGTCTCATTGGAAAAGACGCTTATGTTGGGAAAGATTGAAGGCAAAAAGAGAAGGGAATGGCAGAGGATAAGATTTGGACAGAGTTCAAGAGATAGTGGAGGATAGAAGGGCTTAGCATGCTGTGGTCCATGGGGTCACAAAGAGTTGGACAGAATTGAATGACCTAACAACAACCACCACAACAATATACATATACACATACACATACATACACATATACACACACATTCCATCATATAAACAATTATTTCAGTGCGTGCATGTGTGTGTACCTATACCAGCACTCATGGAAGCTCAAGCTGAGTTTCCCTATTTCCTAAGCACACTATACAACTAGATAAAAAAGGATGTTTTTCTCTGGTCTTGGGGCTTCCATTTGAATGTTGTAGTGAGTATACAAATCCCATAGGCTTCCATTGTTACTACTTGGGATACTCGTGGGATGTGACGTTTGGTTTGGTTATTGGGAGAGAGCTGGGTACTAATCTTATCTCTGCTGCTAACTACTTGTGTAAACTTGGGCAATACATGTAATTTCTCATGGCCTTAGTTGCCTTACTGGTAGGATGAAGGGGTTGATTTGGTTCAAAGGCTCCTTGGTTCTAAAATTCCATGATTTTGTGGTCTGTGGTATAACTGAATCCAATCAATGAGCATTTTATAAATACTTTCTACGTACCAGGAGCTGTGCTAAATGCAGGTGATACAAAGGCAAAAACAACTCATATCCTTACGGCTTATAGCAGATTTTACTGTATTGAAATGCTTTTTGACTATCTCTTTTATATCTTTCCCCTGTCTAACCTATGGATCACCTGTTGCTAGGAGGGAGCCCAATTTCTCAGTGTTTCTCACTCTTAACAGTAATGTCCTCTAAACTGTTTTGTAGCTACAATATGGAAAAAGGTCACAAATTAGATAAATTTTGAGTTTTAAACAAATGACTGGTCTACAAGTACTGCGTAAGGTGTTTGCAAAACAATGATGGGAAACCAAAGACCCCCGACTCCTTGATTTCTACTTAGACTCCTGTCCACATGGACTTGGTCTTTCTGTTTGCAAAACTTCCCCCTCAGTGTTTCCTGGCAGCTTGTAAAAAAGTCTTTTCTCTGTATGAAAAAATGAAAAGTTGCTTGATGAAAGTGGGGACAGTTGCTTCTATATAATGCACAGAGAACACCCCATATCCTAGTTCCATCAACCATCCACCACTGAGTTCTGGAGCTTCTTGGTCTGGGCGATTTTTCAAGTTGCAAAGGAAAAAACTAGCAATAGCTAGAAAGGTTCCAGATCATACTCCACTGTCCACCTAGGGAATCAGGGGACCGAAAAATGATTATTTTTTTCTTCTAGCCTTGTCTACCACCCTGATCGTAGTGTGACTGCAACTGATCCAGAAGTGACTGGAGTATCCAAATGCTGTAAAACCTGTTTATTAAGGAAGAGCTAAGCTGCTTTTGACTGGCAAATAAAGGGTGACATTCTTGGTACTAAACAGTTGCATCTTTCCCCACCCTCATTTGTACCTCTCTTATCTCACCCTGAAACTCTAGGATCAAAGTATCTGTGATTCATTCTGGGAGGTCCCTAGAAAGGTCTGTCTATGAGAGACAGGGGAATGAAAATATGAATTAGATGAATCCTGAAGGAAGGCCTTGGTAGTGATATTCAAGGTTTTCCAATTGCTTCAGTTTGGTGATGGCAAAGGAAAGTGGATGGGCACACCCTTTGGTTTGCATGGTCCCATTCCTCCATATATTACGTGTTTAAAAAACAAGGGCAAGAGGAAATCAAATGATATTGGAAAAGAGTTGGATTTAAAAGAACCTTAAAAAAAAACCAGATTATATTATATGTATCACTCTTCCTAGAGGAGGAGATAATTCAGTATTTGTTCTCCTAGTTGCTAGGTGGCTTAGTGTATGGAGTGCTGGGCCTGGAATCAGAAAGACGAGTTCAAATCCAATCTCAAACACTTATTAGCTGTGTGACCCTGGGCAAATCACTCAACCCTGTTTTCCTCAGTTTTCTCATCTGTAAAATGATCTGGAGAAGGAAATTGAAAACCATTATAGTATCTTTGCCAAGAAAGCCTCAAATGGAGTCATGAAAAGTTGGGCATGACTGAACAACAGCAACACAACATTCATAGTAACCTTTATAATCGGGAATACTACCAGAAGTCCTTCAAAACACAACTATCCTTCTGAAGGATTTAGCTCTATAACCTGGCCCCAACCTACCTTTTTAGTCTCGTTAGAGAACCATCCCTTTTTATTATGCTATTAATATAATTATATATAATAAAATAGTATAATTAATGATATTATATATGTATACATACACACATACACACTCACACACACATATGTATATATACTTTTTTAGCATTGTCATAGAAAATTTTTTTTTTTGCTTTTTGGAGGGGGAAGGCAGGACAATTGGGGTTAAGTGACTTGCCCAAGGTCACATGGCTAGTTTTATGTTAAGTGTCTGAAGCCTCATTTGAACTCAGGTCCTCATGACTCCAGGGCCAGTACTCTTTTCACTGTGCCACCTAGCCACCCCCATAGAAGATTTTAAAAAGTTAATTTATTTATTTTTAGCTTTCAACATTCACTTCCACAAGTTTTAAAATTTCCCCCCCTCCCTACCCTCTTCCCTCTCAAGACAGCATGCAATCTGATATAGGATCTACATATGCATTCCTATTAAACATTCTTATTTTCACATTAGTCATGTTGTGTAGAAGAATTATAATGAATGGGAGAAACCATGAGAAAGAAAAACAAAACAAAAAAAAAAGGAAAATAGTTTGCTTTGCCCTGCATTCAGACTCCATAGTTTTTTCTCTGGATGTGGATGGCATTTATCATCATGAGTTCTTTGGAATTGTTTTAGGTCCTTGCAATGCTGAAAGGGGCTAAATATCAAAATCAGTCATCTCAGTCTGTGGCTGTTACTGTGTGCAATGTTCTCCTGGTTCTGCTCACTTCACGCAGCATCAGTTCATGTAAGTCTTTCCAGATTTTTCTGAAGTTTACTTGTTCATCATTTCTTTTTTTTTTTTTTTGCTTTTTTTTTTGGAGGGCAAATGGGTTGTTCATGATTTTTTATAGCACAATAGTATTCCATTCCATTCATATACTACAACTTCTTCAGCCATTCCCCAATTGACAGGCATCCCCTCAATTTCCAGTTCTTAGCCACCCCAAAAAGAGCTGCTATAAATATTTTTGTACATGTGGGTCCTTTTCTATATATATACTTTTAGTCTCATTATATATCCACCCTTTCTTATGCTCTCTGGCCTAACTAAACCCGTCTTTTTGTTGTTTCTTGAACCTAGTCCTCAATCTCTCTACCTTTGCACTGGCTGGCTATATCCCACACTTAGAATGTTCTCTATCCTTACCTCAAACTCTTAGAACCCCTTCTCTCCTTCCACAAATTATATCTTTTAAAAAAATTAACAGATTTTAATGAATAATCAATAGGTATATACAATTGTGTTAAGCCTCCTAGAAGATACAAAAAAAATTTTTTTTAAGATTCAGAAGTTCAAGATGGGAGTTATTGAGTATTGAACGTCTTGAAAGTGGAAGTATTAGTTCCTACTTGAAATCTTTCCCAATCTCCCCGCTCCTTCCGGGGTCTGCTCCTGATTATATGTCTTCCCTCCCTTAACTAGTATTTACGTTTCATTCACACATGTGTCTCTGTATTTGTATATATGTGTGTGTGAAGAGGAGCCCAAAGAGGGTTAGGGCTGCCTGAAACCCCAAAATACCAACATGCCGGGTCCTGCGGAAAGAATTCCACTCAAGTGGAAAAGTAAAAGTTTATTGAAAGTTCAAGTTCGCCACGTAGGGTGCTAGGCCATTTAAAGGTGCTCTCACAGAACAAGTCTATACTAAGCTATCTCATAGCGCTCTCACAGAGCAAAGTCTATACCAAACTATTCCATGGTGCTCTCACACCACATGGAGGGAAGATGGGGTTCTATATACAATTGGGAGGAATATAGGGGTGGTCCAGAGGAGGAGATTGGGGAGGGTCTTCAGGAGGAGTCAGATGAGGTCAGACTCTAGTAATGAGTGGTTCAGGGTGGGAAGTTGCTGGAGGCTACCTGGAGACCATAGACAATGGTGGGCCAGGCCAATTCAAGGGTGGGAAACTATTGGAACAAAGTGAGCTAAAGACTTGGGCAGAGCCGC